>CM022391.1:174871086-175471086 GCA_011833715.1 Carcinoscorpius rotundicauda | reverse complement strand
ATTTTTCCGTTCAATAAGTGTTTTTGTATATATATATATATATGTTTGGATTCTGCTACTATGATGATGGATAATTTTTCCGTCAATAAGTGTGTGCGTATATATATGTTGGGATTCTGCTACTATGGTGATGGATAATTTTTCCGTTCAATAAGTGTGTGTGTGTATATATATATATATATATATATGTTTAGATTCTGCTACTATGGTGATGGATAATTTTTCCGTTCAATAAGTGTTTTTGTATATATATATATATATATATGTTTAGATTCTGCTACTATGGTGATGGATAATTTTTCCGTTCAATAAGTGTTTTTGTATATATATATGTATATGTTTGGATTCTGCTACTATGATGATGGATAATTTTTCCGTCAATAAGTGTGTGCGTATATATATGTTTGGATTGTGCTACTATGGTGATGGATAATTTTTCCGTTCAATAAGTGTGTGTGTATATATATGCTTGGATTCTGCTACTATGGTGATGGGTAATTTTTCCGTCAATAAATGTGTGTGCATATATATGTTTGAATTCTGCTACTGTGGTGATGGATAATTTTTCCGTCAATAAGTGTGTGTGCATATATATGTTTGGATTCTGCTACTATGGTGATGGATAATTTTTCCGTTCAATAGGTGTGTATTATTTTATTCCTTAAAACTATAGATCCCTATGTGAAAATAGCCATCATGATGAACGGTAAAAGGATTAAAAAGAAGAAAACCAGTATTAAGAAGTGCACACTTAACCCTTATTATAACGAGTCGTTTACATTTGAGGTGCCATTTGAACAGATTCAGGTAAATAATTTTATTCGTCTCATACAATCTTATTTTTTGCCTTGTTACGTGAAAAATAACTTTTGTTCTTGCATTATATGAAGAAAAACATGTAAATGACGCGTGTATTGGTATATAAATAAATAAATTATGTTGATGTTAACATTAGGTTTGTATACTATAAACATACAAAGGCATGTTCGTAAGAGAGAGAAAGAGTTTCGTGTATCGATAGTTTCCCAGACTTAGCTTAGTTTTAAATGATTCATATTTTCATTGGAATATTATTCCAGTGTGTTTAACCTACCACATAGTCTTGTTATTCCAGTATGTTTAACCTACCACATAGTCTTGTTATTCCAGTATGTTTAACCTACCACATAGTCTTGTTATTCCAGTGTGTTTAACCTACCACATAGTCTTGTTATTCCAGTGTGTTTAACCTACCACATAGTCTTGCATCTTTTGTGTTTTACCGCAAAGCGTTCTTGTAAATATAGCTATTAAAGAGTCAAATTTTCATTCTGTTTAATATTGTTGGTTCGTAGAAAGTTCAACTATTGGTGACAGTCGTAGATTACGACCGCATTGGTACATCTGACCCAATAGGAAACGTTATCCTGGGTTGCAATGCAACTGGAACGGAACTTCGCCATTGGATGGACATGCTAGCCTCCCCTCGACGTCCGATTGCACAGTGGCATTCTTTAAAGGAACCAGCTGAAGGGGGTGATAATTAATAAATATATGGTATATATATATATATATATATTTACACACACACACACACACACACACACACACTTATGAAGAATAGGTTTAGCGTTAAAGATAAACTTAAAAGAATTAGCTTAGGTCTGATTTATTTGAATAACACGTTTATTTAGGCTATACAAACTAGTTTATTAAATTTATATACATATATAGAAGTATAGAATTTAGTGAATAAAACGGATGAAATCATTAAGTTCCGAAACGAAATAAAAAATAATAGAAAGTTTAAGCATTTAAGTGAATGAAAATACAAACGAGAATCCAGGCTAAATAATTAGATGTAACAACAATAAACGAACGTATCTAACAAAATTTAATAAATAATATAATAATTGCAATGCAACCCAGTTCTAAATTGAAATAACAGATAAAAATGACAATAACGTTATAAGATTCTGAATGAAGTAAGACTACTTATAAAATATAAGAACATAATCGACATTCAGAAATTTGAAATCTGAAAGTATGCTGAGATCGTTTTAAAGTGCCAAAATAGCCATGGGGTCTTCAAAATTAAAAATAAAGTCATCACAACCTCAGAATTCAAAGTTTTTCTATCGTTTTATAACGCCCATTTTAATAATTTTAATTACACCTCTTCTCCCCTTCTGTTGAAAATCAACCTGAACTGATAGATTTAACAAAGTTGTTTGAGTGAAAAATATTGTGAAAACATGAGCAAGGAAACAGACAAGATGCGAAACCGAAAGAAAAATATTTAGTTAAATAAATACAAATTCCAAAGCTCCCTAAAAAATATCCTACCTGCTAAAATGATCGTATAAATTTCTTTCTGGAGGAAGGGAAGGAGGTAGAGATAGTGTCACGGGGAAGAAGACTAAAGTATGTGCTTTTTTGATGAAATAAGACAGCAGTAGCATCTTAGTACTTGTACAGTTGTGTAACGTTGTTCGAACGTTTTCTTCCTTAGCTGTTGAGGCTTTTACGTGCTTGTGTTTGTTGGTTAAAATTAAAATTTGGGAAAAAAAACGTAAGCCAGTACAATTTTCAACTTTACGTAAAGTTGCAAATCGTAGTGTTTGGCAAGATTGCAGATGTAATCATCTGTGTGATGCGGTGTCCGACAACGTGTGCTCAACACGTACTGTACATCATCATTCATTCCCCCTTCTAGCCCCCAAATACAGTTTATGATTCTCCTTGCCCAGTTGACATCACGTATATATTTGGTTTTGATTTCAGAAGTCATTTGTTGTTAGGAAATAGTCACGATTTGCAATGCCTTCTTACACTCTGACCTGATCCGAAAATCCTTAGATAACACGTTTTCGTGGTACAGCTTGGACATTTTATTTGTGACATTATACAATTTATTTATTATTTTCTAGGCAAATAATACGTAAACACGTTATTCACAAAATAATATTAAAGGTGGACAGTGAGTCATTAATAAGACATATTTTTACTAGGTTAAAATATCGAGATTTTTCTTGCTTCATTGTTTAGAACTCAAAATGTTTAATATTTTTGTTTCCAACCCAAACAAAGAGATTTTAAAGTAATTTCTTGCCATATGATATGGTAGTTTTCAACGACTAACTGACAACAATTAGCTTACGCATGAGGAATTCACTGTTTTCTCGTATTTCTTTTCTTGTAACAAATGCTATAAAGAATAACCAGCTTGGTTATTCCCTGGTTATAACCAGCTTTTTGTTCCCTGTGTCTCAATTATATTAGATCCTAGTAAAATGCGGCATCAAAAGAGTAAACTTTGGTCAGAAGACAGACCAGTCCGTGACATTTCTTCGAGTGTGCCATCTTGTAAGATAACTGGTTGTAGACAGTTTTTAAAGTACTTAGTTGTATATTAAGTTAAATGTCATTAGATTTATACAGATGTGTGATTATGTGCTCAACTTGATCATATGGTGCACACGGTATTATAAATGCACAATAGTCTGAGTGATTGTCCATATAAATTTGTTTGTTTGTGTGTGCGTGTGTATGACAAGAAGTTACGTGTACATTACTTGTGGTTTATTTTTAGAATTGTCTTGAGTCGTGATGACCACTGACATGAAATATACTCTGTACTACGTGGTGACCATTAGGAAGATGCTAGTCATTAGTCTGTTATCAAATGACAATAATTTAAAACTAAAAACTATTGAGAATTCAGTAGACATTTAAAATAATAGTGTTAAGTGTAATAAAAACTGACTTACACTCACTCAGAACAGGTATGTCTAGCTTTCAAGAGTAATAAGAGTTGACTTACACTCACTGTGAACCGGTATGTCTAGCTTTCAAGAGTAATAAGAGTTGACTTACACTCACTGAGAACTGGTATGCTAGCTTTCAAGAGTAATAAGAGTAGACTTACACTCACTGAGAACCGATATGTCAAGTTATCAAGAGTAATAAGAGTTGACTTACACTCACTGAGGACCGGTATGTCTAGCTTTCAAGAATAATAAGAGTTGACTTACACTCACTGTGAACCGGTATGTCTAGATTTCAAGAGTAATAAGAGTTAACTTACACTCACTGTGAACCGGTATGTCTAGCTTTCAAGAGTAATAAGAGTTGACTTACACTCACTGTGAACCGGTATGTCTAGCTTTCAAGAGTAATAAGAGTTGACTTACACTCACTGAGAACCGGTATGTCTAGCTTTCAAGTATAATAAGAGTTGACTTACACTTACTGAGAACTGGTATGTTAGCTTTCAAGTGTTATAAGAACTGGCTTACATTTACTGAGAACCGGTATGTCGAGCTATCGAGTTATTATATTCGATGTAGAGTTGACTTACATTTACTGAGAACCGCTTTGTCTAGCTATCGAGTTATTATATTCGATGTAGAGTTGACTTACATTTACTGAGAACCGCTTTGTCTAGCTTTCAAGTGTTATAAAAACTGGCTTACATTTACTGAGAACCGGTATGTCTTGCTATCGAGTGTAATGAGAGTTGACTTACACTTACTGAGAACCGGTACGTCTGGCTTTCGAGTGTAATAAGAGTTGATTTACACTTACTGAGAACTGACTTGTACTTATTAAGAACTGTACTTTACATTGTGAATTGTCAAAAAAAATACTGATATATCGCATAGTAAATCTCGCATGTGTAGTAGCTCTGTGAAAATGCCCAAAGAACGTTCGAATAACTCATGGAAATATAATATTGGTCAGTAAGAGCGATTTTATATGCATTAATGGAATACAAGGCATCCCAGAAAAGCTTGTATTTTATGGTTTTGCTTCCAAATTGAAGTTTCATCAAGTGCTCACAAATTCGAGAGCACTTCATGAGTTTTCACCAAAAACAAACTTGAACACAAACACTTCAATGAATAGTTTAGCATAAGAAAGTTCTAAAACAAGCTGTAGCACGAGCAAGTTGAAAATATCTCGCAGACTCCTCGTGCACCAGTTTAGCAGTCTATACATATATGTGCTTGTTGCCATGGCTACAAAAATAGCACCTCGCAAATTCTTATACCTAAATTTAGCAGCAAGTATATAAAAATGCTTGTTGTGGTGGTTAATCGATCGTACTTTAATAAGTTTTGGTTCAAGCTCTATTGCACCAACTACACAGCTAATGTCATTTTACAAAGCACACAGCAATTTTACCCCGTGGCGAGAGATCTGTTTTCTACTAAAACGCTATCTAGCCGTCATTGTATTGGATTGCTTGACCGTCGGTAAGAAGTATATGCCGTGTTTGTAACATATCTATCTATCTATGTATTTGTAGCATAGTGAATGGATCGTGTTTATGTAATGTGGATCTCAATTTATATATATATATATATATACACACGTAAATACTTAAAATACTGTACTCCACAAAACACGAGGACATGAGGAGTAATCCATACCGTTACATTCCAAAATTATATATACTTTAATAATTAATGTTTAAGCTACGGATCGGTCCAGGCTAACTTTACTCCAGTAATGTGTTAGTTACAAATCGGTTTGTCCAGTGTAACAGTTTCTGTGTCTGTGTGGACTGATTTCCTGACAAGTTTGTGCTACTAGCAGCACAAAATGGGTGGAACTGTAATAAAGATGTCAATCCTGCGTCCACGATGAAGTAGTTAAGTACGTGTTTTTAGCGTATTTTTGTTTTGAGAACATGTTGAATGTAAATTTTCTGTATAATTTTACTCGTTTGTTTTAGTGATTGCTTAGGGTATTCCTGGTGGTTTCAGAAACTGTATAACCCATTTCCACTTTACGATTAGGTAGACTTCCGTTCAGCATGACTTGTCATTTTATACAGAGCATGTGATTTAAAATGAGCATTTGCAGGTGAATACATAAGCATATAGACTCCAGCATATGTATTTTAACAGTGTAGTCACTTTCGTGTCCAGTGGTGTTCTTTGTGTTCTGTACAGAATATTTTTAGGGCAGCAACTACATGCGTCTGTTATTAGAGATTTGTATTTTTGTGGGTTTGTATGTTTCTGAAACCTAGTTATACATGAATGACTTCTTCCCACACGTGTCTAGTTCTCAATTTACAAGGGCCTTATAGTGATTTACACCTGAACGTGGACGTTGCTAATAATGCCAGGCAAGTAATAAGAAACACGTATATTTATTGAATTACATAATTCTATAGTGCTTGTATATATTAATAAAAGAATTTCTAAGTTGCCTCTTACATATAGTTGTACAATGCGTATAATAGTGTAATATTAAAGATGTGTATAATGGCTTACATTATGTAACATTTTTTTTTAGTGTATATGTGTTAACAACTTTGTGTAATTGCGGGTGCACAACACGTGTTAATAGCTTTGTATATTTGCAGGTATACAGCACGTGTTATTAACTGTGTACTTGCAGGTATATAACACGTGGTATTACGTTTGTACTTACATGTACAACACGTGTCAGTTACTGTGTACTTACAGGTATGCAGAACGTGTTAATAGCATTTGAACTTACATGTACAATGCGAGTTCATACTTTAGTGTACTTGCATTTATATGACGCGTGTTAATAACTTTGTGTACTTACAGGCATAAAAACAAGTGCAGACAACTGTCTGGACCTGTGTATATACATATATAAGTATATCTAGAAATCCAGAATTTGTAAATAGGTATCCCGCAGAAGTAATAATAATAATAATATTTTACGTTTGTGTGTGCGTGTTAAAAGTTTGTGAATAAAGTGTTCTATTAGGGAAAGGCATGTTTCTCAAGTGTTTTTTTGGTCAACTAAATGGTGCATACTAAACATACAAAAATCTACGAACAGGCTTGTAGCTTTTATCATGAACAGATTCTGATGACTTTTTAAACAACCGTAAAAGTTTACTGTTTTAAAAGTTAAGAAAATATAAATGTTGTGTTACGTCGTGTTAAATCTAAAGTAAAATATTCGCCGAGAGCAAAAATTACTTGACAAACACGTATTTGAAAGTAGTACGGTTGTATGTTGTTTTATTAGTTAGGCTTATCTACTTTAAAACACGTTTAATGATGTTAAAAACAAATTCTAAGAAAATAGTAATAATGTAAAGCAAAAAGTGTGATTAGATGACGGCCAAGACGCAGTAAAAGCACTATTTTATAAACGTAACTAATCTAATTTTATAAATATTTCTATAAACAGCCAGCAGATGACACTGTACAAAACTCGACTACCTGTCCAATTATAATGGACCTTGAGATGTGTACGTTCAAAACTTGGATCACCGATCATTACCTATCATAACTGGGTAATATTTTTTATAGCTGAGTAAAAAATAAAACAATTGAATTTTCTCCAAATTTGATATGTTTCAGATTAAACCAATAACAATTACAAAAAAAGGGGTAAATTTCAAATATAAAACAAACTTAAAAAATATTTATTTTTCTTTAGTTAAAATCTCGTGAGAAATGCAACAAAATGTAAGGCAGTTCCATTAATAACCGTGTCTACAAAATAATACTTTAATAAAATTTATTATGTAAAGAAATGCTGTGGTGATAGCTCGTTTGTAAAATAAAATTTCATTAAAATCATTTTTTCTCATCGATGGTGAGCATTACTGAATGTCAAGTATGGTTACGTTGTTGCAGAAGAACATTTTCTCTGTAGATTTTGTATGATCCCTGTTTCTGTTTTTAAATTATAATTTATAATTATCCTGCTTCTCATTTTTTTTATAAACTTTTATGAAGGGTAGCTTTTAAGTTGCGTATCTGTTTATGCATTCAGTCAAATGGTACATGTTTTCAACAATTTATTGCTGCGTAAGATGTTTTATTCCACACAGCGAGACGGTTTTTTTTTGCGTCTGAGAATTCGTGTAAACACGCGTTTAATAGGCGTCGAGTACAAAAAAAAGCCAGTTATGTATTTATTTTTACGTAAAACAACTTTCAATGAAAATTGTTTAAAGTTTTTAAAACAAGTATGGACATTTACAGCATTATACATCTTTGTAGGTTTTGGTGCAAAACACCAACCGATTTTGCTGAAGGCTTTTGAAACAAAAGTTTTCTTGTTTAAAGTTAAGTACAAAACGACATAAAGAGCTATTTATGGTCTACCAACCACGAGTATCGAAACCCTATTTCTAGCGTTGTAAGTCTACAAACATCCCACTGTGCCACTGGGGTGCGTAAAAATATGAATAATAATAAAATACGCAATCGTATTCAGGTGAAGTACGAAAAAGTCAACAGAAAAAAATTACCCCTCACTAGATCAGAGAAATATACTGTGGTCATCATCTGCTGTTAGAAAACTCACTAAAATAGTCGCAGAAAACCGCATAGAGTCAAAATGTAGCGAACTCGAGAAGCGTGTGTGTGTTTTTTTCTTATAGAAAAAGCCACATCGGGCTACCTGCTCAGCCCACCGAGGGGAATCGAACCCCTAATTTTAGCGTTGTAAATGCGGAGACCTACCGCTGTACTAGCGGGGGGCACTCGAGAATCAATGAAGAAAAACGAACTGGAGAAGTAATAAATTATTAACGTGTAGGAGCCTCCAGTTAACGCTCTGTAAGTTGCACACATTATTTTCCAGGACTTAGAGAAATTCTTCAGGGTGAAAAACTGAAGGTGCTTGAATTAATTTTAAAACGACACTATGTCATACTTAATTTTGTATTCATTACTATTGTCCAGTTTTACAGTAAAATATTCGTATCTATTTTTTTTCTCTGGTAGCTTGTAAAAATATAATCAATAACAATAAGGCTGGAGACACTGTTATCAATATGTATAGTTTACTATAATAAAACAAAGCGTTTTCAACGAGGGTAAGACAGAGCATTTCCGACTTGTATAACGAAACTTAAAGGGCTTCTACATCACAGCGACGCTTGAATGGTTTCAAAGAGTTTATGTGGATAGTGGATAAAAACTTAGAAAACTTTATAGGATGAAAATCTTTACATTTAAAAATCAACTTAAAAGTAGCCTTACAACTTTCGCAGAAGTTTGTTTAGTAGCTGTACATAGATTTTGTTGCAGTATACCTAATTGTTTCTGCTTTAAGTGCTTGAATGGCTTCAAAGAGAAATGTGGCAAATAGCGTTGAAGAAACTGACAAAAATCTCTCTTTCGGTTTCAAGAAACAACATAAAGATTATTCCATGACCTGTGCTGTAATATTTTTTTTACGTTTGCCTGGGTTTAACTAAAATATTCATAATCATTTTTTTTATGTAGGCTTGTGAAACTATTACTAATATGAAGAACAAATGGATGAATTTTGTTTAGGAATCAACAATTCAAAATTTCTCACTATTATCAATATTTTACCTGACTTAACCACTGAGATAGAAGGTCTTGAGCATTGTTTTAAGAATAAGTTTGCTATTTAAGATGATTTTTGACCTAAATTGTATTAGAAGATTTGTGAAATTCCTGAACGAACCCTGTCATAAGACACTATCGGGGCTTATGATACATAAATATATATATATATATTTATTTCGGTATTATATACATGCACGTGCATGCTTTTTTCGTACCATGTTCAATATATTAATTTAAATTGAACTGAAAATCTCCCCTTTCATACCTCTTACAGGAATAAACAAAAAACACAAAAAGCGCTCATTTCAGTAGTGGCGTTTTCTTGCGCTATGTAAATGAAAAGAAACGGTGTTATCTATCAGAAAATATACTCACAACTTCTTAGCAAACCTGATCGATCTATTGTGCTGGATGAACTCAATTTGGCCTGGCATGGCCGAGCGCGTTAAGGCGTGCGCTCGTAATCCGAGGGTCGCGCTAAACATGCTCGCCCTCCCAGCCGTGGGAGCGTTATAATGTGACGGTCAATCCCACTATTCGTTGGTAAAAGAGTAGCCCTAGAGTTGGCGGTGGGTGGCGATGACTAGCTGCCGTCCCTCTAGTCTTACACTGCTAAATTAGGGACGGCTAGCACAGATAGCCCTCGAGTAGCTTTGTGCGAAATTCCAAAACAAAATCCAAAACAAATGAACTCAATTTATTGAGCCCCAAACATTTTTTGCTAACAATACATTGCTGTCAGTCTGTCTTGAAAACAAAACACAACGCAGTTTTCTTTATTGAAATAGCGCATACAACGATAAAAGATGATTATGAATGGTCCACTAGATAATCATATTATATATATATACGTTGAGATCAAGAAACTGAATTAACTGTACTTTTAATATTTATTCGCCATTATATTCAGGAAAATTAATGTTGAAATGTTTTAATGGGCATCCGTTTGTTTGTTTTTATTTCGCACAAAGCTACACGAAAGCTATCTGCGCTAGTCGTCCCTAATTTAGCAGTGTAAGACTAGAGGGACGGCAGCTAGTCATCGCCACCCACCGCCAACTCTAGGGCTACTCTTTTACCAACACATAGTGCAATTGATCGTCCCATTATAATGCTTCTACGGCTGAAAGGGCGAGCATGTTTGGTGCGACCGGGATTCGAACACGCGCCCCTCAGATTACGAGTCGAACGCCTTAACACGCCTGGCCATATCGGGCCAATTGGTATTCGTTAGTGGAAGTCAAAAACCCAAATTTCTGTACAGCTTGACAGTAACAACCAGACAACCGTTAAACGAGTAATAAAAACTAACATTTCTCTTCTTACGAGAAAGGACTGAAAAATGAAAACAACTCAAATGTCAAAGTTTTAAGACAACCGATAAAATTTTGCTCTCAGATTTCAAAATTAAACATTATTTATTTTTTTAATTAATTAAGCTTTGTATACATATTATCGAGATTGAATTTCGACATCAGGAAAATTAGTTTGTTTGTTTAAAATTAAGCACAATACTACTCAATGGGCTATCTGTGCTTTGCCCACCACGGGTATCGAAATCCGGTTTTTAATGTGCAAGTCCACAGACATACCACTGTGCCACTGGGGGGCAGGGAAATTAGTACACATTGTACTCAATGCACACAAACGCTAATCGTGAACGGAATGGAAAACATCTAAAGCTCATATATTTTTTTGATCATAAGCTTTTCGCTTGAATCCAGAAGTCATCATTTTGGCTGGATAGTGAGACACTTTTTTATCATTTCGTAGTAGGGTTAAAAACTGTTTTCGCTATCAGCATTTTAACCGTAACTTTTCAGTCATTATACTGATTATATGACCAACGTTTCACAGAATGCTCAGTCATATTGTCTGTCACACTCGACGACTCCCAGTTCTGAACGAAAAGGGACTTGAGCAGAGACATCTGAGAAATTTTAAATCTGGAATGCCAACCTTACGTATCTCCTATTTCGAGCTCCAATGGAAAAATTGAAACGAATGTGGAAGAAAATATCAACATATCTCATGACAATTGTTAAGCCTATTATTTTTCAACATTTCACTTTTGCCGTTTAAACCACCACCATTGTAGGTTATCTCATAGAATTATTATATTCACGTTACATTGTAACATAAAAATGAAATAAGATAAAATTAAAACACCAGCAAAAATGTTGGTTTTGATCAACTTTCCCCCCGCTAGTACAGCGTTATGTTTCCGGATTTACAACGCTAAAATCAGGGGTTTGATTACCCTCGGAGGGCTCAGCAGATAGCCCAATGTGGCTTTGCTATAAGAAAACACACACACTTGACCAACTTTTAATAAGAAATAATGTTTACATAATATATTTTGTTCTGGTGCGCTGCTGATTCACTGTTATAAAATCAGTATATCCAAGAACTGGCAAGAATTTCGCCAATTTCTTGCTGTTAACAAGCTGCTTCAGTAAAGTGAAACAGACAATACGAAAACACGTTTAGAGTTCACGTGGCAAAGAAACAGCACAGAAACTACGTCCCAAGAGCAGGTTCGCTTGTTCAGTATTGTTTTTTATCTTTTTGAAGACGTACTTAACTATTTGGTTTTGTTTAAAACACGCAACAATGCTACACGTAAAATTCAAAATTGTTTTCAAAATCAACTCCGAAAAGATTTGAGTAAGTTTTAAAAGATTATAAACACTCCGGTTTGTCTTTTTATGAGGTATAGAGAAGAAAGAATGGAAATGTGGATTTTTAGACAGAATTCCATGATTAAAGGAAACATAATCTGTTTTATAAATGCGCAACTTCTGCTCCTGAAAAGAACACAAGGAGTTAATTTGTTTATAGATGTATCACTTTTCAATCGTGATTCAAAAAAATAGTTGTTGTTGTTTTGCTTGTTTTTGAATTTCGCGCAAAGCTACTCGAGGGCTATCTGTGCTAGCCGTCTTTAATTTAGCAGTGTAAGACTAGAGAGAAGGCAGCTAGTCATCACAACCCACCGCCAACTCTTGGGCTACACTTTTACCAACGAATTGTGGGAATGAGCGTAACATTATAACGCCCCCACGGCTGAAAAGGCGAGCATGTTTGGTGCGACGGGTATGCGAACCCACAACCCTCGGACTACGAGTCACACGCCTTTACCCACCTGGCCATGCCGGGCCCTTGTTCTTTTGATTTAATCACAAAGCTACCACGGGTATCGAAACCCGGTTTTTAGCGTTGTAAGTCCGCAGACATACCTCTGAGCCACTGGGGGGGCTTAAAATAGTTTCGCAATTTAAGAATAGTTTTATGTATTTACATATTTCACGTTCGCTGCGCTCTAGTGGAAACTAATGTTTCGGTATTAGTGTGAAATAAACTAAATTTTTACTTAAGTTAAAAATATTCACCTACGTCTCACTTATACAATATAGTCTCCCCTTAAATATTAACTCGTATTATAATTTATTCCATTGTTGTGTTGTTGACTAAATTGAATTATGCAATTAACTAAAAAACACAAATAACTGTTAAAAAACGAAATCAAATCGACAATTTATTTTACTGAGTTGTACGTCCGGAAAGTTTGCTTAAAAAGTTAAGCCCAAAGCTTATCTGTGCACTTCCCACCACGGGTATCGAAAACCGATTTCTAGCGTTGTAAGTGTGCAGAAATACCGCTGTGCCACTGGGGGGAACGTCATAAGGTAAAAAGTAATTCAATATATGAGTTCCCCCATATCAGTTATTTAGCAATAAGTATGAGGGCTTATGTTGCTAAAACTGAGTTTTGATCCCCGCGATAGGCACAACAAAGATAGCTCATTGTGTAACTTTGTAAAAAAATATTCGTTAGACGGTAAACTAAATGGTTTCACCTAATACCTATTTGACACGTGTGCATACAAAAAATAACAGTAGAAATCATGACGCAAGGAATAAAATATAACATGTATATATTGTTCTAACTTATTTTGTTTATACATATTAACTATTATTAGAAAGACTTACATCCTTCAACCCCTTAGTTTTTGTTAAAAGGTTTAAACCAAAACAAACCGATTTCTCAAATTAGAGATATTTTTGAAAAATAAAGGATATTAATAATAAAGTGATTTCATTACCAGAGGGAGACAAAAGTATTCAGTAAACAGACCAATGGTACTGGATAAATACAGAATTATACTGTGTAACAGCTTTAGACACACACAGTTTTTAGAGCAAGTACATACGTATTTTCTTTGCTAGTTTCGGTTTAATTTTAGCGTAATCTCAGAAATTGGAATATCTGTGATTTGTACATAGAGAAGAATCGAATCCCATATCTTAGCGTTGTAAGTCTCTAACCTTACTGCTGGCTTACCGAGGGATTTTAAAGTTTCTAATCGAAATAATCTAATTTGACGCTGATATTTAATACTCGTGTCAAATATAACAATAAACGATTACTTCTTTTGGTAAAATGATATTAAAACACGTATGTTTATAGTGTATTTAATTTACTGCATTTGTTCTTGCAACGAAGTGCGAGTGAAAGGAAAAAAACACGTAAAATGAATCAGATTAAAAATGTGTTTGAATTTCTCACAAAGCTACACGAGGGTATCTGTGCTAGCCGTCCCTAATTTAGCAGTGTAAGACTAGAGGGAAGGAAGCTAGTCATCACCACCCACCGCCAACTCTTGGGCTACTCTTTAACAAACGAATAGTGCGATTGACAGTCACATTATAACGTCTTCACGGCTAAAAGGGGAAGCATGTTTGACGCCACGGGGATGTGAAGCCGCGACCCTCAGATTACGAGTCGAACGCCTTAACACGCTTGGCCATGAAGATTTGTATTGATGTAATATTTGTCACATCATAACGTGAAACTCACTTCGCATTTGGCATTTTGTCGTGTTTTACAAAAAAATAACAACAACACCAAATTCGCGTAGGATTTTATTCGATGCGGGTATACACCAGAATACTCCCAAGCTGCACATGGTATTCGATGCGGGTATACACCAGAATACTCCCAAGCTGCACATGGTATTCGATGCGGGTATACACCAGAATACTCCCAAGCTGCACATAGCGGAGCTGTTCCTAATTTTAAACTAATCTTTCAGAAAGCTGTATCCGCATGAAAGTTTCAACTTTCTTCGGTCATGTTTTCCTGTACGTAATTTTAATTAAAGTTTTAATACCCGTACAAGCTCTATTGAAAATACATTCTTACTTCAAGTGGGTTTCTTGTCATCATGAAATACTAGAAGGTTATTCTACAGGTACCAATGCGCAGCCGCGAACCCTCGGATTTAAAGACCACACAAACACGATAACCCTCAGGTCGCGTTCAGTCTCGGCATACAAAAGGTAATAAAGAACTCGAGTCATTGGGTTCTTTAGTTTTATGTTTCTCGTAGGAGAAATAACTTAAACATGCATATATCCTTGCTTACACTTTTTCTTAGTCTATTTCACCAAGATCGTTTAATAATTACACTCAGTAAATGAGAAAAAATAGGCTTAGTAATAATTAAAAATCATATTTCTCCCTGGCTTGCCTAATAATGACAAGCATTCGTATTGAGTCACTGTTTTAAATGTTTAATTTTATTACAATGTAAAATTATATTTACTTCGTATTTTGGTCACTAACAAATTAATTCTTATTTCAAACAAATCCTCACAACGATTGTGGGATTCTATGATTCGCAATAAGGCATTCTACGTCATTAGTACAATCGTATTATCCCTAATATTAAAACACACACACACACAAATGTATTTTGTTAGATACGGTTTGAATTTCCCAGGCTTGTACATTCTGTAGTTGCTTAAGACAACTGACATGCGTACCAATGATCAAGTCTTGAAAACGATTATAAGAAAGTAAAGGTGTTATTACCCATAAGATAGGTCATATGAATAGTTTGTTATTAACATGTTTTAACATATAATATTATATACAATACTTTTATTTATTATTATTTTTAAACCATTTAATAAGACGTGACTGTGTGGTTGACGTTACTGCCTGCGGATCCGAAGGTTGAAGTTTCAAGACATGATGTTCTACTGAACACGTTCTGCACTTTCAGTTGTGAGAGTACCGTAATTATAAAGGTAAATCCAGCTAGTTGGAAAAGTTTGTTTGTTTTTTGAATTTCAGACAAAGCTGAATGAGGGCTCTCTGAGCTAGCGGTCCCTAATTTAGCAGTGTAGGACTAGAGGGAAGGTAACTAGACATAATCACTCACGCGGGTTCGAATCCCCATCGCACCAAACGTGCTCGCCCTTTCAGTCGTGAGGGAGCGTTATAATGTTATGGTCAATCCCACTATTCATTGGTAAAAGAGTAATCCAAGAGTTGGCGGTGGGTGGTGAGGACAAGCTGCCTTCCCAGTGTTCTTACACTACGAAATTAGGGACGGCAGGCGCAAATAGCCCTCGTGAGGCTTTGTGCGAAACTCAAAACAAACAAACAAAACTTCACGCATGGTGTGCGTTTTTTATAGGCGAAATAGTGTGAAAGGTGTTGAATTAGAAAAGAGAACAAATGGTTTAAATACTTTTAAAATAAGTACAATATAAGTTCAGTGTAATTTTTTATCATTAAAACACCTTTTGTATAATTTAATACATTACAAGATGAATTTCAATTATTATAATTGACTCTTATCAAATATTTATTTTCACAATTTAGACCTTCAGAGGTTTCCTGTGGTCAGTAATTTTAGATTTTTATCCTACTTTGCGAGTTGCATAAGAAGTTTATCTCATTTTTAGTGCAAACAAACAAAACAAATGTGGTAATAGAATACTGAAAGTTCATTCACGAGGATCCTTACATAGTCCGTCGATTGCAAAAATATTTACTTCATGTAATAAATTAAACACTTTTGCTTTTGTTATATTTTTGCGTGTAGATTCATTTAGCTGTTTCTGTTGGAAATGTGAGAACAAGAAGTACAACAGAGTCCTCTACCGTCTGAATTTATTTAAAACTAAATGGCGTCTATTGCAGGTATAACTTTTCCCTCGAAATAAACAATTAATTGTGTTAAAAATACCACATATTTTACTCACTCTTGTTGAATAAACGTATATACCATAACTTCCTTTCTTACGGGATTCGGTTGTTTCTTAAAGTAAAAAACAACCAATAGTCGAAATAACCCAGAAATATACAAGAGAATGTACATATATATATATATATATATATTTCTCAAAATAACTGCCCTCCACTGAAATGCCTTAAGTATTTCAAATATTATACGTTTCACTAATTTAAGATTTTAAAACTATAGGTGAAATGTGATATATTAATTGTATGTGGACATTTATATTTACAAACTAATAGATTTTGAATTCATTTACATAATTTTTTTTTTAAATCTGTTTAACACTTTATGATAGAATAACGTGTAGCTCAGCACGTAAAATGTTAAATACACTGCAGTCGTCCTGTGATTACTGATAGAACGTTGTGAAAAGAGTCCAATGGCTTCTAGGCCTTACAACACGGATATACATTTTGAAGAACTGATAAGTTGGAACTGAAAACTCTATACATGTTATTTTTAAGGCCAACAAGTAATAGTGTTTATAATTCAATGCTATTTTTTTTCTTTGACAGTTATTCTCATATAAAAAGATCTCTAGGTCCTGTATTAAAACAAAATATCTTTTATATTTATTTAACTTATTGCTAAAATATTTAAGAGGCGACTTTTCAATTTAGTGTTAATTAGTTAATCCATCAGTGTTCTTCGGTAGTGTGACTTGGTTACAGAGCAGTATCTTACTCGTATTTCCAGATCCAAACTGGCGAATAATCTGGAACAGCAAATACAATAAATTCAACAGAAAAAGAAAATTGATCACAGAACTCTAACATAAAATAGGTACACTTTAATAAACATCCATCTGTCTTACTGTTTCTTTATAGAGCGTATAAGCTACACAGATAAAACGTTTCTTATACATTTGTCGTTATTTTTCTTACGTACAACATTTTCTCCACATTTCTTAGATGATCACGTATTCTCTCCAATACAAGTTTATCCCATATATTTGCGAATTTACAATAAATCTGATAATGCGAATAACTTACTTAATTGAATTCAGTAACACCCACTTTCTGAAGAGTGTTCTGACACATTCCTAAAGCAGAGATAGAGAAACGGGCATTTAGTATAAAAAACAAACGTGTTGTTTGCGCAAAAGTGCAATCTATTAAGAACTTAACTAAATTAATGATTCTATTCGAACACAGCTCGTTTATAGAAAAACAAAAGTGAAGAAACGAATGAATTACAGTGGAAACTCTCTAAAGCAGACACCTTCGGGACTGAGACAAACTGGCCTGATTAGAGGGGTTCCACTGTACATAATTAGAGATAATATAAACATAAAAAGGGACTGTGATTGAATGACCTCTTTCAAGGGGTGACCGAATCTGAGGGATGACCGCTCAGAGGGGTTCTACTGTATATGACTGTAAATACGAAAAAGTACTGACGAATATTGGAAACTCAGTTACTCATGTATTACGTAACACCATAAAAATAAACTTAAAAATCAAAACACCAAGGAATCAGTTATCGGTGTGATGCTAGAAATGTGATAAACAGCTATAGAGAAACGTTTTTGTTTTTACACGACGTTTCGGCTTAAGACTTAATATCGTAGATCTTACGGCGTCGTAAGTTACTAAACAGATTTTAAATTATAATATCTGAAAACGATACTATGTTACAATAAACTTTATATTATTTTCTTTTTAAAGCGTTGACTGAAGGATGGAAATAATTTTTCAATGAAAATGAAAACACCTTCAGATAAATGTTTATTTATTCTACCTGACGTTTCGGCTTACGGCTTTTATATGGGTCTATGAACGCAGTAAATTGAAAAATTAGAAAATATATTTAATTTTACATTTTTAATATATTGACGAACAACAGTATTAAGTTATACTTACAAAAACACTGAGAGATCCGATAATAATTAATAAACACTATAATATCCCATAATAGTAAAAAACATCATAACATTTCATAGTAATCAGAAACAACTGTATAATATCCCATGTTTAAAAAAAAATCTCTTTAACATCCTACAGTAGTTAGAAGACCATTCTATAGCATTCTATAATATTTAATTAATCACTCTATCACATCCTATAATAATTTAATAAAAGCTATAATATCCCGTAATAAATAAAAACAATTGTTTTATATCCAGTAATAGTTAACAGCCGCAATATAACGTCTCATAATAGTTAAAAACAATTGTTTAATATCCAGTAATAGTTAACAGCCACAATATAACGTCTCATAATAGTTAAAAACAATTGTTTAATATCCAGTAATAGTTAACAGCCACAATATAACGTCTCATAATAGTTAAAAACAATTGTTTAATATCCAGTGATAGTTAACAGTCATAATATAACGCCTCATAATATTAAAAAACTCATACCTTTGTTGTTAAACAAGATAAAATCTAATGTTGGAACGCATTGTTACGTAAAGACAGCAACTGGCTTTTATGTACAATAGGTAAATTTTACGCTGAATAATAATTTTCACTGGGGTCAGTTATTGTATCTGTTGATAACTAGTTAAAAATGTTTTATTAAAACTGTATGCCATGCAACAGTTTTCATCTAGTTTAACGTGAAACAAACTTTAACATGTAGTTTCCTACTTAAATGATATATTATTCGTTACTAGAAACATGAAGGAAAAAATATAATTAAATATAAACAAAATTCATATTTCATATTCAGAATAAATATTGACGCTGAATACATTTCGTTTTTTTCACTTTTATAAACATTTCCATGTACAATATTTTCAACAACAAAAACAATAGTAAAATTAACGACGTATCCTTTTATATGTTTAAATAGGAAAAGCAAGCAAGCAAGCAAACGTTAAAAGATGCATTATTACAGCAGCGCCATCTGTATTTTTAAAACTACAATTCTAAATCATTCACAACTTCAGATGTTAAAGAAGTTTCTTGGGATATTAAAAATAATGGGTAAAGGTGTACTTGATAGACAGTTTGAAATCTATCTTGGGCACACTAATAACTGACCTCAAAAATAAACTTATTTTAAAATAAGTTTGTAAAACAAGCTGTCCACATAACAGAACTCTTTAAAATGTATAGATCGTTCACCTTCTACAAACACAGTAGGTACTTAGCCGTGATGTTTTAAATATACTTTTTAAATCCCAGTTTACAAGTAACTTATAATTACGTTATATCCATGTTTTTACGTTAATCTTATGCTTTATTTCAATTTTAAAATGTTTATCGATCAGTATAAGTTGTTTCGTTTGAATTTCGTGCTACACGAGGGTTATCTGCGCTAGTCGTCTCTAATTGAACAGTGTAAGGCTAGAAGAAAGGCAACTAGTCATAACCCCTCACCAACTCTTGAGCTACCCTTTTACCAACGAACAGTAGGATTGATTGTTCAGTATAACGCCCCCACGGCTGAAAGAACTAGCATGTTTGGTGTGACAAGGATTTGAACCCGCAATCCTCAGATTAGGAGTCGAGTGCCTTAATACATGGCTATGCCTGACTTAATACAAGTTGTATTACTAAAGCATAATTCGCAAAATGTTGTTTATAATACGGTGATATTTACTCGATGTTTTAGAAACCCTGAAGGTTTACATTCTGGAAACGACACGAAAGAGGCTTAACTTATGGAATCCTAGATATTACAAGTTAAAGTTTCTCTTACTCGTCAGACTGAAAGGATTCCGACGATTCATCTGGACTTGCAGATATTTCTTCGCTTCCACTTGGAGAAACTGCTTGGACATTGTTTTCAAAGATCTCTTCTCGTTTTCGGTCATTAGAGACAACAGGATACGTGGTAGAATAATCAAGAACATAGAGTTTGTCCGCACAGATGTCCACTACGTAGTAAAGATTTTCTTGGGCCATATCAATTCGAAAAAACCTCTCTGCTGTACACGCTATAAAATATCACTATTGTGAAGACAATAAACCACAAGTAGAATAAAAAAATATATATATTTCTTCTAACCTGCGCTATTTGTAGATGAATGGGCAAACTATATTGTAGAAATAATTGAGTTTTGTTTTTAAATATAGGTGCAAAACGACAGCCTGGAAGTTATCTTGATTTAGTCATTGTTAAGAACAAAGTTACACAGGGGGCTACATGAGCTTTGCCCACATGGAAATAAAAATAAAAATATTTTTATTTATTTATTTATTTTTGCGTCTTGGGTTTCCTGATTTACCGCCCACTGTGTGGCACTAGTTTTGGTAAATAAAACGCAAAAACTAAACCACGCACTCGAAGTCATCACTGTTCTGGGCGTCACATTTGAACACAAAATATGTATGAATATATTTTCGTCAGCATTTCGCAAGTAAAGAGTTTTACGATATCTTGAACCGTTATACGGATCAAATATCAAACGTATTTATACGCTAGAGACACAACGTACTAAACACATTTACATATAGTTACAAATTACCAAAGTTATAGAATCTCAAGGTTAGTTTCGCAAGCCCCTTCATTGGCTCAGCGGTATGTCTGCGGACTTACACGCTAAAATCCGGGTTTCGATACCCGTGGTGGGCAGAACACAGATAGCCCATCGTGTAGTTTTGTGCTTAATTCAAAATAACAAAAATAACATATAGTTTCGCAATGCACTTAAGTTTTATCCAAGCAAGTTCGTTTGTTTGTTTTCAAGCAGAGCCACATAAAACGGACTCCTGTGCTCACCGCGGGGAATCAAACCTCAGATTTCAGCGTTGTAAGTTTGTAAACTTGCTGCTGTCCAATCAGAAATCTATCACAGCTGAATATTCTCACACTTTTAGGTGATTTTGCATTTCCTACAGTTTCTCTTGAGAAAACCCTCGTGAATAAAAATAAATTATTTTCATTTTCAAATTCGTTTTCGTAACAGTTGCGTTATTATTTTATCACACTTATTTGTTTTCCTATAAATTTCTTATTTTTGTAATGATCCAAACTGTTATGAACCACTTTTGTCATTACTGTCTATTTGTTATAACCTTTTTTTTTAAATATATTTCAAAGATGACTAGTGAAGTGATAACAATCACAGGTAAAATATATTTCTACTCACAGTCCAGAAAGCTCCACTTGGGACAAAAGCTTTGACTAGATAAAGAACGTTCTCCTGGTGAAGTATTTTCCTGATTCTTTGTTCGTATTTGAGAAAATATATGTGAAACAAATGTTAACAAAGATATTATTAAAAGTAGTATTAGACAAAATTTAACTATTATCATGACTTATTTTATTTAGCAAGTTATTGTTATCTTAAAAGAAATTTCTTTTTTCAAAGTTTCAATGACAAAAATTCATACTTACTGAAAAATATTTTAAACTTTTTTTTATTATAAATTTCAGCTTTTGAAATAAGTAAGATTATTTTTCAGCACGGTAAAAACTTGTGTACCTGAAATTAATCGCATCAGTGATCAAACCGTCGTTATCTGTCCCAAAAGTAACCTTCATTACTGTTTGTTTGTTTTTTGAATTTCGCGCAAAACTACTCGAGGGCTATCTGCTCCTAATTTAGCAATGTAAGACTAGAGGGAAGGCAGCTAGTCATCACCACCCACCGCCCAAAATGCACACACAGCAAACCACACTTTCGAGCTGACTGTAACATGGATACTACGTCACAGTTTTTTTTTAAAACATAGCTTATGTTTAATACTGTCATGTGATGGAAACGACAAATCCGGATTATTTTTTATTCGCGCTTAAAAAACATAATAACAACACGTTTTCTCGAAATCTCCCTACGTGGCCGCATTTATTAAGAAAATGAACAATAAATATTCAGTTTAATATGTTACTGAAGTATTATAATCTGGACTAATTTGTCACGTGACTGCCTCGTGAGACAGCTTCAAATGGTATTAAACTGCAACTAGCTTTTGAGTTAAAAGGTACCATGTTATGAGCGTTTGTACGAAGGTCATCTTTAGGCCAGAAAGAATTGAAACGCCAACCGCTTTAATTCAACATGTAGCTACAGTCCACCGAAGTTTCCAAACGAACTTCAAAAGATGGTAAAACGAGACAAAGCAGCTTTCAAAATCGTGCTCTTGAGTGTTCAGTTAACTGACTTGTTATAAATAGGGTGGACATTGCAGAATTATTATAAAGTATTAGAAAGTGTCGTATTACTCTAATTATAAACATTTTGAGGACGTGACTTGTGACCAAGCTGAGTTCGAATAGTTCGTTCAGCAGCCGCTTCATAACTGATTATCAAAAATAGCAGAATGGTTTAGTAAGTAAAGAAAAACTCGATTTGATTTCAGACAGTACGAGAAACAAGAGCAGTTTGATCTAAACTTTGCGCAAAGCTACTCGAGGGCATTCTGCACGAGCCGTTCCTAATTTAGCAGTGTAAGGCTAGAGGGGAGGTAGACAATCATCACCACCCACCGCCAACTTTTGGGCTATAATTTTATAATGTGACGGTTAATCCCACTATTCGTTGGTAAAAGAATAGCCCAAGAGTTGGCGGTGGGTGGTGATGACTAGCTGCCTTCCCTCTAGTCTTACACTGCTAAATTAGAGACGGCTAGCACAGACAGCCTTCGAGTAGCTTTGTGCGAAATTCCAAAACAAACAGACTCAGCAGTAAGTTTGTTAACTTATAACACTAGGCATTCGGCCCAGCATGGCCAGGTTGGTTAAGGCGTTCGACTCGTGATCTGAGGGTCGCGGGTTCGAATCCCAATCGCACCAAACATGCTCGCCCTTTCAGCCGTGGGGGCGTTATAATGTGTCAATCCCACTATTCGTTGGTAAAAGAGTAGCCCAAGAGTTGGCGGTGGGTGGTGATGACTAGCTGCCTTCCCTCTAGTCTTACACTGCTAAATTAGGGACGGCTAGCACAGATAGCCCTCGAGTAGCTTTGTGCGAAATTCCAAAACAAACAAACAAACAGACTGTCACTTTATAACGACCTACTTAGGTCGAATGGGCGAGCATGTTTGGTGTGACGGGGATTCTAACTCGCGATCCTCAGAGGTTCATATTAAAAGAATAATGTTTTGAGTAGTTAAAATAGAGGATAACATTCGAAACCCGGGAGGAGCCCAAGCTGACAGCAGTGTTAAAGGTTAATGTGGGAACTCAGGTATTTTGTCATGTATTTAATTAGTTTTAATATTGTATTTCAACCAATTACAAATTCTGATATATGAATGCGCAAATATAATTAAGTATGCAAGTAATTAAGACAAGGGAAATTTCCCTTTCTCACCTTTCTAAGGAATGTTAATAATAGTAGGAAAAAATCTCTTACCTCAAAAAGAGCATTGATTTGTTTTCGTATTTGTTCCAAATCTGTGTCAGGGTACACACATAGTTCTCCCAGACGTAGAGCTAGAAGAAAAAAGATTAAAATAATTTATGTTGTAACTAATACGTAAAGCTACATTTTTTTTTCACGAAGTTGTTCAGGTGTAAAACGCAAGACAATGCTTACTTCCCTTAAAAGTAATGAGAACATACTTTGGTAATATATTGCTACTCTTATTGAGGTTCCCTGACCCTTTTCATATTAATTTCTTTATATTTTTAAAACTAATTTTTTATGTTTCTACTTTGTTAAAAAAAAATGAAATAAAATTCGAGCTGAAACGCAAAGTGGGTGACATAGAGAAGGAAACTCGAAAATGTTTTGAATGGAAATATATCCTTAATTAACCTGTTGAATGCCAAGTATTTCAGCTGCTACAATACAACTCTAGTGCTTCTTCATTTTGTAACTTTTTCGTGACGCCATTTTGGATCGAAAGTGAAACAATTTGTAAGTAGATCAAATGCATATATGGTGCTGACATCTCGCGTTGAAGTTAGGTATTATTGAAAACGAATTAACTCGTGCGTGGCACTGTGTTACCGATCGGCTTGGACGAGTTATCTCGTCTACTGCACTGAACAGGTAAATAAACAGAAAAGTATTGAATTTTATTGGATCGTGGAGGCTGTTTCATCAAATGTTTCTGTTATTAAATATTATGGAAACAACAAAAAATCTTAGGTCATGTACGTCATTGAGTAAAATTCTGAAATTAATATTATTATTATTAAAAGTGTGAGAATTTTGAATTAAACAAATCGTTACTTATTGAATTACGAAAAAGAATCAGTCCTGGAAAAAAATTAGGGTTAGGTTAAATATCTCATTAAATAATAAAGCATAGTTGGGCAGATCGTGTCATAAACTATTAGATTAAAAATATATAGTATAGTATTTATCAGTAAGCTACCTCATGGATTTGTTTTGTTTGTGTTTATAAATTTCGCGCAAAGCTACTCGAGGGCTATCTGCGCTAGTAGTCCCTAATTTAGCAATGTAAGACTAGAGGGAAGGCAGCTATTCATCATCACCCACCGCCAACTCTTGGGCTACTCTTTTACCAACGAATAGTGGGATTGACACATTATAACGCCCCCACGGCTGAAAGGGCGAGCATGTTTGGTGCGATCGGGATTCGAACCCGCGACCCTCAGATCACGAGTCGAACGCCTTAACCAACCTGGCCATGCTGGGCCGAATGCCTAGTGTTATAAGTTAACAAACTTACTGCTGAGTCTGTTTGTTTTGGAATTTCGCACAAAGCTACTCGAAGGCTGTCTGTGCTAGCCGTCTCTAATTTAGCAGTGTAAGACTAGAGGGAAGGCAGCTAGTCATCACCACCCACCGCCAACTCTTGGGCTACTCTTTTACCAACGAATAGTGGGATTGACCGTCACATTATACACCCTCACGGCTGGGAGGGCGAGCATGTTTAGCGCGACGCGGGCGCGAACCCGCGACCCTCGGATTACGAGTGCACGCCTTAACGCGCTCGGCCATGCCAGGCATACTGCTGAGTCAACGGGAGGTTCAACAGCTACGATCAAAAGGCTTCGCACCAAATCTGTTGACATTACTGCTTTGTTGACGTACCGTTACAGGCAGTAGCGACATTGAATCGACAAATTTAAATTTTTCATCCTTTTATAAGGCGAAGATGGAAAACAAAACAGGTTTTGATTATTCGAGATATATAATTCATAATAATATTGAAGCTTGAGCTCTAGACATTTACTTATTTAATACTTTATTTAATTTTAATATTTGTGTCCTTTTTGATGTGTGTGTTTGTGTGTTTTTTTGTAGCAAAGCCACATCGGGGCTATCTGCTACGTCCACCGAGGGGAATCGAGCCTCTGATTTCAGCATTGCAAATCCAAAGACTTACCGCTTTCCCAGCAAAGGACTATAATGTGATTATGAGGCTTCCTATGAAGGATTCTTCAATAAAAAAAAAGACCTTTCACGTGGTTATGGTAGTTTCGATCACTCACAGGGGGAGAGGCCATTATATATATATATATATTTTTTTTAACTTACTGTACGGTCTGTACCCATAAGTAATTCTTAAACACTACAGTGTTTAAGATTCTCTAAGTTTAATAACAGGTCTACTGAAATTGTACCGTTTTAATAACAAGATGCCTTTTTTTTAACCTACACAAAATAACACCAAACGTTTTTTAAACACGTGAATCAACTACGACCCAAAGTATTAACGAATGTTGGCATCAAGAATGTCAGAAAGATAATTGTACATCATTTCTCTTCAAATAGGCCTCCTGTCTCTCAAGTTAGAAACAAACTTAGTTGTGAACAAAAAGAAACACAGAACTTTCTCCCTGAAAAACCGGTCATTTGTTTGTTTATTTAAAATAAGGCACAAAGCTACTCAAAGGGTTGCCTACCACGGGTATGGAAACCCGGTTTTTAGTTACGTGATTCACCAAACACACCGTTGTGCCACTGAGAGGGGAAGACTGTAGAGAGAAGTTGTTTGTGAATGCTGGCATTGTACGAAAGTCAACTTCTTATTGTCTTAAAAGCTGTGACGTTTCGACTCTCCAACGTTTGTCGTTTGCCTCCATGAGTCAAAGCAAGAGCTGATTTCACCATCATTGTCCTAAATCAGTTTTACTATCTATAACTCTTATGGCCCAATATGGCCAGGCGGTTAGAGCGCTCGCTTCGTAATCTGATGATTACAGGTTCGAATCACCCTCACAACATACGTGCTCGGTTTTTTTGGTGTTTTTTTTAGTAAAAGGTGCGTTATAATGTGACGGTCACTTCCACTATTCGTTGGTAGAAGAGTAGTCCAAGAGTTGGCGGTGGGCGGTGATGACTGGCTTTCTCACCTCTAGTCTTACACCCCTGAGCTGGAGACGGCTAACGCAGATAGACCTTGTGTAGCTTTATGCGAAATTAAGATAATAAACCGTAACTACTAAAATTAACAAGTTAAGCTAAGTTGTATTACATTGTTACCAAAACCTAGAATCGCACATCGAATCCATCAGACAGACTTACATGCTTCCCTCAGTTTCTCTTTGTCGTAGTGATACGACTCGTATTCTGTAAGTCCGAGCTTCCTAACTTCCATTTTCAGCTTTTCTAACGCTGGCCTGTAATTGATCCAGGTTTAAGTGAAACCTTTCGCTAGCCTCATTCCCAGAGAGCAACATTCAACAAGAGAATACATATTCGAAAACAAAGTTGTTCTACAAACTTATTCTACTTAAATATCAAACAAAACAGCTGCTATAAACGTACTGAAAAAAAATCGAGTTGATAAACAAACTATGAACCAGGAATTTCAAGAAAAAACTCTATCACAAGTGACTAAGTATTGATAGGTGAAGAAGTTACTTACACGTTTTGACCATTGCCGTGTCGCTGAAAATAAACAAGATATCTTTTATTAAATATGAAAAACAGCTTTATAAGTAGGGTAATTTGAAACACGGTATTACGTATCTTAATGTATCACAACTGAGACACGGTATTACGTATCTTAATGTATCACAACTGAGACGCGGTATTACGTATCTTAATGTGTCACAACTGAGACACGGTATTACGTATCTTAATGTATCACAACTGAGACACGGGTATTACGTACTTAATGTGTCACAACTGAGACACGGTATTACGTATCTTAATGTGTCACAACTGAGACACGGTATTACGTATCTTAATGTATCACAACTGAGACACAGTATTACGTATCTTAATGTGTCACAACTGAGACACGATATTACGTATCTTAATGTGTCACAACTGAGACACGGTATTACGTATCTTAATGTATCACAACGGAGACACGGTATTACGTATCTCAATGTATCACAACTGAGACACGGTATTACGTATCTTAATGTGTCACAACTGTCGGTTACAGGATTTTTAAAAAATCGAGGGTAAAATAATCTTTATCAAAGATGCTTAGTGGACAATTAGAACAAAAATATCACATTAATATACATTAGAAAGTAAGTCACTAGTATAAGCTTTATTTCCACTAAATGATTCTTATTAGGAAAGTAGTGTTCAAATACTGGTAGGTTATTTTCACTAACAGATAGGTAGATAAACAAATAATGATAAACAGAACTTAACATAAAAGTACACAGAAATGTTTAACGCAGGCTACACATAGAAATACAGGTGTGTACATAGAAACTTATAGACACATAAATACACAAATATTAAAAAGACAGGAACATAAACAGGTGTGTGGAGAAAGGTGCACACACGGACACTGATAGAAGTACAGACACATGTTTTACTAAAACAATTACAAAGATACTAACAAACATGTGCGTACACGTTTCAGTAAACAGTTACACAAACAGATACTAACAAACATGTGCGTACACGTTTCAGTAAACAGTTACACAAACAGATACTAACAAACATGTGCGTACACGTTTCAGTAAACAGTTACACAAACAGATACTAACAAACATGTGCGTACACGTTTCAGTAAACAGTTACACAAACAGATACTAACAAACATGTGCGTACACGTTTCAGTAAACAGTTACACAAACAGATACTAACAAACATGTGCGTACATGTTACCATAGGCAGGTACATAAGTACAGGTTTTGATAGGTTATATATGAATTAGGAAAATAAACGCAATACATAAATAACATCACATTATTTATTAACGTAGAATATTTATATTTTTTGAGAGAACATTTTTTTATATTTTCGCAAGATACAATAAGCAGACGTCACCGACTGATGACGTGAATCGGCTCAATAAACGTTATTAAAAATTCACCCAGACGTCACAGTCTTGCTGACTGCTGTTTGTCCAATCTATTCATAAAATGGAACGTACGACCTGAGAACAGTAACTATCATCATTGACTAATACAGAACTTTTTATTGACTCTTAGGATTTGGGGAATCTAGCAACAGAGTGAATAAAATTAAAATTAAGAGTAACAAATATTTCTATTTATTCATTTTTAAGTTCATACGTTACGTTATATTGTAGCCTACGGAGTTCATAATTCTTCTCGTGATTTAGTGCATACGCAAGTATAAACTGCTGCATTAAGCTTCCCTTACGTGAAGTCATTTTTGTGTCAACTGACTGAGTGACAGACAACACAGTATTCTCTATTGGTGCAATGGTTTAAAAAAATGATCCCGCCAAGTGATCTTCGGGGAAAATACCTAACATGATTAAGCCATAGGTCCAAAAAGTACGTCTGCTTGAGAGAATACATATCAGTAAACAAACTACATAGAAAATAGGTGAATGTGTTAGTTACTTCCATTCATGAAAATAACTACGAAAATAAGTGTCAAATTGGTGGGACTACTACCACGTATCTTCAAAGACAGAAAGTAGGCTAAATAACTGCTGAAAATACGACATTTGGCTTTCTTGCGTCGTTCCGCAACACATTATTGTGGAGGTGTACATTAAATTTTCAAAACTGAAATTGCTAACGCCTACGCACGTGAAGCACTTTCAAGTGTAGGCTCGATGGTGATTTGACCACGCTGTGATCTGAAGTAATCACAATTCGAGAAATCTGATAACGCTTTCGGAAAGTAGATATCATATCCGCTCTAACAAAATGATTGGGTTCGGGTATTTGGTAAATTATGGTTAATACGTGTTTTCGAAACCAAGTTTTTTGTTTTTTAGATATAGTAATTTTAGATCTAAATTGGTCGTTCTGATGCTTTGAAATGAAGAAACAAAAAAAACAAACATACCCCATATTATCCCGAACAAATAATTTTTTATGGGATCTGTACAAACTTACACGTGTTTTTACTATACACAGTTTTATACTGGAAGAGTATCTATCATTTAAACGATATATCACACCTTTGACTTGGCAATCATGTTGGCTTTATTTCGTAGTCGAAGCTCAATTATAGAGGGCAGTAGTTTACAAGGTTCTCCGTCCACTTGCATAGGAATTGTACGGGTAGTGATAACACGGGCGTGCCGGCATTGGGCAATACAAGTACCATGACCTCGTGCTTGGAGTAGTGGCTGTCAGTGGTGAAACATAGTATAATAAATGTGGGAATAACATTAATTTTTTCAACTGATAATTCAACATTTTTATTCCAAACTGTTAAACATGGACAGTTATCCAGAAAAACTTATAAGTTCTTTGGTCATTTTTAATGGATTTACACGTCTTTAGGCGTAGGGACGTAAGACTTAAAGAGAACCAAAAGATAAATTCCATAAAAATATATATTTCAGAAAAGCCCCTAATTAAAACTTTCACTTGTAAATATGTGAATTTTTGAGCGGGTGAAGTATTTAATAGCAAAGATTCCAAAATTGGTAAAAATACAAACCTGTATTTCTAACAATGTCGTATTGTAAAATTAAAAAATATCGGATATTAACTCGTATACCGTGATCAAACAGATTAAATGCACGTTTCAACTGTTTAAGGTCACAACACTTGCCAGCTGATATGTGGTGAGGCCTAGCACTTCTATTAAGCCATCATCTGTTCTTTGAAGGTCGAAACCTGCTGCAGGACCTAACCAAGGCTTAGTTCCTCCACCATAACTAGAGAGAAAAATAGTAACAGCTATGATTTATCGAAATGTTTCTCCGTGAATAACAAATTTTGTTTATTAAAGATATTTCTAAAATAAGAAGTGATTATAAGTCGAAACCAACTAAAAAGTGTACATTAAGAAACCTAATTAATAAGCATCATATTATGTTTTTAAGGTGGGCGAGTCGTTAGCTGAGGGTTGCGGGTTCGCATCCCGGTCGCGCCAAACATGCTCGCCCTTTCAGCCGTGGGAGCGTTATAATGTTACGGTCAATCCCACTATTCGTTGGCAAAAGAGTAGCTCAAGAGATGGCGGTGGTCGGTGATGACTAGCTGCCTTCCCCCTTGTCTTACACTGTTAAATTAGGGAGGGCTAGCACAGATAGCCCTCGAGTAGCTTTGTACGAAATTCAAACTTTATGTTTTTAAAAATACAAGGAAAATCAAGTTATATATGTTTTATGAAAATGAATATCGGGACGGAAAACAAAACTAGCGGCCTCTAGCGTGAGGTGATGGTGTACTATATTAAGTTTTGATTTTAGGAAAATCTGTTCATACAAACAGTCAGTTTTATCAACTAGTTTTAATATTTGAATAAAAAAATGAAAGCGAGTTGCACGAATCAAAAGACGCAGACAAACGTTTAACAAATTAAATAGTAGTATTATATTTAAAATAAGATTCTGAGGACAACAACAGATGAATATAAATAAAAATAAAAGGTATTACCAATTGCTAGAAACCAGTATGCTATGGAGAAAAACTACTGTTCGTCACAAAAAGTTTCATAATTGTTGAAAGCTAAAGAACTATTATTCCAACACTTAAAGCCTAGCGCGTTAAAGCGTGCGCTTCGCAATCTGAGGGTCGCGCCAAACATGCTCGCCCTCCCAGCCATGGGGGCGTTATAATGTGTCGGTCAATTCCACTATTCGTTGGTAAAAGAGTAGCCCAAGAGTTGGCGGTTGGTGGTGATGACTAGCTGCCTTCCCTCTAGTCTTACCCTGCTAAGTCAGGGACGGCTAGCACAGATAGCCTTCGAGTAGCTTTGTGCGAAATTCCAAAAAAAACAAAAACACTTAAAGACACGTTCTCTCAGCTTATGATTCGAGCGTGTGATAGGCTTAACTATACAATAGAAACTTAAGTATTACAACATATTTTATTAGCATAATTAATAAACTACTGATATACGTAGCGATGTTTAAGTTTTATGAAGATCGCGCTGTTCTGTTACACGAAGGAAGAATATTTTTTAATACACACGCATAGGAAAAAAAATTATATTTAACAACTACGCTTCAAGCAGTTGTCCTTCGTCGGATTTAATATAAAAATAAAATAACTGTTTTATTATTTAAAAAACACATTCACTATTAAACCACGTGTACTTCAATAGGATCCCTTAAAGTGCTATATTTCAAGAGTAAAAAAAACCCAACAAAAAACACAAAATTAAAAGTGTCAAATATTTATGTTTTTTACTTTTGAAATTCGTGTATCGTGCTGCATTGTAAACTACAGAGCTCATAATTCTTCTTGTGATTCGTGGCATGCATGAGCATTACTGACTTCACGACAGTACAAATTACAATGTAAAGCGTCTCTTACGTGACGTCATTTTAGTGTCAACTGACAAACCCACAGAAAATACATTACTGTATTGTAGTGTGATTAGTAAAAAACAGGTGGTCCTGCAGTGGCAAAGCGGAATGTTACGGATTCGCACAACTAAAATCCGGGTTTCGATACCCGTGGTGGGCAGAAGACAGATAGCCCATTGTGTAACTTCGTGCTTAATTTTAAACACACAAACAAATTAAAACAGGTGACCCCTCCAGGCGACCTTAGCCCTCCTTTCGAGGAAATAAAATAACAGTTTTTACAACGCTAAAATCTGGGTTCCAATACCCGTAGTGGGCAGACCATTGCGTGGCTTTGTGCTTAATTCAAAAACAACATTAACCTGAACGTGTGAGTTAAAAAAACATACTTCTTCTGTGTAGTAGAACAGGTTTTCATGTCTTGAATATTATTATTTTACAAACACTAGGCCGTGTACTAACCTGGGAACGTTAAGAAACAAAATAGCGTGAGTACGAAGTTCTTTTAACTTCGGTGTGAAGTCCTGCCCATCACACTAGATCACAAAAGAAAAACAAACGTGTTTTAAAATAAACATTCGCACTTCTGATGTGTATTGTACGTAAATTTAATCCTACGCTTCTTTCGTATCTGTTTTGTACAAAGTTAAACCTACGCTTGTCTAATGTCTGTTTTGTACAAAGTTAAACCTATGTTCGTCTGATGTCTGTTTTGTACAAAGTCAAACCTACACTCGTCTAATCTCTTTTTTATTCAAGCAATTCAGCGTGTATTGACTTGGCACCATAAATCATGTAGTCAATCAATAAGCCAATAATATTGATTTTATCACAAATAATGAAATACCATAATTTCGAGAGTGAAAAAATGGAAGCTATAGCACAGATTAAACGCCCTCTGGTTTAAGTCACACAATTATTTTAATAATTTAAAAATTAAAAAAAATCAGCGGTGCTTTTATATTAAAAAAACCTCCCGACAAAAAACAATTCTCAAATCACAAACGCTGGCTATAATTATTTATTTCTTTACAAAAATAACGCTGCTTCCATATAAATTAGTTGAATCGAGCATGACCAGGTGTTTAAGACGTTCGACTCGTAATTCGAGGGTCGCGGGTTTGAACCCCAGTCGCACCAAACTTGCTCGCCCTTTCAAACGTAAGGGCGTTATAATATGACGGTCAATCCCACTATTCGTTGTTAGATAAGTAGCCGAAGAGTTGGCGGTGAATGGTGATGACTAGTAGCTTTCCCTATAATCTTACACTGCTGAATTACGGGCGGTTAGCGCAGATAGCCTTCGTGCAGATTTGCGCAAAATAAAAAAACAAACAAACAATACACTTTCCGCGGTTTCAGCGATAATTCATACATAATATAACGCTAAACATTGAGTTAACATACTCGCGTTGGCACAGCAAAGACAGCCCATTGCGTAGCATTGCGCTTAAGCACAAGGAGACAACTAATTTCACAAAACGTTGTCAAATAACCATTTATTTCACTTACTTGTGAGTAACATTGTTACCATAAACTCTATTACTCATATCCAAGAAGCCTACGTTGTTGTGCTGCCCAAATAAATTTCAAAGACGTTAAATATGGCCGACAGGGAAAAACAAAAGGCTTACTTCCAGAGACACATAATTACACAGGTCTTTCCACTTTCTCCGAAGTAGATCTTTTCCACTCGCCTGTCCGTAAAACATCTTGTTTCTTAATCTGCTGTTGAACCTACTAGGTCGAGCTTCTGTAATATTAATGAAAAGAAAGTGCAAAAAAATTAGTTTCGGTAGGAACCTAACAATACACAAACGTCACAAAACCTACAACCGTGGACTCCAGTAACTAATTCATATTACTATCTAGGTTTAGAGATTAACTTTAAATTTATTTTTGTAAAAAAAAGAAATACATCATCTCCTGCCTTACTTTTGCAGATGGAGTTTTGAGTTTTACCCTTCATGAAACGATGTCTTGTTTTTTTCAAAACAAATACGAAATTAAGTAAAACGTTATTTTATTTAGCTTCTAACTGTAAACTTAAACTATAACTTTTGTTTATTTCGAAGGAACTACAATGTTATTTATGTTTTATTGAGAGACGTTTAGTTTCGTAGTTTTACTGCATTGCGACTGATCGTAGTAACGTCTGTGTTTTATATTTTCGCGAGGCCTAAAGGGCGATTTACAACTTCTCACCTCTCGCCTCATGGAACTCCAGAGCTATGTGGGCATCTACACCAATAGAAAAGTAGTTGTTGAAGACGTTAAGGGGCAAATTCTCCTTACCACCTTCCCTACTCGGTGAATCAACATCGGGATTTTTCTCAACCGTAACATCCCATCTGCGGTCCAACAATAATATATAGGCCATTAACAGCACAGAACCTGAGATTACTATCTGCTTTCTACTTTTAATAACGTCTTGTGTCAAACTAAATTTATTCATTAGAAAATGACTCAAGTGTTTGTTGTTGTTGTTTTTAGTTAGGCTTTTTGAGTAAACTATTGTTATTATTATTATTTTAATAGTTTATATAAATATTAATTTTAGTAGCGTACGTCAGTAGAAGAGATATTGTGGAATAGTCCAAATCATATATTTTCTTACCTGTCTAACTGAACGATATCCCCAGTTTCAATGTTGGAGATAATCTTGGAAACTGGTTCGTCGGTGTAACCCTAAAAATAGAAAGGCGCATTGTTTTGAGCTTATAATTAGGTAGAAAGTTTTCTCTCCGAAAAATGTACTTGAATTTGAAAATTCAAAAAGTTAAGTTGATCAAATATTTGTCCAGATGGAAAAGATTTGTTAAGCCTTAACTCGAAGAATCAAAACTGGAAATATCAGCCATTGATGGATCGCTTCAGCAGATTTTCAAAATGAGTAAACTAAAACCAAAGGAAACTGTCTGTTGCAAACACGCAATTGTAGAATTTAGTCCTCAGGTTACATCACTTGATGACAGAAGACTTTCTAAACATCGTCCTAGATTTGTATTTTTACAACAGGCAGCTGCCGTCCACTTCAGTTTATTTATCAGGACATAATACCATTACTATGTTATTTTACAAATTCTTTTACAAAACCCTTGCACAGTTAAATATGCAATATTTCTTTGATAAATTGTTTAGACAGTGTATTCATGATGAAGCTTTGTAGAATGGACAGCAACTGTCCGTTGTGGAGACACAAGAGTTGAGGACAACGTTTCGAAAGTCTTCTGCCTTTCGTGAGCCTGGCATGGCCAAGCGCGTTAAGGCGTTCGACTCGTAATTTGACGGTCACGGGTTCGAATCCTGGTCGCACCAAACATGCTCGTCATTTCAGCCGTGGTGGCGTTATAATGTGACAGTCAATTCTATTATTCGTTGGTAAAAGAGTAGCCCAAGAGTTGTCGGTAGGTGGTGATGACTAGCTGCCTTCCCTCTAGTCTTACACTGTTAAATTAGGGATAGCGCAGATAGCCCTCGAGTAGCTTTGCGCGAAATTATATAAAGAAACAAACAAATCTGCCTTTTGTCTTTTGGTCAGGAAAGGCGCAAGTCTTTCGGGACGTCGTTCTTTACATTTTTGTCTCCACAATAGGCAGTTGCCGTCCATTCTTCAAAGTTCCATCATTTACCATTTCATTACTTCTTGCATTGTAAAAAACGCATTTTCTTATTCATAAAACTAGATAGTACTTGGTAAATGTCCTTAAAACTAAGCTTAACTTTATATCGGTAAAATAACTCGTGTATATAAATTTCTGGTATTTAAGATATTTTAGAATTAATTACACAATAACTCACTCACCCCACCCCAGCCAAGAATTCGAGCTAGGTCGTTTCCTGTTCCCAGAGGTAGTACTCCAACAAGAGGAGAAGGGCTTAGGCCTACGTTATCAAGAAGTGACAGCATCCAGCCTACAGTTCCGTCCCCTCCACACGCCAATATCCGTAAATTTGGAACCTTCTTATATAATTCTAGTCTGTAACATTAGAGGTAACAAATTACGATCGAAGAGACGTATTAAAAGCAACCAGCTTTCTTAGAAGATATAACGATTATTTCGGCAACAACATCGAAAGTTTTCAATTTAAAACGAAGCGCGGCATTTAATTAATTCAGAATTACTGACTTAAAGCTGAAACAAGTTTGTAAAAGTTTAACAAATTACAAATAGTAAAGTGAATTTCAGAAACTTATATTTTTAAGACACCTCAAAACCTGAAAACTTGCATGACGTAAAATTAATACTGTAAAATCAATATTTCTCAATAAATATTATAAAGTGAAAAGAAATATTAACTGTTAACCAACTTTGTTTAACGCAAACTGGAGTTTGTTTGTTTGTTTGCTTATTTTGAATTTCGCGCAAAGCTACACGAGAGCTACCTGCGCTAGCAGTTCCTAATTTAGCAGTATAAGGAAAGGCAGCTAGTCGTCATCACCCACCGCCAACTCTTGGGCTACTATGTACCAACGAACAGTGGAACTGACCGTCACTTACAACACCTCTACGGCTGAAAGGGCGAGCATGTTTTGCGTGAAGGAAAGTTTATTGGGACGACATTTCGATTAAGATAAATATAATGTTAGGCCTATATTTCCAGAATGTATCTTTATCGGTTCAATACTTTAATTGTTAAGTTTCGTTAAGAGTTTTATTAACGAAATAAAATAATAGACACACATTCTGGGGATATGTATTACCGTTTTCAAATATATTTCAAAAATATATTAATATTTAGCAGAAACAGAACAAGCGACAATTATTGAAAAGCAAGGTTAGTGTATTATACGAAAAGTTTCAATGGTTTCTATTGTTCGCAATCTTTCAAACTCTAAACTTTTCTTGTTTTTTGTCGCGAAGTGCAGAGCTACATTATAGTCTAATAGCTATGTCCAAAACGGATATCAAAACCCAATTCTCAGCGTTGTACAGCGTTCAGTAATACCGCTGAGACATCGAGGAAACACTTATAACCTCAATCAGTGATCTCGAGAAACCCACTTGTTGAGAATTTTATATGCAAAAACGGCTCTTCTATTTAAAATATTTTCTCAACCCAAACGAGCCGTTTTTGCATATAAAACTTATAACCTCAGAATTTCGGATCTGACAATAAAAATAAACCTCTTATGAAATCACTAAGGTTCTTCGAAGTTTACCGTGCTAGAGGCTTCTAACATAATTTTTTTCAACACTAAAACAAAGTTGATTTCTGAAAACATGGGAATTCTAGACTAGCTACGTTCTCCTATTCGTCGGAGTTTCAGTTTTACAAAATAAAAGCATCAAACTAATTAAAGATATAAAGCTAACCTTATTCTCATTTCATATCAAAAACAAAACAACAAAAAAGAACAAACTTAAATTGGGACAAACAGCTGGGGTCACACATACAACTAACCAGTAGCTATAGCTACATGAGTCAAAGCAAATGAATCTTCAACTACGTTACTGGAACATTTATTGAGATTTTCGCTTTATATCATAAGATTATGTATCATTTGACGCGATAACAATCTAGACTCAGTGTGGCATAAACACCACAGAATGTTGTAATATGTTTGTAATTTAATTGCAACTCATTTAATGAGGAGCATTGTCTGCAATTGGTTCACAAGTCTAAGCAGAATATTACAGCGATGAACCAATCGTTCAATCAGTCGCCCTCTGGTGGCATAGCAAGATGTCTGCGGACTTAAAATGCTAGAATTCGGATTTAAATATCCATGGTTGGCAGACCACAGACAGTCCTTTGTGTAGCCTTTGGCTTGACTAGAAAAACATACAAATGATATTATTTCAATCAGTGTGTATTAGCTGAGGAAGATGATTGAAACTAACGTCATACTTTTCAAACCAATTCTGGACAACAGGAGGGAAATGTACAGTTCTCACTGCAAACACTGTTGACAAAAGTATTCAGATACATTTGGAATGTGATCCTCTCTTATAAAAACGGTTGACAAGAGTATTCAGATTCAATTGGGATGAGATCCACTCTTATAAAAGAGACGAGATTTATCTTCAGCCACTCTGGTACTACTAACACAATAATACTTTTTCAGCAATTTACAATGTCGGAACAACACTGATAGGTTCAGTGCTTCATAATGTGTTCTCCATGTTTTTACTTCAACATCAACACCAAAAATTATTATCGAACGCTAAATCGGTGTAATTCAGCCAACAAGTTAGTGATTTATACTTGTCTCTGCAAAAAAATATGGCAGACACATTACAAATCTTCGGACATATAGATGACTGCAAATGTATGAAAGTAATACGAGCAGAAATACGCGCTCTCCGGGCAGGTACAACTGATAATAGAAGAGCGAATTATACAACCCCTTCCAAACATGTGGTCAGCTTCCGGCCAGTTACCTCTTTCTTAGGTACAACTGATAGTTCCTTCGAAAGGCTTTGGGCCTAAGGCCTTTTCTGGAGCTGCTCAACACTTCTACAACAATGTATTTATATTGGAAAATTAACAATGTCTACCATCCACGAGAAAAAGGATTGTATTTGAAATTTATTTGTAGAGGAAAATATTATGAGATTTTCACTGACGAAAAATACATATTTATCTATGTTTATTTGCTATTGTTTTATATTTGAAACTTACTTTTTTGTAATTTCTATTGGTTAAATCTGAAATACATCATTTTTTGTAAAACTATCGATTGTTTTATTTATTGCTCAGATATAAAAAAATCTGCCAAGCTGTACAAATATTACCCAGTTATGGTTAGTGATGGTCGATGCGGTAGTTTCCAAGATCCGAGTTTTGGACACGTACATCGCAAGTTCCATTATAACAAGAGTTATTTGTTTAAATATGTAAATTTACAGTGTTGTTTATCTACCATAACACTCTGCAACAAAACAACAGCAACATATTTCACTGAGACCAATTAGCGCTACTGAGAATAAAGTAATTTTAATAAAAACTTCAGATGAAATTTTTAAAGCAAAACTTACATTTTCTGCTTCCGTCATGTAAATTTGGGTAACACACACACATCAGTACTATCCAATGTACACAGAGACGCTAATAAGAGACGCCGAGCTTTGTTCAATATAGCTTTGTTTGTTTGTTTTGGAATTTCGCACAAAGCTACTCGAAGGCTATCTGTGCTAGCCGTCCCTAATTTGGCAGTGTAAGACTAGAGGTAAGGCAGCTAGTCATCACCACCCACCGCCAACTCTTGGGCTACTCTTTTACCAACGAATAGTGGGATTGACCATGACTTTGTACACCCCCAAGGCTGGGAGGGCGAGCATGTTTAGCGCGACGCGGGCGCGAACCCGCGACCCTCGGATTACGAGTCACACGCCTTACGCGCTCGGCCATGCCAGGCCTCAATATAGCTACAGTTCGGCATGGCCAGGTGGTTAGGGCGCTCGACTCGCAATTTGAGGGTCGCGCCATCGAATCCCCATCACATTAAACATGCTTGCATTTTCAGCCGTGGGGGGGTGTTATAATGTGACGGTCAATCTCACTATTCGTTGGTAAAATAGTAGCCGAAGAGTTGGCGGAGGGTGGTAGTGACTAGATGCCTGCCCAATAGCCTTACACTACTAAATTAGGAGCATCTAGTGCGGATATCCCTCGTGTAGCTTTGCGAAAATTTTAAAACAAACCATAGCAAAACCTCATTCTACGACAAATTCAAAATCTGAATAGTTTATGCTTACGTAAAAACAAATTAGAATTGTTAATAACCGTTGAAAACCATCCTATTTACAGTAGAACTATTATTTAACCATTATAAAACTCTAATAGGTATCAAATAAAACATAAGTTACAGTAAATTAACTTTATTACAATCGTTAAGTCAGCCACCCAGGTATTTACTTAATGTGTTCATCTATTGTTTTATTAGTGCTAAAGAAAAGACAATACAACTTTAAAGGTTTAATTTTCTCACACATAACTGAAACACATCTTATTTAGTACAAAACAATACTTGTATTTTAACCTCATGTTTAGGGTTACAGGTTTGTATCACAGTTTCTATCTCAGCAAGAAAAGTATAAAACTTAAAAATATAGTATCTTATTCTCCAGTAAGTGTCAACAAATAATCACACGTCACTTCAAATCTACAACAGAATATACCTCGTTTGGAAATCACAGTAACCATTTGAAATATATGTATTTACAGAAACAGAGAGTAAGCGTTTTCGTTATTGTGAAAAAAAACATTTCTTTTGTCTGTTTAAATCTTGAAATCAATATTACCCTTCTATTACACAGTGTAATACACAGGAAATAAATCAGCTATTTAATACACATGAGAACAATGTTACTCCGAAAGTAAAACACACAACGTATTTTAAGGATGCATACTCTGATGGCAGAGGAAGATGCATATTAAGATTGGAAAATGTAATGTTCAGCTTATGAATCATAGTGTGACTTAAGAGTAAATAAAAACCTATTTGATGTTTGTTGCTGTTTTTGAATCAAGCACAAAGCTACACCATGAGCCATCTGTGCTCTGCCCACCACGGGTATCGAAACCCGGATTTTAGCGTGTAAGTCTGCAGACATACCGCTGAGCCACTGGGGGGCAAAACTATTGGAAACTAGCAGATTACTGACTGTTTTATCTCCCTCTATTAGGTTATTTATAATTCCAGAATTCAGGAAAAACGACACAATTGTACGTTTCAGGTGTAGTTTATTTATTACGACCATGGTTTCGCCAGTAAAGGTATCATCAACAGGTGAAACAACGGTCGTAATACATGAAGTGTATGTAAAATGTACAATTGTCTCGTTTTTCTTTCTCAATTATGTGATAATGTAGTTTCTCCAAGTACCGACAGTTTCGAGTATCAAATACATAAGTAATTCCATTAAGAACAGATCGTAAGGATTTTAGTTTATCTCGGTTTGTAAATTGAATTCAATTCGGGTTTATAATTACTTTTTGTTAACCTTTTATATTTTATAATTTATTAATATGTTATTAGTGGAAGAATAAATGTATTTTTCCCAAGATCTTTTGGGTTGCGTCAATTTTACTTCTAGCTATCCACTTTGTAACAAGTACACACGAATGTAGTTCATTTACATCAAGCAGAAATGTTAGGTTTAGCATTCTTGTTGCCCTAATGTTTTATAATTTACTGTCCCAACCACTTTTAAATATAAATACATATTTTTTGTAAATTTTCAAAACGGTCCCTCTCGTTTCGCTTTTTTTTTTTCTTTAAGCATCATGTTAGGCCTAAAGAGAAATGGGTTGCGGGAGCCATTAATCTCCGATGCCTAACTATGTCAACTTAAGCAGTCAGCGGTGGTGCAGTAGATTTGACAGGCCACTTGCAGCTGTTCGAGAAGATTACATGAAGATTAACTGGTATCTTGTTTAACTAATTTAATATCATGACAGCCGCATACTTAGCCAGCTAAACGGCCAGTGCCCTTTTGTTACTATGTTTTATTCAAGCTATTTCAGAATCGCTAGTTTAATCTGTTGGAGCGTAGAACACTTACCGCTGTACTAGCGAGAGATTAATCTATTGGATGTGCACGTTATAATTTTAGATGCGTTAAAATAGATTATATTTCATGTATCTTCGTTGTGACGGGTTTACTATTGAACATTTATTTTATTATTAATGTTTGTGCAAGTATCATTTAAAAATGTATGTAACTTAAATTATCATTGTTAAATAAATTGAAGAAATGTTCGACTGTAAGAATCAATAATATAGTATGTGAGTGTATGCAAATACTAGTGATTGCTAGTATTGTTATGCAAGCTGAAATTTCTAGAAACTCTTCTCACGTTTATAAAAATTAACCTACGCGAAACGCTAAGGGACAATGTATATTATTGGTTTGCTTTAGTTGGCACACTTTAAACCTCGAAAATTATAACTGTGATTAACGCTTATTAATCGGAAGGTTAAGTTATTGCTCGTTTGAATGTTTATACATTTCGAACATTAGAAACCGTTTCACTTCAGCGAATTAACATCGGAAGTAAGTATTTTTACGAAGACATTACATAACTTTAGCTGTAAAAAGCTGATGCGTGATCAGCGAAGAGTTAGCTGGCTCTTTATTTAGTGAATTGCATCCACATTTACTCGAAAGTAACTCACTCTTCATGAACCCTTGACAGGATGTCGAAAAAGTTCCAAATAAGAAGGAAGATTGAAAATTGCTTGTAAGTTTGTAAAACCTCTGTATATAAATCATTATTTGTAATAACCGTTATTAGAAATTGGATTATTGATTATATATTAAAATATATTCGTTTTAAGAAGAAAAATCACTGTTTGTATGTATTAAACTTGTTGGATGGATGTTGACAACTAGCTGCTTCTCTCTAGTGTGTCACTGCTAAATTATGGAGGAATAGTGCATATAGCCCTCGTGCAGCTTTGCGCAAAATTCATAACAAAACCAATCCAGTTTCCCTGTCTGTGAAACCCAACCTTGACTGTTTAAATTCTTTAACACTATTCGGTATCCTCAGATCCTTTAAATAAACAACGAGTTCTAACTCTATGGAAGATAAAGAATTTTCAGACATACTGTGGATAATGAATAACTTTAGAATGAATTTACTTCATAAAGCAAAATACTTGATTAAACTTTCTGTCCGTTGTATTTCTTAATCAGTTTCTGCAGAGTGAAAAAGATTAAAGGGCTTTTCAACAACAAACTAAATCAGGACGTGAAATAATCCTCACACACATTATGAAAATACGATGCAAAAAAGTTGTCGTCTAATTTCGTAGTTTAATAGGTCTATATTGCATACAATTTCTTTTTTCTGGCATATAAATCGATACCTTACCCAGAAGTGACACCATTGAATTGACAAAACAACTAAAATAATTACATGGTTAATTTAGGCTGTTATCAGGATGGATAAGCATTCAACTACAGAACTGAAGTATTGATGTATGCATTTAGCAAGAAATACTTGTCAGAAAATTACAATATGCAACAAAGGGTTAATACAGAACGTCGAACAGCACGTAAGGCTTCTTATTGTTTTCACTCACCATTAGGGGAACTAAATATATTAAAATATACATTATAAAACACACAAAATTTCTATTTTACATACCATTAAATATGCAACAAGTCTTAAATTAGAAGAAATAATTAAATAAATAATTTATGTATTCAACTCTACTTTAACACATGGTAACGGGTTTAGCAGACGAAAGCTGTACTTCACTCACCCAACACTTGGATCTCCCTGAGATAAATCAAATACTTGTCGAGGGTTGAGCAACCACTGAAATTTTCGAATTAATTTGATCCCTTGTTTTCCTCCGCTTTTAGGGTTTACAAACACAATTAGTGGTTTAGATGCAGCTGAAGGAATGGGCTTTATTGTGAACATTCTTGGTGGTTCTTTTCCATTCTAGACAGAAAACAAAACACGAATTAAATATCCATTTTGCGTCACATATCGTTATTAACATTTCTCTAGCAACAAAGAATGCTAGTTAAACATCATACAGTTAACGACTCCATCTGAAGCGTAAGTAGTGAGAATTTAAAATGAGCTTCAAATCGACCAGTTCCACTTCAATAAGAAGCTTAAACCATACAAACTGATCATCACATGTTAAAGTTGAACTCATATGTTTATTCAATGATATAGATATATACTGTTTTAGGATCTCGCACATGGAGAAGGCCCGGCATGGCCAGGTGGGTTTAGGCGTTCGACTTATAATCTGAGGGTCAGAGGTTCGAATCCAGAAATACTTTCTAAACATCGTCCTAGATTCGTATTTCTACAACAGGCAGCTGCCGTCCACTTCAGTTTATTTATCAGGACATAATACCATTACTATGTTTTTTTTACAAATTCTATAACAAAACCGTTGCAGAGTTAAATATGCAACATTTCTTGGATAGATTGTTTAGACAGAGTATTCATAATGAAGCTTTGTAGAATGGACAGTAACTATCCGTTGTGGAGACACAAGAGTTGAGGACGACGTTTCGAAAGTCTTCTGCCTTTCGTGGGCCCGGCATGGCTAAGCGCGTTAAGGCATTCGACTCGTAATTCGACGCTCACGGGTTCGAATCCTGGTTGCACCAAACATGCTTGCCCTTTCAGCCGTGGGGGTGTTATAATATGACGGCCAATCAAATTATTCGTTGGTAAACGAGTAGTCCAAGAGATGGCGGTGGGTGGTGATGACTCGCTGCCTTCCCTCTAGTCTTACACTGCTAAATTAGGGACGGCTAGCGCAGGTAGCCCTCGAGTAGCTTTGCACAAATTCCAAAACAAACAAACAATACATGGAGAAATACTAAAGTCTAAGGAAAATAATGCCACTTGTATCTTTTTGTGTCAGTAACATCAAATACACTTAATAGATCAGAATACTTAACAACTATTAAAAGCAATTATATTAATTACTCTATTATTGGATTTGATGGTATAGCAAACATACATGTGAATATTGTTTTAATGTTTAACAAAGTGTTTCTAGGTTAATAACACCTTATAGTTCAATGTGGTACTCAGTTATAGGTATAACTGTAATTTTAAATTAAATTATTTCCGTGCTTGTATAAAGTTATTTGGTTCTAAAAGTAATTAACGCGATAATGCTTGAGAATATTATGAGAGTGTTACCAGTTACTGTCTTTAAACATGTGAAACGCATTGCCACACACTTTATCACATTTTTATTGGGAGAAAAGTATGTGCCAATCAGTTCGTGCGTGTATGCACTCTAGCTCGTACGGAACCAGATATACGCATTGGTTAACTGAACAGTGATACTTAAGTTTACACGAGTGCAAAAAGTGAATGACATTTAAGATACATTGTTCTATACCAATGCAAAAGTACGATGTTTATAACATTACTTTAAAGACAGTTTCTTTAGCATAAACAAACACACACGGAAACACAGCGTCAAAAAATGTAGTGATGATACAGCTATACACAGATCATCCCCACATTAATCACAATATTAAAAGTTATTGTTACAATATGAAATGCGTGAGTACAAAATGGTTACGAAATCGGTTCATTCGACTGACATCGTAGTGAACGTTTGTGATAATAAAGAAATGTTTTGACTGAATCTGTTTTTCCTTGTATGCAAGTCCTGAGCTTTCTTTTATACTATACTGATGCCTAGCCAAACATGATCATAACATCACGATAAACACTATGTACCAACAGTCAAGAATATATGATTTCCAGTTGCAGTAATACTAAAGTCAAGTATGCATTTCACAATGTAAAAATCAATTCTAATAATAAAAGTCACGCAGAAATGATACGTATTTAGTCGTATTATTCCTGTATTTTTGTTTGAATTATTTTTCGTACTACATATTTCTTGTTTCACCTTTTTAAACGGACACCAGATTTCTGTCAAAGAGCTAACTCCATAGAATAATGATAACGTCATTTTCACTAGGATTATTATATTTTTTAAAATTTATTACTAAGCTCCTGCCCGGAAGACATGGAGTGGATTTAGCTATAAACTGATGTTTGTGACAAACGTGGTTGTACAGCTGTCTCGATTGGAACAGGAAGAAGGAAGATGATTCGTTGGTCAATTTTAGGTTTGGTGTTTTAGCGTTGGTTTCTTGCCTTTTTTTGGGGGGGTGTTGGATAGAGAAACAAGTGAAAGTGAGTTGCAATCCACTTTTAAAGTAAACCTCTCTGCCATTGTTGATTTTTAGCGTGTGTATTTGTATTAAGCCTGTTGAGTACATAGGGTATCCTACACATGGGGTCTATAGACTGTACAAAACAATTCGTCAATGGAGAAAGAGTCTACTCGTTAGGGAAATAGAATACTGTGTTATTTTGTTTTGGTGGTGGTAGACATAACGCTTTGTTATCACTTTACAAGAGAGTAAAAAACAGTTCATACCATGTGGACGAAAAAATAACAAGTGAGGATAAGTTACCCACAGTTATTAGTGGCAGTTAGCGACAAGTGAGGATAAGTTACCCACAGTTATTAGTGGCAGTAAACCAAGAGCTTTTCTAATACTGTACAGAGGGGAGGGGTACAAACAACAAGAAATGACACTATTATCTATGAAAAAAGGAATATAAGGGAAATAGCCACAAATTAAAAATAATTGATTTTTATATTCTTCACACCAAAATATTAAAACTTCAAATTTTATAATGTCGTTTTTCCAGAAATTCAACTGCGAAGACGTCTCACGAGGTAGATTGTGCACAAAGACACGGTGTTTATATAAACAATGTTGGTTACCTAGATATGTTTTGTTTGTTTTACATTTGTTTACTTTAACTATTAACTACAACAGCTTCATAGCTTTTGTTTCATTCATGTCCAACTACAGAACAACAGAATTATTTAAAGGATTTATTTATTTAAATCATACACCTTTTTTACATATGTTATATTTAAATCATACACCCTTCTTACATTGATTCTATTTCAATCACACGCCTTTCTTACATATGTTGTATTTAAATCATACACCTTTCTCAGCTACGTTATATATAAAATCATACATCTTTCTTACATATGTTATGTTTAAATCATACACCTTCCTTACACATGTGATATTTAAATCATACACATTTCTTACATGTGTTGTGTTTAAGTTGTACATCTTTCTTACATAGATTATGTTTAAATTATACACCTTTCTCACATAGGTTATATTTAAATCATACACCTTTCTTACATATGTTGTATTTAAATTATACACCTTTCTCACATAGGTTATATTTAAATCATACACCTTTCTTACATGTGTTGTATTTCACTTTATAATGCTGAAAATGTGAAAAAAGTTCTTCGGTTAGTTTGTTTTGACTTTCGCACAAAGCTTCACAAGGACTATCTGCGCTTGCCGTCCCTAGTTTAGAAGTGTAGGACTAGAGAAAAAGCAACCAGTTCTGACCACCCACTGCCAACTCTAAATGTCATATTAAAGTTAATATGGAGTAGGTAGGTATTTATCAACCTCACTATCCGTTAGTAAACAAGAAGGAAATTTACTGTCGTTATTCCTCGAGGTGCAATTAAGACAAGTCTACTGTGCCAGGTTCTAACTGATTTAAAACATTAATATTCGTTTGTTACGGTACTCAGTTTAAGACTAGAGGAAAAGAAGCCAATCCTCATCACCCACTGCCAACTCTTGGACACCTCTTTTACCAACGAATAGTGGGATTGAACGTAGTACAATAACGCCCCTGTGAATGAAAGAGCAAATATGTTTGGCGGGTCAGGGATTCAAACCGGTGACTCGTAAACTGCGAGTCAAGCGTCATACATACCTAGCCAAGTCAGGCACACGCTTCGGATACATGTGGTCAATGAGCTAGTCTCGTCTGTGTCCATGTTTATTGACGTCAATGACAATGATAGTTAAGCTTTCTTACTTACGACCTGATATCATCCAGTTGGTCAGGAATACATCGAAAGATGGCGTACTCTAAATTAACAGCTTTTAAAATTCCTGATAACCCAATTTATAATTTTGCAAATTGTTTAGGTTTCGAGGTCTTCTTTCGAGGCAGCTGTTCTGCGTGCAGATATAAATAATAGTATTGTTTCGGATCAGGAAAGCTAAATGATTAAACCTAACTGCCCTGTGTTTATGGTTTATTTAGTTGTTGAAATCCAAAAGATACAAGTGTCAAACAACAGGATTTGAAGAAGTTGCGGTGACAATAGCACTTTTATTAGAAAATTAGTTCAAAATTTAATCAGAAAATCTCAGAAGGCAACATTTCGGTTTATACTGAGAATTATAATGCTTTTATTTTTATGGATATGAAAAAACAAAACAAAAACGAACACATAGTACACAGAATACTCAGCAGATGGCACTAGTCACTAATTGTCATTTCTCACTCAACCAAAAGACGTTATTAACAGTAATTATAAGTAATTATTATTTTTTGCTATTTCCACAGTATATATTTTGAAACCATCCAAGACATCATGAACTAACACAAACTCTTTAATAATCCAGTTCACTACGATGTTTGGTTTTCAATTTATGTAATTAGAATAATTGGTTAAACAATCGCCAAATTTTCGTTGTATTTTTAGTTAAAGCTTTTCTTTCCGAAAATTTTTCAGATTTTCTTGAAATATTAATTGCTGCCTATATTTTATTGTAGTATTTTATGTAAGCGATGCAATATAACGCTCCAAACGCTACAGATTTTTATTTTATATATCTATTTTCGTAATGATACGAAATTGGTATAAATGTTTGTTTGTTTTTGAATTTCGCACAAAGCTCCTCGAGGGCTATCTGCGCTAGCCGTCCCTAATTTAGCAGTGTAAGACAACAGGGAAGGCAGTTGGTCATCACTACCCACCACCAACTATTGGGCTATTCTTTTCCCAACGAATAGTGGGATTGACCATCACTTTATAACTCCCTCACGGCTGAAAGAGCGATCAAGTTTGTTGCGATCGGGGTTCGAACCCGAGATCCTCGAATTACGAGTCGCATGCTCTAACCCAACTGGTCATGCTTGGTATAACTACTACGTAAAGTTTGAAATTTTAGAATGCTGAGAAACTGTTTCCAACCAGTATAAAGTATTACTCTTATTTAAACAGCAAACTAGAGTTCAACTTTGTTGCTGAGTTTCTAGAGTTTAAGAGTTTGTTTGTTTGTTTTTATCTCTATTTTTACTTTTTTATTGATCTCCCTCAACAGCACAAGATGATAGAAGAGACCTCTGTCAGTAAATCATTATTCATAACATTAATTAGATGTCAGTTACTGACTGAATACAAACCTAAACTTGGAATGTTTGCTCCTTTCATGCCAGCTTACTTCTTACTCCTTTGTTACAAAACTTGTAATTAATATAAGGCCTGGAACAGCCTGGTGGTTAAGGCGCTCGTTTTGCAATCTGCGATTCGAAAGATTGAAACAAAATGTAGAAAATGCTCACACCTTTTTTTTAGCTGTGGAATCGTTGTAATGATGCGATCAACCTCACTATTCGTTACAATAAGAGTTACTGTAATTATCCCTCGAGTAGTACAATTAAGATATGGCCCGGCATGGCTAAGCGTGTTAAGGCGTTCAACTCGTAATCCGAGGGTCGGGGGTCCGCATCCCTGTCGCGCCAAACATGCTCGCCCTTTCAGCCGTGGGGGCGTTATAATGTGACGGTCAATCCAACTATTCGTTGGTAAAAGAGTAGCCCAATAGTTGGCGGTGGGTGGTGATGACTAGCTGCCTTTCCTCTTGTCTTGCACTGCTATATTAGGGACTGCTAGCACAGACAGTCCTCGAAAAGCTTTGTGCGAAAATCAAAGACAAACAAACAAAAGACATTTTGAGTAGTAGGTTGAAAAACAATCAACTCATCTACAAAAATACACTAGATCTCGTCATTATTTCAAAACCTGTGTGCCGGGGCAAAGTACTGAATCTCAACACGGCGAGAGAACTAGTATTCAAAATGCCTTCAAACAAATAGCTAAATTAACGCACAAAATCTTAACACATTAACACCTCTGTACGAGATGGACTGGGGGATTATAGATTCATTTCCTAAATCCCTTCTCTTTGCAATGCATACATAGTACACTCAATATCCACCCCACACGCATACGGTCACCTTTCCTACTTTTAGTTCTATTCTTTCATAGTTTAATGAGGCTTAGAAAACTTCCCCACTGACGTGCGCACGTTGTTCTTTTAATTATACCCACATCTTAAAGTCTCTTTATAAACATAGTTTTCAAACAACGGTACAACCGGATTTTCCATAAATAGCAAATAGATCATTATTGTTTCTATTTGGGAAATTAGGTTAGTTACAGAGGAAAAAAGCAATTATTCATAAAGCTTTAAGCTCTGTCATCCTCAATTAAAATCAGTCTGGACTACCGGCTGGATTTCTCATTAAAAGGGGTTTTATAAACCAAGCAAGGCTCTCTGATTTGGAACTTCATCTTTAAAAACGAAAACTAAATTTTTCTAAAATCCAAAAATACCTACACAAAGCAAGACGTATATATTTTTGTCGAACAAACATGCACTATTTCGCGTTGACCGTCCATCAAAGTCAATTAGGGGTCTTACCTCTTTTTCCGGTTTTCTCCTCGTAGATCCGTTTTTCTTTGGCGAACTGCGCAGTGACGACTTGAAAGCTCCCTATAAAAAACAGCGTGAAGAAAATCTGGCAGCGAATTTATGAAAACAAATAAATCAAAGAACTTCATATTACAATTAATAATTACTGTGATTATTTAATTAGCACAGTCCAAGACAGTCCAATATTTCTCGATACGAACGATGTACATTATTATATAGAAGTAATTAATTGTTGTAAACACTTTGATTATTTTAGTATTTAAACTGTAATATCCAGAATCGTGTGTTTGAACAAATAACGACTGGAACGTGTAGATGGATGACGCATTATTCACACATCGTTTTCACATTTTTCTGGTAACGTCCGTAATTTCTTTAATTTAAATTTTGAATTTTGCAGTTCAAAATACGAACCAGTCTTGTTCGTGAAAAATAAGATTTTTTTGTGGTTCTGTACGTAAAATTAGAAATACTGGTTATTTTTGAATTTCGCTCAAAGCTACACGAGGGTTATCTGCACAACCCGTCCTTAATTTAGCAGTGTAAGACTACAGGGAAGGCAGCTAGTCATCACCACCCACCGACAACTCTTGGGCTAATCTTTTACCTACTAATAGTGGGATTAAGCGTAACATTATAACACACCCACGGCTGAAAGGGGTATTTGATGCGACGGGGACTCGAACCCGCGATCCTCAGATTACGAGTCGAATGCCTTAACCCACCTGGCCATGCCGAGGTGTAAGACTAGAGGCGAGAAAGCTAGTCATCACCACCCACCGTCAACTTTTGAGGTAACTCTTTTAACAAGAAATTGTGAGACTAGCCGTCACATTATAACATTTTAACGGCTGTTAGGACAGGCATGTTTGATGCAACGGGGATTCGAATCCGCGACCTTCAGATTACAAGTCAAGCATCATAACCACGTCAGACCTGTTAACGTCTTTAATAAAGAGTTCGTTATTCTGTATTAGAAAGATTGCTAACACCATACATTCCTTTCTTTTCAATTTTTCTATTAAATATGATATTAATGACTTAGAAAGTAACCGCAAAACTCTTTCTAACATCAATATACACTAAATGTTATTTTATTTAAGACCAAAATTAAGAAACTAGTATACAATCCAAAAACTATTCAAGAGAAAATAATTTATTAATTAGTAACATTTCAGCACACGTATTGTTGATGGTAGATTGAATCTTATGTTTGGTTTCTAAATCTAAATCTACTATACATGATTGTAAAAACTAACATGTATAAAATGATTTTGCATGAGTCATTAAATCATCATAACTGTCAACGCTGGAGATATATTAATGACGGGCCTGGCATGGCCAGGTAGTTACGGCGCTCGACGCGTAATCTGAGGATTCCATGTTCGAATACCCGTCACATCAAACATGCTCGCCCTTTCAGCCGTGGGAGGTTTATAATGTGACGGTCAGTCCCATTATTCGTTGGTAAAAGAGTGGCCCAAGAGTTGACGGTGGGTGGTAATGACTAGCTGCCTTTCCTCTACTCTTACACTTCTAATTTAGGGACGGCTAGCGCAGACATCCCTTTTGTAGGTTTGCGCTAAATTCAAAAATCAAACAAACACATATTAATAACCATTTATATTCACTTTCGAACACATTTTAATTCTTTATAGATTCTACTTAGTGTAACTTAAGCTCACCTATGCTAGTCAGTACCAGATTAACGTATAGTTCCACCTTGGGACCCGGCCATACTGAGGCCCCATTGGCCACCCAAGTAAGAAAGATCGAGGCAAGATTGAGTTAATATTATTATTCCCAAATATTATCTGGAACTAAGACCCCTCTCAGCCTTAATACGACTAAAACCCCACCAAGCCTTCATACGATACTAGTGAATCTAACGTTTTCATTAAATCGTTGACTCAAGCAACAATGACATCCGAATCATTCTCTTGCAAGATCAATAATACAGTTATGGTTTAAAGTTTGTCAAATCAGATAGGATGTTCCTAAGGAACAGTCTCTCGTTTTCGTAGTTTATAATATATTAATTGTTTGCTCTCCTTATATACACTTGACTTATTCCTTTATGACACAACATACAAGATGGAAATAAAGTTGTTATTGGAAACTTCTTAGAGTCTATCCTAGTTGCAAATAAGAATTTAAATAATTAAAAAGGTTAAAATTTGTGGGCGAATTCAAAACGTCTCCGCCACGCAATCCAAACATGGCCAATTTTGACACGAGATAAATCGTGCAAAACAAAAAAAAATTCGAAAACTGTCCATATAATTGCTTGGAACTTTAAAGTAGGTAACTTAGTGAGAAATACTAACTAAAATTGTTGACACGCAGTGTTACATAAACCAGAAACTGTACTTTCTTTGGTTAAAACATTGACCAAATGAGAAAAAATGCAAAATTATCTACCTCTCTCCTTATTCCGAACCAGGCTGAGCAATTGACCAAAACCCCCTAAAATTATGGGTTTGTTTAACCTTTTTACCCAATAAAGTGAACAAAAGTATCCCACTTTTTAATGGCGTAAGTATTGAACCTGTAAAAAAAACATATTTTTTACTAAATTCTATATACATTAACCAAAATACAGCGGAGTAATAGTCAAGAAATAAAACAAAATAATGTTTTTTTCTGACATCTTGATATTCTATAATTACTGAATTGATAGAAAGAAGCAATTGGAAAACAGCACGTCTTTCTGCAAAGACCTAATTGAATATCACGATGACATAATATTTTAAGTGGTGGGCTGTTTGAATTCAACTTAATACTTAAGACATCAGTTTAGTTAAGATTCTATCTAAAGTAAGACAATCTGAATCTCCTTAAATGCTAGTTTTAAGCAATAGTTTGTTTTAATGAACTATGTCATACAAACCAACTTGCTAACGGTGAAAACTTCTTACTTCAGCAACATTATGTCTTATTTTTTTCCTTGTTTGTTTAGCTTAATTTACATTGTTACTTACATTGAGTCACTGTTCTCACACTTGACATCAGGAAAAATGTACACGAAACTCCTGACACACACTTACATGAAAATACACTGAACTAAGCGAACAACGAAATCAGTTCGCTAACCACTCCAAATATATAAGGCACGGGCAAAAAGAGGCAGAACCAATAACTACCAGTTACAAATTAATAGTCTGAGAAACAACTTAAAATCCACTTACTTTCCTTGGCAGTTTGACTATCCAAGATGGAGGGACAATGACGTCAGCATGGATTCCCAGGGTGCACTGTTCTTCTAGTTTATGCAAGTTGAAACACGGTTCTTTATTATGATAGGCTGATTTACACCAGCAACAGCCAATGGCAACAATATCCTGAAAGAAATAGCATTTAAAGTTAAAATTATAATTTCATCATTTTATTCACTAACTACATAAAGCAAAGTTTGTGCTCGGGAAAACTTATACGCATTTCATATCTGCTTCTTATACACTTCCACTTTTCTTGAATACTCAGCCCTAAACTAGACATAGTGATGCATAATGAGGGTCCTGATGGAGTTGGGGTGGATCCCTTCATCTAACTCCATAGACATAAAAATTCTTGAAAACAGCATATCTTTCTTTTCAGTGTTGTTCTTTTCAATGTCATAGAATGTTATTAGTTTATGGATTGGTTTCTTGTCAATATGATAACCGACATATTAGGACTAATTGCTCTCAAGCTGTGTATTTTATGATGAATGTCGCAAGGTTAGAACAGCATGTTATTTCTCCCCTTCTCTTTAATACCATCTAGTCATGGAACATATGGAGAAAAGCTTTGTGTTTGCTCATTTCTACATATGGATAATAAAACTGTTTGTTTCAGATTGTACTTTTGTCAGTGTTTTCAGATTTTAATTCGGGACCCGTTGTTAGAAATTACAGCAAGATATAGTAGAGGTCCAGAAAATAAAATGTGTATTTTTGATCACGATTTTCAGCTGGTGATAATTTTGTAATTCGAACAGTCAGTTTGGTTTGTTTTAAATTTCACGAAAATCTACACGAGAGTTATCTAAGTAAGTCGTCCCGAATCTAGCAGTGAAAGATTAGGGGAAAAGCAGCAAGTCATCATCGCCCACCGCCAACTCTTGGGCTACTTTTTTACCAATAAACAGTGGGATTGACCGCCACGTAATAACGCTCCCAAGATTGAAAGATCGAGCTTGTTTGATGGGACGAGGACTTGACTAATTTGACCATAATTTAACAGGATGACATACAGTTATCATGAAGAGTTCTGAGGGTCGCGGGTTTGCGCCCGAGTCGCGCCAAACATGCTCGCCCTCCCAGCCGTGGTGGGGTTATAATGTGACGGTCAATCCCACTTTTCGATGGTAAAAGAGTAGCCCAAGAGTTGGCGGTGGGTGGTGATGACTAGCTGCCTTCCCTCTAGTCTTACACTGAATTAGGGACGGCTAACACAGATAGCCCTCGAGTAGCGTTGTGCGAAATTCCAAAAAAAACAAACAAACGCTCTTAATGTGTTAAAATTACCAATTACTATTTCTTGACGAATCTTTAAACTGGTAAAATGTGAGGAAGGGTTAAGTTATTTCGTATTTCACATTTAAAAATAATAATATTTAATTGTGAACTAAATTTCACATGTGTGAGAATTTGTTGAAACAATGTTATAATGCGAAAACGTACTTTTTATTTATACTATTTATGTATAATTTTCAAATAAAAGAAAACAAGCCCAGACAAAAATAAAAAATGCTGCATAAATGAAACGTTTTTCCAGCTATACTGTGTGATATTAAATGTACCCTAGGTTTTGGAGGTGACTGAAAAAGTAGGGCCCACATTATGGTGGAGATACACCGAATATTAGTCTCAACGTCCTAACTTCAGCCTTACGTGAAGAAATTAATAATAATAAAATCATAAAAAGAAACAGAAATTAGGAAAGCGAGATTTAGGTTTTAAAGCCCACAGCTTCCCACACCTATATCACCTTTGAATGCATGCAGACAATTGTAGGAAGATAACAGCTTTCCAAAGTAAAGAGAAAGTGAAAGAAGAAAAAAGAAAATACACAGAATAAGGTGGGTGTAAGTAACATAAACTTACCCCCTGAAGTTGGGGTTCATGTCCAATTAAAGATGTAAAAACACTAATTAGTCGCACATTAGCCAAATTATACTGGTGTAGATAATCCCAACCTGTTGTGTAAACTAATTAGTATAACTCCCAACCATCATTGATTAAGTCAACTATAGCTACCAATATTTAGACTCAAAATAGCCTTTAAATGTGACAAGGTGTTCATTCGCATAAAAGTAGTGCCAAGTTGTTTAAATGACCTTATTAACAACTTACAATACTGATCAAAAACTTCCAGCAAAATCCCTTTAATTTTTATTTTTTTATATTTATAACAAAGTATTTTAATAATTTTATTTAAAGTTGTTTTTATTAAATCCCTTAAGTATTAATTTTTTATCAGTATTTCAACATTACTAATAAGATATTGCAATTTATTACAAATTTTACAATATCTGAATAATTGTGAAACTATAATGTTTATAACAAAAGCCTTGTGGTACATTGCTATTTAAAGTGGGACCCCCCTAGTGGCTTAGTAGTATGTCTGAGGACTTACAACGCAATAAACCGAGTTTCGATACCCATGTTGGGCAGAGTACAGATAGCCCATTGTGTAGCTTTGTGCTTAATTCAAGACAACAACAATTAAAAGAGGGAAAGTCACATATATCAAAAATAATTATATCGATATCATTATCTAAATAATGTGTTTCCACATTAGGTACTGACGTATTTTCATTTTTTAATTCTGCTGAATAAATACTCGTAATAATAATATTTATTTCAGGATTACTTACACTAATTAAATCATCTGCATATCTGTAAGTTGAGGTAAAATACCTGGATTCGTATAGTTTCAATAAATATATTCTCATAAGAGTAAAGATATAAATTAGTTATACAAGTAAGGTAGTTAGCTCCCATTGGAACTCATATTACTTTTTTAAAAACCTGGCTATTGAAAAATATATAATTATTATAAATGCAGAAAGTTAATATATCTTTTATGATTTGGGAGCCAAATGTTCCTTTTCCAGTTCTTTCAAAGGATAGTAGTGTTGTTCTATTAATACATTTATAACAAAAATTAAATCTTTCAATAAAATTATGGTGTACAGTGTGGTGAAAGTGAATGTTTGAATATTATTTATTCACAATTTCTAAGACATTTTAAAATAGGTTGGTTATATTTCATTATCCATGAAGTATGTTTATTATTAATAGTTACATTTTTAATTATATCAAATAAAATATTAAGTAGTTTATTTAATAAAATGACCGGTTGTATAATAATTGTTTTCATTGAACTGTGTTCTATGTTTTTCTTATAGCTATACCACATCGGGCTATCTATTGAGCCCACCGAGGGGAATCAAACCCCTAATTTTAGAGTTGTAAATCCGTGAACATACCGCTGTACTAGCGGGGGGACTTTTTATTGAACTACCAATAAATCAAAATTTAATTGAAGATTTATGGAGATTAGGGTTAGTGTACATAAGAGGTAAATCTACAGAAGAATGTTGTTTTAAAATCAGGTTTCTTTAATAAGATTTAATAAAATTATTCATCACTGTAGCTTTAGATCGGTTGACGAGTTTAAATGTTTGTGTACTATTGATTTCTTACATACAATTAGTTTTCATAGAACACAATGGACATTTATTTTAATAAATCGTTATTACAATGATACGAAAAAATACTTTACAATAATGATGAAGGTATCAAATCGCACACTTTAACGAAATCAAAATAAGGTACACAAAACAGTTAAGTTAGGCACGTAAATACGAAAATAAATACACCATAAAGATATTGCTTAAAATCAAATAGGGCCAGTAATAATCTAGCAGAGGCCTAAAACAAGGATTAAGACTGTGTCCGCCAAGCTTGAAAGCTTGAAACTAGAACTCCAATGTGAAATGAAGGAAGAAGTCTGATGCACCTGACACTTCTGGATATTCAACATCAACACCCAAATACTCACTCAGAGTGAAGCTCGAAGCCATTCTAAAGTGCTTCTTATGTTGTCTATTGTTGACACAAAGACTGGCATCGAACAAAATAGGTACGAACTGACTGGAACTTTGTTTCGTGAGACAAAAAATTCGAATCATTCAAATACTCGAATCATAAAGTGAAGTGAAAAATATTTGGAATTTTGCAAAATAACTTTTTCGAACATGAGAGATAAAACGTATTGAAAAAAGCTTCTTTTAGGTCCTAATTTAAATCACGTTCATCAAATAAATACAGAACTGATATTTTAGAAAAAAACGCCAAAGGTTAAAAAAACAGCTACAAGTGAGGATCAGTCAGTAGGTCGTCTCTGTCCGCTACACAGTTTTCATCAAACTCAGCCCTCAAAACATGTCTGTACACTCGTCGCTCTCAACAGACACAGGTCATTTCTAGAAGAACATTCTACACATGCCCACCAAGTTTATTCAAAGTTCGTTCATTTTAAACTGCCTTATTGATCGGAAACAGTGTAAAAAAATATCCTTCCCCATGTTAACAGATAAGGATAATTTTTATATTTGTAACTCCGATGCTACCTAAACACTTGTAAGTTCGACCATAGTCTAAACGAAAATCGGTTTTCATCCAAATCTATTCGACCGTTTTCGAGAAACCTTGCTGATAAAAAATACAAGAGTGAATATATACATAGCCCTTGTTCACTTCAAGTGGCGGAGGTTATGATGTGTGTTCCGTTAAATATATACAAGATCTTGTTTTCATCTCAGAATAAGCCTTCCAAATAAATGTTTCCGAAATAACACCTCGTTTGTTTGTTTAATTTTTAATTAAGCACAAAGCTACACAATGGGCAATCTGTGCTCTGCCCACCACGGGTATCGAAAACCGGATTTTAGCGTGTAAATCCGCAGACATACCGCTGAGCCACTGGGGGGCCCGAAATAACACCTTGTTAGGAATTATTTTTATCTTTCTTAGTGTACATACAATTGTTTCTGTTACTGAACGAATAGCTGTTTCTGTTAGTGTACATACAATTGTTTTTGTTACTGAACGTATAGATGTTTCTGTTAGTGTACATACAATTGTTTTTGTTACTGAACGTATAGATGTTTCTGTTAGTGTACATACAACTGTTTCTGTTACTGAACGTATAGATGTTTCTGTTAGTGTACATACAATTGTTTTTGTTACTGAACGTATAGATGTTTCTGTTAGTGTACATACAATTGTTTTTGTTACTGAACGTATAGATGTTTCTGTTAGTGTACATACAATTGTTTTTGTTACTGAACGTATAGATGTTTCTGTTAGTGTACATACAATTGTTTTTGTTACTGAACGTATAGCTGTTTCTGTTAGTGTACATACAACTGTTTCTGTTACTGAACGTATAGCTGTTTCTGTTAGTGTACATACAACTGTTTCTGTTACTGAACGTATAGATGTTTCTGTTAGTGTACATACAATTGTTTTTGTTACTGAACGTATAGATGTTTCTGTTAGTGTACATACAATTGTTTTTGTTACTGAACGTATAGCTGTTTCTGTTAGTGTACATACAATTGTTTTTGTTACTGAACGTATAGATGTTTCTGGTAGTGTACATACAACTGTTTCTGTTACTGAACGAATAGATGTTTCTGGTAGTGTACATACAACTGTTTCTGTTACTGAACGTATAGATGTTTCTGTTAGTGTACATACAATTGTTTTTGTTACTGAACGTATAGCTGTTTCTGTTAGTGTACATACAATTGTTTTTGTTACTGAACGTATAGATGTTTCTGGTAGTGTACATACAACTGTTTCTGTTACTGAACGAATAGATGTTTCTGGTAGTGTACATACAACTGTTTCTGTTACTGAACGTATAGATGTTTCTGTTAGTGTACATACAATTGTTTTTGTTACTGAACGTATAGATGTTTCTGGTAGTGTACATACAACTGTTTCTGTTACTGAACGAATAGATGTTTCTGTTAGTGTACATACAACTGTTTCTGTTACTGAACGAATAGATGTTTCTGTTAGTGTACATACAATTGTTTTTGTTACTGAACGTATAGATGTTTCTGTTAGTGTACATACAATTGTTTTTGTTACTGAACGTATAGCTGTTTCTGTTAGTGTACATACAACTGTTTCTGTTACTGAACGTATAGATGTTTCTGGTAGTGTACATACAACTGTTTCTGTTACTGAACGTATAGCTGTTTCTGTTAGTGTACATAGAATTGTTTCTGTTACTGAACGTATAGATGTTTCTGGTAGTGTACATACAACTGTTTCTGTTACTGAACGTATAGATGTTTCTGTTAGTGTACATACAATTGTTTTTGTTACTGAACGTATAGATGTTTCTGTTAGTGTACATACAACTGTTTCTGTTACTGAACGTATAGATGTTTCTGGTAGTGTACATACAACTGTTTCTGTTACTGAACGTATAGCTGTTTCTGTTAGTGTACATAGAATTGTTTCTGTTACTGAACGTATAGATGTTTCTGGTAGTGTACATACAACTGTTTCTGTTACTGAACGTATAGATGTTTCTGTTAGTGTACATACAATTGTTTTTGTTACTGAACGTATAGATGTTTCTGTTAGTGTACATACAACTGTTTCTGTTACTGAACGTATAGCTGTTTCTGGTAGTGTACATACAACTGTTTCTGTTACTGAACGTATAGCTGTGTCTGTTAGTGTACATACAACTGTTTCTGTTACTGAACGTATAGCTGTTTCTGTTAGTGTACATACAACTGTTTCTGTTACTGAACGTATAGCTGTTTCTGTTAGTGTACATACAACTGTTTCTGTTACTGAACGTATAGATGTTTCTGTTAGTGTACATACAATTGTTTTTGTTACTGAACGTATAGATGTTTCTGTTAGTGTACATACAATTGTTTTTGTTACTGAACGTATAGCTGTTTCTGTTAGTGTACATACAATTGTTTTTGTTACTGAACGTATAGATGTTTCTGGTAGTGTACATACAACTGTTTCTGTTACTGAACGAATAGATGTTTCTGGTAGTGTACATAGAATTGTTTCTGTTACTGAACGTATAGATGTTTCTGTTAGTGTACATACAATTGTTTTTGTTACTGAACGTATAGCTGTTTCTGTTAGTGTACATACAATTGTTTTTGTTACTGAACGTATAGATGTTTCTGGTAGTGTACATACAACTGTTTCTGTTACTGAACGAATAGATGTTTCTGTTAGTGTACATACAATTGTTTTTGTTACTGAACGTATAGATGTTTCTGTTAGTGTACATACAATTGTTTTTGTTACTGAACGTATAGCTGTTTCTGTTAGTGTACATACAACTGTTTCTGTTACTGAACGTATAGATGTTTCTGGTAGTGTACATACAACTGTTTCTGTTACTGAACGTATAGCTGTTTCTGTTAGTGTACATACAATTGTTTTTGTTACTGAACGTATAGATGTTTCTGGTAGTGTACATACAACTGTTTCTGTTACTGAACGAATAGATGTTTCTGTTAGTGTACATACAACTGTTTCTGTTACTGAACGAATAGATGTTTCTGTTAGTGTACATACAATTGTTTTTGTTACTGAACGTATAGATGTTTCTGTTAGTGTACATACAATTGTTTTTGTTACTGAACGTATAGCTGTTTCTGTTAGTGTACATACAACTGTTTCTGTTACTGAACGTATAGATGTTTCTGGTAGTGTACATACAACTGTTTCTGTTACTGAACGTATAGCTGTTTCTGTTAGTGTACATAGAATTGTTTCTGTTACTGAACGTATAGATGTTTCTGTTAGTGTACATACAACTGTTTCTGTTACTGAACGTATAGATGTTTCTGTTAGTGTACATACAATTGTTTTTGTTACTGAGCGAAAAGATGTTTCTGTTAGTGTACATACAATTGTTTTTGTTACTGAACGTATAGATGTTTCTGTTAGTGTACATACAATTGTTTTTGTTACTGAACGTATAGATGTTTCTGTTAGTGTACATACAACTGTTTTTTGTTTACAATTCTCTGCTATTAATACCACAATTTCTCTTCGTGAGGGCTTCCTCAAGAGCTTAATTTGCCTTACGTTGTTAATAACTTTACTGTTATATTCTGAAAGTTTACTTAACAAAACTCTATCAACGCTTTAAAAAACTCCCCTATAAGTGTCGCTTCATAATTGGATGACGATGTGTTAAACAGGCTCCAAACATTTTCTATATTTAGTAAAGTCTTGTTCATGACTAATGCAGGATTCAGGACTACATCTTTAAGTAAATGTTACAGGTTAGAACCACCACTTTGGTAATCTCGGGTTAAATACCACACAGATCATGTTTATTTATGAATAAATATAGAACTATGCTCATATTATATATCAGTTCGTTGGGGAAATAGATGAAAAACGGAAGAAGTGCGTTCACAAACGATGTGTTTGTTCACGTTTTACAGATCTAGATGATTAGCACGTGACTGAGTGCCATGTCAAAAACGAGGCTTAACCTTTTGGTTGTTAAGCGAACATTATTACTCAAGTTTGTGTTCTACCAACCGCAAGAAACGAAACCTGATTTTTAGCGTTATAAACCTTCAGACTCATAACTGAGTTCTTGGTGGGTAGGAGATTGGTAGACGAGGAATGTCTTAACGTTTAGTTGCAAGTTTCGAAATATAAAATATAATGTATTCACAATAGGTAACGAATTCAAGGTAGCACTTGTGTTTTGATGTCTTGTTAATGTTAAGATTAGATTTTGGAAAACCTAGCGTCAAAAAACCAAACTAACTTATATAAATTAAACTTTTAAACACCAGGGCAATCAGAATTGTTTTCAATAATAAAGGAGTAGAAATTAGGACCTCACCTTGTTGCTGAATGACAGCTTGGACTGAAAAGCCTGTAAAGATAACAAAACATAATAAATCTTGAAAACAGGTTAGGCTTACTAACATTTTTGTATTCAAATAATGTTATCATTAGTTGTGGAAATGTTTTATTAGAAAAATTAAGCGAAAACATTATAATGTTGAAGAGCAAAATTATAACAGTGAATACACACTTTTTGTGGCGAAGGTTTTTGTAAATATATTATCGAATGTTATTGTCAAACATTAAGTATGAAGTTGCAAAATATTATTTAATCTGAACTGTAGTTGATCAGTTATCCATAACTTACGTTGTGACACTTATGTTCGTGATGTTTTGAAATGAACTTCAAATTTACCATGTTAACATTAAAAGCAGCAGAACGTTTCTAAAAATATTCGTAAACTGGGAATTTGGGTAAGAACTATTTCAAACGAAGATTTAAAAGCCATATGTTTATATTACAATTGATTTATAAAAACAAAGCACAAAATATTATATGTGTATCACAACTTTTAATAGTGCATTACGAGTACGCCATTATTAAAATAAAAAAATACATTACATTATATTGAAAGGCAGGCAATTTAGTTTATCGGTATCACATTCAAAAACTAGAGGAACACATAGTAGAGTAAATACCATGTAGTATTTAACAAATTCAGATCTCAAAAATTATGAAAATGTGTTTGTATGTCCGTCGCACTTTTGTGCGAGACAATGATAAATAATATTCTACATATGTGTGCCAAAACACAATCACTTTTGACTGAATAAGGAGTAAACATAGTGTAAAAAATATGTTCCCATGTTAACAGATAGAGGATTTTTTTTATTCTTGTGACCTTGAGTATGTTGTACTCCGTTAAAAGTTGTAGCAAGAAGATGAGCATGGTGACAAAGGAAGAATGCGAAACGTGTGCATTTTAAAAATCTAAACTAAATAATGAAAGATGTATGTACGACTTACTAATAAGTAAACATAACTTAGAAACTTCCACTCTCTTCCATCCTCTTCGCGTATTTATAATATGGTTTTTACAGTTAGCGACATAAACATTTCTCACCTTTCCACACTGTCTACATTGACCTGTCTGCTTGCGCTGGTGAACCCAATGATGACGTATCACTGTTTGCTAGTTAGAAAAACATCATTATCACAGTCAAAACTGAAGCAAGACAGTTATAAACGTTTCCTAATAAGCTAAATTTGAGCCAACAAAATCATAGGATTGTTGAAATAGTGTTACGAACGTGAAAAAAGAAAAAAAGAAGCCAGACAAAGTTATACAAGTCTCTATGAACAAGTACACAATCACAAAGACAGCAAGGTATATGGATAAACATATTAAATTATTCAATAAAAGAAAGGAAAATACGAGGAGCTTTTATTTTCTTTAAAAAATAATCTACTGCTGGTTGGTATAATAAATTAAAACACAAGTAAGAAATAAATATTCAGAAAATATTAAAGTATACAGAGTCCTAAAATATTTAATTTCCCTAAATTACATTGTTACAAAACAACTTACCTCTCTGTACTGCCTAACTCCAACATCCTTAAAAGTTGGCTTGCAATAGAACTTCTGAAAAGAAATTAAAAATTGGTACAGATATATCGCAGTAATTGTCTGTATAACGCATTAACAAAACAGTAAAATATGTATTATTTTACGAAATATGTTTATACGTAGTGGATGGATGGACAAAGTGGGCCACCTAACTTAATTCAGTGATGTCCCCCTTGTTGGTTTTCAGTGTGTGATTTACAGTTACTTCTGTAAATCAGAAGAAATAATTTTATTCTTAATTTTAAGAAATGATAAAATATAAAAATTATTTTCAATGGCCCACGTTGCGTTTCACCACAGGCAAAGTGAGCCTACTGGCTCATTTTGCCAGAGTACACTTTATCATTGAGATTTATGTAGCAATCGTCACTTCACAGTCGTCCTTTTTTCGTAACACCAATAACTACGATTAGTTTAGCACCTGAAGCATTTGAATTTGATGTTTCATGGTGTTACGAAAGAAGGACTACTGTTCTGAAAGATTGTTTTCAGAAACGACCCAACTATTACTTTGAGACCACCTACAAGCAGAAAATATGCTAACCCTCGTTAAACCACAAACGATAAATAAATTAATAAGTGAATAAAAATACTTACTGATAAAAATTATTATTGTTGTTGCTGCTGCTGCTATTGTTACTGTTGTTAAACATTGCTAATTTATTCATTTAACACAAAGAATCACACTTTGTTTGATGATGAATTAGCATTATGCCCACGACCGTGGCTCGCTTTGCCTAAGGTGTCATGTCTGAAGAAAATCGTCGTCTGGTGAATCTTTTATCTAAAATATATAAAATTTTGTTCCTTATGGAAAGCCAACTAGACATTCTTTGGGTTGAGTACGATATGGAGATTGTGAAAGAGTGTAAAACAAGGCATCACGTGATGTTTAGTGAGGGATATTAGTGAAAATGGGTGAATTTCTTACTTTCCGTGTTGCTCAGAGGTGCCGAGACTCAGGAAAAGGAAGGTCTAAAATTTTATGACGTCATAACATGCAATGTAAAAAGCGCACTTGTGAGTGGCTAAAATGTTTTATTATGTAATTAGGCCACGTGAATCACTTTGCCCCCCCTTCCCCTATTGACAGGTTTTTGAAGGATGGTTCCTCACTGGGTATTCCTTCAGGGCTTTATTGACAGGTTCAATAAAAACATTACCAAGGTACACTTTAGAAATCTATTAATTTCTAGTTGTAATAATTTACTTACAAAACATGTCCACGTTTAAAGATCACCTTTGTTTACCTTATCAACAAGAATATCGATACATCCGAGGTGAGCGGATATCTTACAGGCTGTGCACTTTATTCGAAGACCTTGTTTCTAAAAGCAAATAATAAAAAATCCTGATCAGATTCCTAAAATAGATTATCTAGATGTAGATAATTATTTTGAGAAAAAGAAAACTAATCAAAGATTTATAAATGTACGCACAAAAACTAACCCGAAAATAAATATTCCATACCATACCAAACCATCAGTATTTTACATTGTTACTGAAAGTGATAAAATTCATCGTTATAGCTGGGGATCTTAGCAACAAAAAAACCTAAAATCTTAGATAAAATAACAAAAACACAAAAAGAGATTAACATCTTTGATTATATATTTTTTGTTCAAGATATTTGTATCTTGTTATTATATAGGTGGAATGGTTTTATTGTACCATATCGAAAATACATATTTGACTTGAATATCTTCCCTTTAACACTTCTTGAAAAAATGACAATTTACTGTCAAAATGTGATGATTTCGGTAGTTTTCTTGCGCTCAGTGAAACTACAAAGAACGGTGGCACCTAACGGTAAAAATCCCCTCGGATTAACATGAGCGTTTATTGTGCTAGATGGATCCACTGTATCAAAATCCAAACATTTTGCCAACAATGCATTATACTCAGCCTCCTTTACTTAAAAACAAACGAAATGCAATTTTCTTTATCAAAATAACACAAGAAATAACAAAAGACGGTTATAAACGGCTCAATGGACAATTGTACTGTATTTGTTCTCCGATTTAAGATGTTGGGTTGAGTGCATATTTTATATTTATTCGTCACTATGTTTTGGAAACTTACTATTAAATTGTTTCAAGGGCAAAAACCGATGAGAGAAACAGACTTCTTTGTATGAGTTGTCGTTAATAGACTGTTTATGATTTGGTATTTGTACCTACCATAACATAATTTGGATGGTTCCTTTGCTTCAAATTTTACGCAAAGCTATACGAGAGCTATCTGCGCTAGCCTTTCCTAATTTAGCAATGTAAGACTAGAGGAAAGGCAGCTAGTCATCGCCACCCACTGTCAACTCTTGGGCTACTCTTTTACTAACGAATAGTGGGATTGACCGTCACATTATAACGTCCATGCGGTTGAAAGGGCGAGCATGTTTGGTGCAACGGGGATTTGAACCCGCGACCTTTAGATTACGAATCGAGTTCCTTAATCACCTGGCCATACCGGGCTCGGTTAACATAGGATGTAGCTCTAATAATGTAAATTGTGGCAAATGGACTTAATCTTAGATAGCTCATAGATTCCAAGTTCAAGAACCGGCTCTTTTTAATCAATATTTTTATTTAAACAAAATTAATACTTTAAGAATTATAGTTATATAAAGATCACTATTATTTATTCAGTTCTTTATTCGAATAAAATTAGATTAATTTCGAAGTTTAACACAATGCTAGACAGTGGGCTATTTATGCTATGCCCACCACGGGCATCGAAATCCAGCTTCTATCATTATAAGTTCGTAGGCTTGCCGCTGTGTTACTGAAAAAGTGAAATCAATAAAAGAAAATACACTACAGAAAAACACATACAGCAGTAACTAGTCGGATATTTAATGTAAATATAATTGAAAAATCTCCAGAGTTAAGAATAGTTGTACTCCATACAATATTTCGTGTTATTATAAGGTAATTAAGAATGTATTATATTAATGATGTATGCTCAGTTATACATTTTGTCATGTTTACTCTTATCTTCCAGACGAAACATTTTTTGTAAGTCAGTTAATTTAGATTTTTCTGAAACGAACAAAAAAATCGTCCTTTTATATTTTATCCTGATTAAATCGTGTGTTCTCATAACAAAAATTACAATTTAGTTATTACCTTATGTTGCATCCACACTTCATAATTTATAACATGCGCTTTTATTTATCCGTTCATCACATAATCCTAGCCTGATATTTGATATCAGAAGGTTTATGGTTGCGAATGTAAGTAACACATTCAGTGAAAACTGAAATACCAAAGAATGCGTAGGTGAGGTTTTAATGAACTCAGTTTAATTTTTGAGTAAAAAATATCAGTATCAACTTCCTGGTTCGAGCATCCAACCACACTTTACTTAAGTCATAAGAAATATAGGAAACAAAGCATAATAACTCTTAAACGATTAAAGTAGGAACACTTTGCTGTGATACCAAGCCAAAGAAATTACTTTTTGTGTAATTTAAGGCTAGAAAATGTTTTAGAGCCATCGTGATAAAGTGTGCCAAATAACAACGTTAAACTGTTTGTTTTTTAATTTCGCGCAAAGCTACTCGAGAGCTATCTGTACTAGCCGTTCCTAATTTAGCAATGTAAGACTAGAGGGAAGGCAGCTAGTCATCACCACCCAACACCAGCTCTTGGGCTACTCTTTTACCAACGAAAAGTGGAATTGACTGTCACATTATAACGCCTCCACGGCTGGGAGGGCGAGCATGTTTGGCGCGAATCTGGCGCGAACCCGCGACCCTCAGATTACTAAGTGCACACCTTAATGCGCTAGGCCATGCCAGGCCTAACAATGTTAGATACAAAAACGTGAATCATTTTAAAAATTTAAACTCTGGTTAGAAGAACATAGCTTACCTCCATGGTAACGGTAACTCTTAGAGAATTTTACCTGTATTGTCTAAGCTTCCGACTAAATAGATTTGAAATACTATCTTTTTGTTTACTAGATTTATGGACGATAATCTTTTCAAAATCGTTTTGAGAAACACAACTACAAACCGAGGAAGAAATATATTTTTCCAGAAGCAGTTAACTTTGTGTTAAAGTCGAAATTTTTCCCTTCAAGTGGATCAAACTCATCAATAACGAAACAGAAACTTACTGCATCAACAGATCAATCCAATAAGCACTCAGACACTAAGCCTGATCAAACACTGACATAACGAATCACGAGATTTAATGACAATGAGATTGCAATATAACGACATAAAATAATTAAAAACAGTTCTTACTTGTATTTTAAAAATTAAATATCTTTCATGGGGCTATAGCGTATTCTAATGTGTCACATGTATGTTTTTGTATACCCTTTGTATTTAATAATCTTTGAATTATAGTAATTCTGTATTTGACATCTTATCTGCTGTATTTGTTTGCTAGCTGTCCTTAACTTAGCAGTGTAAGACTAGAGGGAAGGAATTCCCTTCCCTGTCGTCAACTCTTGGGCTACCCATTTATCAACGAATAGTAGGACTGACCGTGACATTATAACGCCCCCATGGCTGAAAGGGCGAGCATGTTTAGTATAACAGGAATTTAAACCCGTGACCCCTATATTACGAGTTGAGTGCCTTAACCACCTGACTATGCCCGACATACTTAGATAGTTAGATGTTGTGAAATGGACTTTATATAAATGTATTATTTTCGAACATTATGTAGAACAAAAACTTTAATGTGTCATTGCCATAACTAAGCCACATGTGTGTGCATTTACAGCTACTTGTAATAAAGTTACTCGTATAGTAATGTTATTTACATGCTTTCTCTAATTAACTATATTTAAGTTAAACTATCACACTCATCTGACCCTCAATTCCAAGATCTTCAGGGTTAATTGACCAGAAGCAATACATTTATTTCGGTTACAAGTCCTCTATTTTGGGAGTTATAAAACTACAACGACTAAAGAAACTTTTAGAAATGCCTCTTGTCTATCTTAAAATCGCCCCCAGTTGCTAAGTGCTATGTTTGCGGACTTACAGTGCTAAAATCCGGGTTTCGATACCCTTGGTGGGCAGAGCACAGATAGCCCATTCTGTAGCTTTGTGCTCAATTCAAAACAACAACAACAACAACAGTCTGTCTTTAAACGATATAATAATATAGCATTAATGAAGTTATGTCAAATATATACCTTCTACAATGAGCAGTAAACAAGTCATATCTGTGTTTTCTGAAAGCAAAGCCACATCGGGCTATCTGCTGAGTACACCGAGGTTAATCGAACTAGGGAGGGGCACACATCTGTGTCACGCCAAACCTGTAAATTTAGTGACAACAGGGTGACATTTATAGAATGGTCACTTCAAAAATATGTCCAGTCACCATCGATAAATTAAACATAAATAAAATTATGATATCTGACGGTCTTCAGTTGATGTTATTTATCAAAAACTAAAAATACGGTAATTGTTGCTTGTATTCATCAATAGTCAGATGTAACATAGGCAAAATATTGCGTCATATGTAATGCATGTTTTATTGTTATACAAATAGAGAAATCCACAAATAGAGAAATAATAAATAATCAACACATTGATTTGCTCCCAATCAATGAAATATTTCTAATAACTGTTTGTTTCTTGTGTCAGACTTACGACTTTTAACATTTAGAGAAAATACGGTACAAAAAAAGGTCTATAATAAGCATTCCATGAATGATAAAGTCTTAATAAATATAGAGAACAATCTTCCCAGAAGGAGTAACATTTCATAGAAAACAAGTATATTGTATGTAATTAGGTGTGTTTATTTCTTTGAATTTCGCGCAAAGCTACATGAGAGCTATCTGCGTTAGCCGTCACTAATTTAGCAGTGTAAGACTAGAGGGAGGGCAGTCAGTCATTACCATCCACCGCCAACACTTAAGCTACTCTTTTACCAACGAATAGTGGGATTGACCGTAAATTATAACGCCCCCACGGCTGAAAGAGAGATCATGTTTGGTGCGATGGGGAATCGTACCCGCAACTCTCAGATTACGAGTCGAGTGCATTAACAACCTGGCCAAGTCGGATCCAAACTGGAATTGCAACCCTGAATCCAAAGTTGTAATTCTGTAGCCAGAATGAAAAAGGAATATGTTTTTTCTCTGTTTAGGGATCCGAGGGTTGCGGGGTCGCATCCCAGTCGCGCCAAACATGCTCGCCCTTTCAGTCGTGGGGGTGTTATAATGTAATGGTCAATCCCACTATTCGTTGGTAAAAGAGTAGCCCAAGAGTTGGTGGTGGGCGGTGATGACTAGCTGCCTTCCCTCTAGTCTTACACTGCTAAATTAGGGACGGTAGCACAGATAGCCCTCGAGTCGCTTTGTGCGAAATTCCAAAACCAACAAACAAATTGTTTAGAGATTAAAATTTTGTATGTCACCCCTTATCTAAATTACATTTATATCAAGACAAATTCGGTTACTTTTCCTCTTGAAAAAACTACATTTGATGGGTTTTTTTATTAAATATTATACATGTATACTAATTTCTTTGATTGGTTACTTACAGTAAACATATAAATATATATATATATAGTTATTATAGTCCACTGTAATAACTAAATAAAAGTCATGTTTCGTGAATCTTTAGTGATAAGGAAATATGCATTCCAATAAACTTTCTGACATACGTTTAGTAATCCACCTTAGGCTTAACTAGCACTAAAACTACTATTTTTTTTAGCTTAGCCAGGTTTCACCAGTTATGAAGAAAAAGTGCAAAATGTTACTTGTATTCAGGATTTTTAGGAAAATAAAATGTGAATTCCTTTGGCTCTAAGTTTGTTTTTAATGCTCAAAAATATACCACCATGTCCAAAAATATACCACTACGTCTAAAAATATACCACCACATCTGAAAATATACCACGATGTTCATAAATATATCGCCACGTCTAAAAATATACCACCACGTCTAAAAATATATCACCATGTCCAAATATATACCACTACGCCTAAAAATATACCACCACGTCTGAAAATATACCACCATGTTCATAAATATATCGCCACGTCTAAAAATATACCACCACGTCTAAAAATATACCACCATGTCCAAAAATATACCACTACGCCTAAAAATATACCACCACGTCTGAAAATATACCACCATGTTCATAAATATATCGCCACGTCTAAAAATATACCACCATGTCCAAATATATACCACCACGTCCAAAAATATTGCACCATGTCCAAAAATATACCACCACGTCACAACGAATTAAAACTTAAATGTTAAATTGCCTACTATTTTATTAAACTCAGAAGATGAAACTTATTTTATATTGGGAAGTAGGAAATATTTTTAATGGACGTTCAAAGAAACTTTAACAACATACGGGGACTTTGTAATATAAGACTTACTACAGATTTCCTAAAGGTCCTTCCTTATTTGTGAGATCCCCCGCTGGTACAGCGGTAAGTCTACGGATTTACAACGCTAAAAATCAAGGTTCTATTTCCCTCAGTGCACTCGGCAGATAGCCTGACGTGGCCTTGCGATAAGGAACACGTTTTTTTGTTTATGGAAAGTTTTGGAAATCATTGAACTATAACTCGCTTATCAGAATAACAACTGAAGAAGAACTCGTGCGAAGATCGCATAGACAAGTATTTTGGGACAATACAATTTAAAACCCTCACCAGTAACGTTTTTATTATATATAGATATACACATACGCATATTCTTTTCTCTTTTTGTATTGTTGTCCAAACAACTTTGAGTGTTTAGTAAATTGTCCAACCCACATGTGTTCAACCACGTCTACAGGCATCTCGAGACTTCCAGACGAAAAGTAAGCACTTTATATCTTGTAGAGAAACAGATAGTAATTTATTGTAAAGTTGATAACACATTCATTGTTTCAGTGATTCTCAGAATGATAGTCTGAAAGCTGTAAACTATGAAATCGGGATATTCAGGGCCTTCTTATTTTCTTCTATTATTGAACATAGATTAAAACTGATTAAACTTTTACAATAAAAACGGATTGTCCACTAGCTACTAAGTTAAGGAATAACAATAGCAGGTTTTATGAATATTCAGCTATACCAACGTATCAAAATAATTCGATTTTCTTTGTTTCGGTCTGGCATGACAGTTTATTTATTTGTTTTGAATTTTGCGCAAAGCTACACGAGGGCTATCTGCGCTATCCATTTCTAATTTAACAATGTAAGACTAGAAGGAAGGCAGCTAGTCACCACCACCCACCGATTACGAATAGTGGGTTTGGGTGTAACATTATAACGCTTCCACGACTGAAAGGGCAAGCATGTCTGATATGAGAAGGATTCGAACCCACAACCCTCAGATTACGAGTCCAGTGCCCTAATCATGACCGAGTGATTAGGGCGCTCGACTTATATTATGTGGATCGCGGGAACAAAAGTCACTTCCAAACTTTCTCGTCCTTTCAACATTGAAGGTGTTATAATGTAACGACCAATTCAATTATTCGTAAGTAAAGAGAACCTAAAAATTGGCTCTGGTTGTTGTTTACTACACGTTTTCTCTTTCTCTGGTCTGTCAGATTAAGTTTAAGGACGGATAGTTCAGATAGCTCTCGGATAGCTAGGTGTGCGAAAAATTAAACAAAGAAAACAGAAAATGTATATTCCCTTCACCAAACTGCTTGGTATATTACTGGGCAGTTCACACCCGATACAATATTCTCTGGCAGTAAATAATCAACCAGTACAATTTCTAGATACTAGTTTACTTTTTTTGTCACCCTTGAAAAAAGGAAACTTTCCCTAGAGAAGGCAAAGCAAGGCTTCAAAGATAAAAATAAGAAAGACAAAATGACGCAACAGGGTCAACATCGGAAGAAACAAGACATTTAAAAAACGTGCTTAAAACGTGTCTATATCAGGAAAAGGATAATAAAATAACAGAACAAAGTAATTAACGGGAATTTCGAACGCACTAATTTGTATGGTAATAAGGTTTCAAAGTTGAAATTCAGTTTTATTACGAAACGTCCTGCAGGCGTCTATCAATAAAGTTAGAACAGACCTAGTATGATAAAGATTTTGTTAAACTTGGTATCTATATGCAAATCGTGTTTAATACTCATTTCGGTAATTAGGTGATTTCAATGTTTATAACTCCATAAACTTTCCAATCAGCTAAGAGTATATAACTGGACGTAACTTATAAATAACTGATTTATATTATCACTACAACAGATTTAGGGCCCTTTTCTGTCTTTTCTTCGCATAAAAACAACTACTGGTGTTTGAAAAATAGTCAGTTGATGTTTTAGAGGGTTGCTTGAGCCATTTAACTCAGAGATGTGATAATAATCATGCAAGAAGTTTTCCCCACAGTGGCTCAGCGGGATGTCTGCGGACTTACAACGCTAAACACCGAGGTGGGCAGAGCACAGATAGCCCATTGTGCAGATTTGTGCTTAATTCAACACAACAACAACAGCAAGAAACTAGAGGTCACTGCAACTTTCAAACAGCAACGATAAGATATGCCCGTTTAGGAATAGCTTTACTGTCAAAGATTGCTGTTCGAATTCGCTGTTTAAAAGTGCTAATTAGAGTTTATTCACAAATACGGGGGGGGGGGGAATGAAGAAATACATAGACACTAATGAAACCTTGGCCACTTACTGCTGGCGAATAAAGAAAAGAAAAAATGTAATAGTTGGAAAAATTTAGTTGTTGTCAGATGTAAGGGTTGGAAAAATTTAGTCAGATTGTTTCTCATTTGACAGATTTTTTGATCAGTGTTCACGATAAGACTACTTGTAACTAAACCACGTGAAAGATATCACAAAACTTAAGGCAATTCTAAAACCGCCTCGTAAAATTTAATATAAACCAAAGAGCATGGCTAACTTTGTGCTTAGAGCGCAAACTCTGGATAAATAGCTAATTTGGTTTGAATTTTGTGCAAAACCACGCGATGGTTATCTGCGCTATACGTCCCTAATTTAGCAACTATTGACTAGAGAGAAGGCAGACAATCAACACTAAATGCCAATAAATATTTACAACAATCTGAACAAACTGATGTAATATTTAAAAAAATACTAATTCTCAATAAATATCTACACTTGGCCCGGCATGACCAAGTGTGTTAAGGCGTAATCTGAGGGTCGCGCCAAACATGCTCGCCCTCCCAGCCGTGGGGGCGTTATAATGTGACGGTCAATCCCACTATTCTTTGGTAAAAGAGTAGCCCAAGAGTTGGCGGTGGGTGGTGATGACTAGTTGTCTTCCTTCTAGTCTTACACTGCTAAATTAGAAACGGCTAGCACAGATAGCCCTCGAGTAGGTTTGTGCGAAATTAAAAAACACAAAAAAACACAAAAAAAACGAAATATCTACACCAATCTGAACAAAGTGATCTAATATTTAAAATAAATTTATATCTATCTATTTTAATTCCAGTATCTCTACATGAATGTTTTATATCTCAGGTTGAATTTGAGCTGCAGAAATACTTTGACGTAGTACAAAAACTGGTTTGTTTTTGATAATATTTTCTTTATATATTTTAAAGAAATTTTAAAGAAATGCAACACGAATTATCTACTGTGAGCAGCTGAGACACCAATAAAATGTTGGAAAGCTGTAAAGATAAGATTTTAAGAGTTAAAGGTGAAGAGATTTCTTATAGAAAGTAAATGTGGTTGGAAGCAAAAACCGAGATTGACTGATATGATATGAGATTTAGATAGTTTAGAAGATCCAATAAGTTGGTTTAAATTTCACGCAAAGCTACACGATGGTTATTTCCACTAGCCGTTCCTAATTTACCAGTGTAAGATTAGAGGGAAGGCAACTAGTCATCACCACCCACCGACAACTCTTGGGCTACTCTTTGATCAACGGATAATGGGATTGACCGTCATATAATAACGCCCCCACGGCTCTACTAAAGTGATTAATCAATCAATTGAAACGATGACACATATATACGAATACCAAATATAGTAATTGATAAGTCAACTGCTTTAATGAGAGACTACAATTATAATAGTTTTCACTTTGAATTACAAACATTAATCCAGCGAGCTGTAATGATAAACGTTATTCAATAATTATCACGAACTCAACTCCACAACGTGCTTTAATTAATCAATAAAAATTATTATTGTTTTATTTTTACTTCAGTAAGTGGATATTTATATATATATATATACATATATGTAACTTTATAATAACGATTTTAAAATACAAGAAGAAATACAAACATATATTTAAAACATATTTTCACAAATACGAAATTGACAAAAAGACAGCCGAATGTTGTTTTGAAAACGATTAGCTAATAAAAAAAAGTTATACTTGTTACATAGATAATTAATTTCTACAGCAAGAGAACAAGGTGTGTGTTTTTTTCTTATAACAAAGCCACAGGGGGTTATCTCCTGAGTCCACCGCGGGGAAGCAAACGCCTGAGTTTAGCGTTGTAAACCCGTAGACTTACCGATGTACTAGCGGTGAAATGAATAATAAAAACAGAAACACAAAAAAATGAGTAAAAATTAAAAGTTTTCAATATAAATTGAAAATGCCACATAATGGGCTATCTTTGCTGCGCCCATCACGCATATCAACACCGGGTTCTTCGTGTTATAAGCTTCCACGTTTGTAGGTTTCAACTTCACAGGCATCGTGAGTTTCTTATTAAAACTAGACTGGAAATATAATGGTCATTAAGACGTAGTTACGTTTTGATATTTTAAAAAATATATTTGTACAGCTTGTAAGAAACAATGCACAAAAGATCATAAGTAAATATATGTTATTAGAATTATTCAAACTATATAGTTAGTGAGTACGTATCATGTTCGTTTACTGCTACACCGTCGATTATCCGTATCCTGTCCACCACGCATAATAAAGACCCACGTCTTAGCGTTGCAAGTCGGTAAGCTTTTCGCTGGGGACTCCAGTGGAAGGCCGGTTAGTAAACTTCCTAATTAGTACAGAAAACGTCACATGACCTGTTATAAATACATAAATATTGCGCTCTTGTTTTCTTTGAAACTACTCCTGATGATAACCAAGTACTGTTAAAGTACGTAGCAGTTTTAAAGAGAGCTGTTGACGACCTCAATAAAAGCATTAATACTGCCTGCTGTCAAAAGTTATTTATTTGTTTGATTTTTAGGTTTTGCCGATGCGCCAATCATCCATACCTAAACATGTATGACATTATTTTAGACCAGTGTGGCATGGCACCCTCCCACTAGTACGGTGGTAAATCTACGGATGTACAACCCTAAAATCAGAGGTTCGATTTCCCTCGATGTGGCACTTACAGACGTCTTTAACTAATCGCATGGAACTTGAATTTTCTTTAAATTTATAAATATATTTCATTTGAAATAATTATGTGGAAAATTTATTTAATCGAATATCTATATAGATATCTATTTATATAAAAATTAGTCATATTACACTAGTTACTTCTAGAAGAATTTAGTCAATGGTTTGTTAATTGAGAAGCTACACAACTATGCTTTGCCATCTGACATTTAGGGTTAAAATCTCTAGGACTTACAGGCTAAGCCATCTCAGGTTTTTAGACACTGGCAAGATATACCGAGTATAAATATATCACCCAACTATAACTCTCGTTTTAATTATCTTGAAACAGGTTGTTATTATTAAACGCAGAGCTACATAGAAGGTTATTTGTACCTTACCCACAACAGGGAACGAACTCCAATATTTGGTGTTATAAATGTTTAAGCTGAATCTTGAGGGAAAGGAAATTTTTTTAAATGTACGTGGTATATATAAAACTAAAATACGATAAATAATAATAACACGAGACCATATAATGTTATAAATACTCACAAATGTTACCATACTTTATATTTAACCATTCCAGCATATTCTAAAATAAAATAAAAACGTTTACAAATTGGGGTCCTATAAAGCAACATGTATCATGTTTTGTTACAAGCAACCAACATATAACATATCTTGCTACAATTTTTACTGTGTACGTTTAATAGTGTTTCGAGTATCTTTTGTAATTCCGTACGAACTTATAACTAACTCAAACGTTTTCTTTTCTTCTTATGGCATTTAGGCCTGGCATGGCCGAGCGCGTTAAGGCGTGCACTCGTAATCCGAGGGTCGCGGGTTCGCGCCCGCGTCGCGCTAAACATGCTCACCCTCCCAGCCGTGGGGGTGTATAATGTGACGGTCAATCCCACTATTCGTTGGTAAAAGAGTAGCCCAAGAGTTGGCGGTGGGTGGTGATGACTAGCTGCCTTCCCTCTAGTCTTACACTGCAAAATTAGGGACGGCTAGCACAGATAGCCGTCGAGTAGCTTTGTGCGAAATTCCAAAACAAACTTATGGCATTTTTGTCTCTATGATGAGTCCTTCATCTGTCTTACATTTTTGTATTTATGCGATGTTAACTCAATGATACCCATGATTTAAAATGTACACCATTACTGAAATACGATAAAAGTAACTACAACTTACGGTACAGTCGTTTTCTCCAACGTAGCACATGTCTCCAGATGTTGTGCTGGTGACCCAAAGATGACTTCCATTGACAGCAGTCTCCTGAAAAAAACAACAGTAAAATTCTACACTAAGATAAGGAAAATATTATATTGGAGAGTATTTTTTCATGTTTTATTTCGAACATTTCGAGTGGTTTATAAACAAGAAACCTGATTCTTTAAAACCACTGTTATTGTGGTATCTACACACGTCGTCATTTTGTTATTAGATTAAGAACTATCTATTATAAATTTACTCTTTGTTTAAATGTAGTTTATATTTTATCATTACTTTTCACGATGGTAAACTTAGTTCTTTTGTGAGAGATTTGTTAGTAATCTACATTATAGGCTACTTAATAAATTTAGGAATATTTAATCTAAACAACCATCTAATTAATTAAACATTTGGTTCACAATAAATAGTTAAGGGGTTTTCTATCAATTTAAAACTGTCAAGTATTATCTATGTCAGATTGTGTGATTCATTTCGTGACTGGCAGCTACCAGGTGTATCATATCTATAATTCACTTCAAGACTGATAAATACTAAATTTTTAATTTGTTTATTTCACTTCGTGACTGGTAAATACTAGATTTATCACTTGTTTATCACACTGTTTGATGGGTAATTACTAAATCTATAACTACTTTAACTGACTGCTTGATTGGTAACCACTCGGTTTATTAGCAGTTTATCTCATTTCTTGATAGATAACTAGAAAGTTTATCAGTTGTTTATCTCACTTCTTGATTGATAATTACTAGGTTTATCACTTTTTTCACTTCATGAATGATTACTGTTAGCCCGATAAAGAAAAGGCTGTCATTTTTCTACTCTGCTTCGTGAATGGTAATTACAAAGCACAACATTTCTACTTAAGTTAAAGAAGCTTGCACAGTGCTGATTATTAGTGATTATCAAAAATCTCAATCAAAATCAAAATGATTTGCGTATAAAAACTGATTAAACCATCTACTTACATCCCAGTCTGGTAAGCCGTGCAATGTTCTCGTTTCTCCATTATTTGTAAAAACCTTGATTTCTTTTTCGATTGCTTTTCTGATAAGAAAAGAATAAAACGTTAAAGTTACAAAATGACTTAGTTTTATCTTAATTTTTTTTTCTTTTTGTTTTCAAAACTGATAAGTTTCTGGAATGTGCTTTGAGCATTGTGAATCTATAAAAAATAACTGTTAACAGTATATGAGAAAGGTAGTCAAATAGCGCCGAAACTAAAAACTGTTCACATTACTTGCCGCCAGATGGCAAAACGAGCAAAAACTTTTTTTCTGCTCTGATATTTTAGCACATATGAAATTTTGTTTTAAAAAAAATTGAGGTTCGAAGAATTAAGAACCTAAATATTGAACTAATATTATTCCATTCAATAATCCCTGCTATTACGAAAGTTAATAAGTCATTTATAACTGTTTGGTTGAATTTTCCGTTAAGCCATTCGAGGGTTCTATCAGTTATCTACCTTTAACATAAAATAGGTAGACCAATGGGAAGGCAGCAATAACTCGTCATCACCTCTGAAAACTCTTTACTAACGAAAAAGAGTGGTTAATACTCACACTATGACCCTCTCATGGCTGAGAAGATGAGAATTTATGATAACGGGGTTCGATCCCGAGATCAAAGATGCAAGTTAAACAGCCTAACTACAAGGCTATGGCACTATTGTGAATCTTAATGATATTAGCGAAACAACTTTATAATTAATTAAACAGCTGTGCGAACAGAGACAATATATCATTGCAGTAATTTTGCTTATTGATACACATATAGCGTTTGATACAGTCACCAGAATGTATAAACCATTTGGGTCAGTTTTAGTTTTCTTTATCAGGGTTGTGTATTCAAACGTCAACAGTTACTTTCTTTTCATCAAAACGTTTCTTAAAAAAACTACCTTAGGATTGATTTTCCTTCAAACATTCTCAAGATTAATTTCAGGATTTATGAAAATTAATTAATGGATGATAAGAAATTCAATTAATTAGGGATTTAATTTATGGATATAGTTATATATACGCTAGTGCTTACCGATTTTTCAAAATGAAGAAATGCCCCCAGATAATGTGACATGTTCTAACCATTCATTAACCTAACAATTAATCGTGTATAACTAAACGTGGAGATAAAAAAATCATTGACTTGATGTAAACATACTTTCGTATATTTAGTGTCAGTTCTTGTAGAAACCAGGCGATATAAAAACGTATGAGTTAAGCCTTGCTACACCAACTACAGATATAATTGAAATTCCTTGTCAATATCGTACTGTTCTACCTTGAAAATTAATTCTAAACGTGATGAGAAATGAATTGAATCTTAAACTTGTTCAGTCAAAATTGTTTAATTAAAACCAAGTTTTACGGTCGGTTGTGAAATATGATGTTACTTCATTGTTGTTGATGATTTGTTACGCCCTTATTTTATGTCCCTTTTTCTCAGTCATTTAAGTCAGTATAAAACAATGCCAGCTCACGCCCTCTTTCATGTATTATAATACCATTAAATACTAATTATGAATTATCTTTATTGGGTATTATGGACGTGGGTACGTACGACGTAACCGAAATGCCCTACAGCATTCCAGATTATTACATAATTTTCTTTTTGCGGCTGAAGAAATAAAGCAATGATGTAAAGTCTGACAAATTAATACATCAAGTATACATACAAGTTTATATCAGTCGTTAAGTTATTTTTATTATTATCTGGAATGTATTTCAAATACGCGCAAAAATATTTTTAACACAAACAGCGCATGAATAAATTATGGGTTTTGTCGTGGTAATTAAATATGGAGATTTATATTCATTATATTTAGCCAGTATGTCACGTTACTATTGTGCCCAGGTGGTTAGGGTGCTTGAGTCGAAATATGAGAGTCACAGGTTCAAATAACCATCCCACCAAACGTATTCATCCTTTCAGCCATGAGGGCGTTATAAGTCACGGTCAATCCCACTATTCATTAGCAAAAATAGTAGCTGAAGAGTTGGCGATGAGTGGTATCGATTATCTACCTGCTTTCTCTCTAGACTTTCACTATTAAATTAGGGACGGCTAGCGCAGATAGCCTTCGGGTAGTTTGGCGCAAAATTCTAAACAAACCACGTTACAGTTATGGTTAGTACAACGACGCGGTAGAACGTCATGTAATTGAACTACATTTGAAATTGTTTGACGTTCATACGTTACGTGATGCCATCAAAAATTGATCGATCATAGGGTATGTAACAATTTTTCCAATCGTAAAGTATTCATACACTCAGATCATAAAAATGTGTTCAAATGTTCTCAAGATGGGAACATATCCCTTGTATATGAAGCCAAAACTAAAGAATATGGATGAACTTGGGAATACCGGACTGCCCAAAAAGAAACCCGCAACAAGTCGTTTTCCAGTTATGATAATTAAATTGTGGCACCTTGTGACAGGCGAGAATTCATAAATACAAAATTTACCGAAAAGTCAGCCACTTCATTCAGGAAATAGTACGCTACATAATTAAAAGTGACCTTTGTCTGGAAAAGTGACACACGAGTCATGTGTAACAAACTGCTCCTACTACAGTCGCTTATCTCAATCACCTGTACGATGAATCTGGCGTCCACATTAATCCATGAGAAGGTAAATACGTTACGTTTACGGACGCAGCACTCATAGATTTCTGGACAATTGGACTATTAGAAAACTAAATGAATTATGGGAAAGCATTCTAATAGAGTTGAGTGATTTCGATATGGCAACCTTCCATTTTGCAATTTAAATTACGCTACAGGGCCATTTTGAAAATGTGCGGTTGTCGAAGAGAGCATAACCAGTTACTGTGATAGGAAAAGTAACAATGCGGTGATGATACTCCAAAGTTGTTTTGACATGACGCACTGAACCTCCTTACAACCTATAAGAAATGTTTTCAAAACAATAATATTAAAAATAAATGTAAAATACGAGAAGGATAAAAGATACATTACTGAAACTCTTACAGTTTGTTTCTACTACTACATAGCTGTGCAAAATCGATATTTGTTGATGTGAATACGAGTTAATAAGGAGTTATGACAAACAGATGTTAAATATATTATACTTGATATCAAAATAAACACACAACTTCTTACCTAAATAGAAAAGTTTCTTATAGGACTTGAGATTTTTAGGTTTTCAGTTAAAAAAAACAGCCTTAAAGCAAAACCACAACAACAGATGATTTAAGCAATTAAACTTGTGAAAAGAATATAAATATTAATCATACCAAGGACTGTATGAATCACGTGGGTTATTTAAGTGACAAACGAAAACACTAACCATTTGTTAAAGTTTTACATCAGTCATAGAAAGAAATTGCTATGCTTGATAAATAAATACACTGTCAAAACTGGTCTTTTAAAAATTAAATGATGTACGTTAGCGTGTTATCAAAACCAGGAATCCACAGTGTCTTAGTTTTTTATGATGCTTTCGAACTTATTTAAGACTTTCAGTAGTTTTTTAAAATTACCAGTTAACTTTTTGTGCTGTTTCATACAAATTCCAAATACGACGTTTGTTTTAAATAGGTAAAAAAATCACATAGTTCTCCCGTTTCAGTTTCATAAATCTACTTGTCTTTAAATTTGCGAATCATAACCTGTTTTTTAACAAAATTAACTGAACATTTAACCATCCAAGACTCCAATATAGACATGTTTTTTTGACAACATTCATTGTTTGTAATACGCAAATAATACAATCATACCAACTGCATCACAGTGTGTATCACAGAATAATTTAAAATGTGTACTTTCTATAAAAATACAAATGTAACTGCTGAAATCAATAATTTCAAAAAATCATTTGTAAATATATTCTTCAAAACAAGAAACGCAAAAGGAATATTTTTTGTTATTTTAAAGAGGAATATACGTAATAACGTTACAAGCTCAGAGTATGTAATGTTACACGTGTTAAGGCACTGATTGTCAGACCAAAATTACAATAAAAGTTGTGCACTTTGAAAACGGATGAAAGCATCAGATTTTTCGCCAAAACGCATTCGTGTCCATTAAATATGTTTGAGAGATTTGCATGTTCTGCAAGTTCAACATGTGCAAAATCGCTATAAAAGTGACGGGTTCTCGGTTTCCACAGCTCAGTGTTAAGCCACCGACACGCAATACAGTTACGCCAAGACTGGCTGAAGCACAACGCAACAACGCCATTGGTTGAGGGAAGCAGGCGAATCTCGATCAGATGTGGGCAGAGCTGTGAATGTCCACCCAAGCACCATCACAAGGACTATGGAATCGTCACCAACAACGTGGATCAACTCGTGACCGTCCACGATCTGGAAGACCTCGTGTGACCACGCCCGCACAAGATCGCTACATCCGGTTACGTCACCTTCGGGATAGGACTACCACTGCGACGTCTACTGCCTCAGCCATACCAGGGCTAGCGTATGATTTCCGATTAGACCGTACGCAACCATCGACGAGATTCTTAGGCTCCATTTGCAACCCATAATGGTGAACGTCAACGACTTTTTTCAACATGACAACGCCCGTCCTTACTTAGCCCGATTCACCACTGTCTTCTTGAGACATCACAACATCAACGTTCTTCCCTGGCCCTACAGATCACCAGATTAAAACCCTATCGAACATCTTTGGGACGAGTTGGACCGACGTCTGCGACGGCGACAACCTCAACCACAAACTCTACCTCAGCTTGCAGCAGCTTTGCAGGCTAAGTGGACAGCCATTTCACAGGATGTGATTCGTCATCTCATCGCTTCCATGGGCAGGAGATGCTAAGCAGTTATTGATGCTTATGGGGGGCATACTCGTTATTGACGTTGAGTGACGTTAAACTTCAACTAGTGAGCGTGGACTTCGCCTTTGCAGTCTTCGGATGTTCAGCAGTGAATGTGCAAAGTTTCACACATTTCATACAAAACTACCCGGAATAAACTTGTCAACAATCTGCTCTCATATCTTGCCTTTTGCGTTTCTTTTTTTGAAGAGTATATATCACAGACAGAATCGTGTAAAACTATCTTAAATATGACAAAGTCTCTTTCAATTTTATCAACTATGACTTTCTTAGAGTAGCCAAATGCTTCGTTATTTAGTTAGTGACGCGCATAAATAGATTAACTAGATTCCAACTGTCCATATCTACTATCCAGTGAAACCACAGCCAAGGTAACGGGATTGGATAAATCATAATATTTAGCTGTAACTTTCATTTCAGCCTAGTAAACTCTGATAGAACAAATCACAAGTTGTAGCACACATACACATACATGTATAACATCAAAAAGTCACGTGTATTTTTGAGTTTTTTTAAGTCAAAATTTGCTCATTTGTTTATCACAAAGCCAAAAGAATGTTTTGAAATTCATATAGGTATGATAAAAACAAGCTGAGTTGATTTAACATCCAAAGAAAAAGTTTAAATAAAAAAACTACAGCATTTATTCATAATATTGGAAGAAATACTTACATTACCTGCTGTTAGTAAGTGTAAAAATATTTACATTACCTGCTGTTAGTAAGTGTAAAAATACTTACATTACCTGCTGTTAGTAAGTGTAAAAATACTTACATTACCTGCTGTTAGTAAGTGTAAAAATACTTACATTACCTGCTGTTAATAAGTGTAAAAATACTTACATTACCTGCTGTTAATAAGTGTAAAAGTACTTACATTACCTGCTGTTAGTAAGTGTAAAAATACTTACATTACCTGCTGTTAATAAGTGTAAAAATACTTACATTACCTGCTGTTAATAAGTGTAAAAGTACTTACATTACCTGCTGTTAATAAGTGTAAAAATACTTACATTACTTGCTGTTAATAAGTGTAAAAATACTTACATTACCTGCTGTTAATAAGTGCAAAAATACTTACATTACCTGCTGTTAATAAGTGCAAAAATACTTACATTACCTGCTGTTAATAAGTGCAAAAATACTTACATTACCTGCTGTTAATAAGTGTAATAATTCAAAGTTGAAATAATCGTGTAAAAATAATAAGTGTGTAATAGCACATATACTTTTCTTCCAATAAGTGGTCTATCCTTCACTCCCAGTAATAAAGAATAGACCTATTGCAACAATAATATTATTACACATATGTAGTTTACTGACATAAGAATACAGCGATGACCATATGCATAAGTTTTCTGGAGTTTACGGTTACAACGTATTCACTCTATTCCACTTTCCAGTAAGATGTGCAAATATGTGCGTTTAAAGACCAGAATAAGTAACTTTAAAAACAGAAATGTATACTTAAAAACATTATTCACTTCCCATAAATGATTTGAATACCAGAGCATGTTACGCTTGCTTTCACTTTTATTAGAATTAAATTTCAGTTTATGTAAACAGAGAATTGTTTAAATTCTTTCATGTTTAATGTTGTGTGTATCAGGTTTTGCTGCTTAAAGAAAATTTGTTAATATTCTTTAGTTGCGTACTTTAATGTATACACCAAAATAATAAAAATAATCATTCGATGTATTTGTAAAATTAAACCTAAAGACTACAACCTACAATGACTTTTCAAGTAAAATCGCTACAAATTAAAAAAAAGAATGATAGAAAATCTCACGTAAAACAATTATAGTTTTAATGAATAAGCTACCTTGGACGACTTGAAAACGTAAAGATGATAGTAATGAAATAGACATCACAAAAACAAAAGTTCCTTAAAACCACAACAGCTAAAATATATCACATTAAAACCAATAGTAGAACTAATGTTAAGTGTTTTTGTTTTCCAGCAGAGGTACAGTCTAAAAGCTTTTAGCTTGTTTTTAGCACCTTACTATGTGACGGTTCACTATTACATTCTGGAGTAATACGTTTGTGAACAGGATCTATACAGCCCCCATGTGAATATGATGCAAACAATGGTTGACAGTCCTTTCCTGTATTACTAGTCCTGCTATAAAGGTTTAGTGTCAACAATTAGAATCATGGACAACATAAACACCTTAAATCTGGTGAGGAACCTTCTGTATTTTTACTGATTTGTCAAAATAGAAATGCCAACTTAAGTCAGACTAGTCAGACTGCTGGCAGCTACAAGCTGCCTTTCATTTTTAAACTCTATATGTTATTTTATTAACTTTTTTTATACATTCAACGCTATAAATTTATTTCGTGAAGAAAAACACTTTACCACTTGCATGAAAACTGATGTATTTGCACAACGACATCTCCCAAATGTGGCAACTGCCTGTGACTGGACTTACCACCACAACATATTCACACATTGTAATGGTAGCAAATGTTTTTAATTGTCGTTGCGTTACAAACCAAATTATCACGACGGGCAACCAACTTGAACATAACAAAGGAATGAGAAAATATTCAAAATTTTAATAATTGTAATGTTAGATCTACCGGTCATTACAGGAAACAATGTAGTAATATAACAAGTCTAATATTAGCTTGAGCTTACAGGACTTGATTATTCATACACCCATCACGGTGAAAAGGCAACATAATCTAAGTATCCACAACATCAGTGTAGGCCTAAACAACACTGTGCTTTTATTGTATACTCTCAGTGCTTGCAATCTTTCCTCTGTGCTGATTATTGTGCATATAAATGAAAACTTTTTTTGTTGTTTTGAATTAAGCACAAAGCTACACAATGGGCTGTCTATGCTCTGCCCACCACGGGTATCGAAATCCGGATTTTAGCGTGTAAGTTCGCAGACATACCGTTGTTGGCTCAACACACTGATCAGCCATAACAATTTGTGTGTGTGTTTTTTTTTATATAGAAAAGCCACAGCGGGCTATCTACCGCGTCCACCGAAGGGAATCGAACCCACGATTTTAGCGTTGAAAATTCGTAGACTTACCACTATACTAGCGGGGTACTAATCGTAACAGAGAAACCCTTTTATCTTTACAGCATACTGTTATTGTCATCAAAATTATAAGTTAAATTCTGATAACCCACATGCATTAATAACCTTGCTATTGTTATGATTAAACTCTGTTTGCCATTTATTTGATCAACTTGCCAAATTATGGAAATCCTTTTTTTATGAAGCACCTCATTCTCAAGACAACAACAATCGCTACGTCTTTTATTTTATTTTATAATTCATAATTGGTCAACCGCAACAAACATTTTGTTCAATACTGTTTTTAACAGTTTGATTACGTCATCATCTAGCTTATTCAACTTTAATTTAACTGCATGCTCGACTTTTGAAAACCTGGGGTAGTATAACAAGCGTGTCAAAAACAGTTTACAAAAACTATATTCAGAGTTTTGTATTAACTTGTAATATACGTCATAATAATGTACCCGTATTGAGATAAAATTGCCTTTAGAATTATAACCCGTCAATGAGAATATGTTGAAAATCTACAAGTTACTCTAGTTTCTTTGTTTTCCATTACTTCTTTAATTGGCCAGGCATGGCCAGTTGGGTTAAGGCGTTCGACTCGTAATCTGAGGGTCACGAGTTCGAATTTCGGTCGCACCAAACATGGTCGCCCTTTCAGCCCTGAAGGCGTTATAATGTTAAGAGCAATCCCACTATTCGTTGATAAAAGAGTAGTCCCAAGAGATGGCGGTGGGTGGTGATGACTAACTGCCTTCTCTCTAGTCTTACACTGCTAAATTAAGGACGGATAGCACAGATAGCCCTCCATTAGCTTTGTGCGAAATTCAAAAACAAACAAACTGACGCTGAGCTGTATTTTTTTTTTCAAATTGTCAATTTACTTTTCCAAAATTAAATACGAAAGAAATAGTTACAACAATCACAGAACATTCCTAAAGACTTAAATTTAAAATAGTTACAAACTTATTTGTCCAATCACATACGATAAAACAAGTCTTAATTCGCTTTTCACCAATTCAAGGAGGCTGTCAAGTTGCAAAGTGTTAAGCTTAACACTTGTGGGGAAAACAGTGACAGATAAACAGATAATGTCTCTCCTGCCCATTTCATCGTGAGTTTTGTTCTTGACTAATATTTAAATCAGGGGTTCTCAACCTTTTCAGACTTGCGGCACACCTGAAAAGCTTTAACAATTTTTTTTAGGTACACATTATACGGCAAGCGTTAAAAGCCTTAAAACGAAAATCACGGCCAAAGCAAGCGCTAATAAGGTCATTGTGCATCACGTTGAGATACACGTAACACAGAAGAGTTAACTTAAAAACCCTTAGAACGAAAACGTAACACGAGAAGAGTTAACTTATAAAGCCTTAGAACGAAAATCACGGCTAAAGAAAGCATTATTAATGTCATCTGCACATTGACTGTAATATCGCTTGCTTTGGCCGTGAGTGTCATTCTAAAGCTTTATAACGATTTTGTGGTACAGCAGAAAAATCAAAATTTTTATGTTTACGTGTGTTTTCAATGTGACGCTTGTGCCTACTTCCGAGAACAAATCAAATTGAAGCGAGGCTTTAACATAGACAAACAAGCTCACATTTCATCATCGACTGTAAGAAGCCTCTCTTTCTTTCTGGCTTTAATTTCAGTCAATGCTGAAAATCCAATTTCGCAAAACCACAAAGATGCAAATGAAAGCAGAACTTCAACTACTTTTGATCTGATTACAGGATAGGAATTTATGAATGCAGATTGTTTCGTAAATCAATGAGCTGTCCTTCCTCCTCAGTTGTAAGATTTGTTGTCTCGTTGATCCCGAATGGATAGACCACCCAGTTATATTCGTCGACAGCAAGTGACGGGAAGTAATGTTTTAGTGCGAACTGTAAGTCGCTTAATGTGTTCAAAATTTGAGGAACAGTTTTCTTCTTTGACGGACGTTGGTCAACAGAACTCCTTTCGAGATCTTATTTTTCCACAGAGTCACCTCTTCATCGAAGGCCTTCAGTTTGGATTGCAGTAATAATGTTTTCAGATGGTCCTCGGAAACTTAAATTCAGAGAATGTAATTTGTCAAACAAGTCGGAGAGAAATTGAACCTTCAGTCACCAGATCTCATCATGAAAAGATAATTCAAAACCTGCTTCTTCAACCTCCAAGAAAGAAATTACTTCAGTTTTTAGTTGGACAAGACACTTTAACATCTGTTTTTTTGAAAGCCATGAAACTTTAGTGTGATACAGTCACTTTTGGTAGTCTGAATCCATCGCCTCACAGAGAAGAGAGAAAAGTCGAGACTAAATTGGCAAAGACTTGATGAAATTCACCACTTGAGTAACTTGATTCATAACAGACTGCAAATCTTTCGGCAAAGATTTGGAGGCGAGTGCCTCTCTATGAATCATGCAGTGAACAATCCTAATGTTTGGATTTTGTTGGTGCACCAGAGTGGCAAATCTCTTCTTTTTTTTCTTACATCGAAGAACAGCCATCGGTGCAAACGCTGACACAGCTATTCCAATGTAATTTGAAGAGTAAAATGTTTTCATTCACCAACTCGAAAATGTCTTGGCCTTTCGCTGTACTTTTTAAATCTTTGCAAAATCAGTATTTGTTTACAATTTTACATCTTTTATGAATCGAACAAAAGCCAGAACATGAGCTTTTTCACTAACGTCAGTAGATTCATCAACTTGAAGAGACCATAGCAGAGATAATTCATCTTCTGGCGTTTCGAAGTGTTCGCAAAATTGATCCTTCAAATCCGACGACAATTCTACAGTTCTGCGCGAAATTGTGTCATTGGTGGACAGTGGAACTTGCTTAACCTTTTTGGCAGCATCAGTTTCAAGCATATGAATAGTTTCAGCCTCCACATTCGCTTTCTTGCAGTTTTCCAACAATTGCCCAAACTTGTAACTTTCAATTAATCCTTTTTCGGGCAGCTTCATATAGTTCACAAGCTTCCTTGATTGTTCGTGTTGTTGAGCCGTGAGATTCTCGAAGTATTCTTTTGGTTTATCCTTCACAGCTGAATGTTTTGTTTCCAAGTGTCTCTCCAGTTTGCTAGGAACAAGTGCTTCATTCGATAAAGTTGCAATGCAGAGTAAGCAGAATGGTAATTGAGAATGTTCCGATTTCAAAGCGATAAAACCGTATTCGATGTATTCGTTTTTGTACTTTCGTTTGATTCCTTGCTTTTGATTCAACGCATTCTCCTTTGCAGCACCAGACTTACTTTAATATTTTTTCCATGGATAGATGATAAAGTTAATTCAATGAGCACGAAGTTCTCTAGTTGATATAAAATTCCTACCTACAGCGTAGTATCTGTAGCTTACCGCAGAATGAGAACGTGCTTCAGAAAGCAGTTTGATTGTTTGATGCATCGTTTATGACGTACGAAGCGCGTGTTGCGCCACAATTAAACTAACAGTCGAACCGTTGCAGTCGAGAATGAAATTTAAGTACGAACTTCTCAGTGCTCAAGTTCAGTGAAAACCATCGAATGTTTTGGAAGGTTTCAAAGTGTCCCTGTAGTAACTTTTATTAACCGATGCGTTAGCCTTGCTTGTAAAATCCCAAGAAAGTCGAGTGTGTTTCAAAAACACCGCGGCACACAGGAAGAGAATCTCTGATTTAAAGGATCTTTATGAGTTGTAACTTTCAGGTCTGAGATAAAATCGTGAGTATCAAGCACTCCCACTCTCAGATATTAGATGCATAACTTAATTCCCCAATCAGATATACTGAGTTTCTTTCAGGTAATCCTCACACTATCAGTCTGTCGTTAATTATTTTCTTTTAAAATATTACGATTTATTTAGCACAAAGCTACACAATTGTTGTTTATCTGTGCTGTCCTAACCACAGGTATCGAAACCTGGATTTTAGCATTATAAGCCTACAGATTTTCCGCTGTGTCACTGGAGGCACTACATTATGGTTATACGTATTCTCTGAAATAAAGACTCGGTCATATGAATATGTTCTTACATTATGTCACTACTGGCACATTTCGTCACAATAATTCCTAATTTTGAAGTGACAGACAACCCAAATATCAATTAGTGAGCTAAACTTCACCATCGAATAGCATGTTGGTTATGGTGCTGAGCTCGTAATCTGTGGTTCGAATTTCCGTCACACCGAATATACATCTCCTTTCAACCGTGGGGCGTAAAAAGCTGTTGTAAATAACATTGTTCCTTTAAAAGAGTAGCTCAAGAGTTGGCGGTAGATGGTGTTGATAAGTTGTCTTTCCTTTAGCCGATAACTGTTAAATTAACTGAACCGAATAATGTGAGACACAGTGCCACATTTTAAAACTCCCTCGATTGAGAGAAGAACATATTCGGTGACGAGTTTCGATCCCACAACCACCAAGTTGTGAGTCAAATGCCTAATTTGCATCAAGATAATTAATATATGTCCTTATTATAAACTTTTATTTAAAATAAGATACCTATATGTATCAGAAAGAATACGTGGAACAGTAGTTAACACGGCTACTTTAATATTTTGCTCCAATTGGGTATGTGCACATTCGTAAACCAAAACTTATGAAAAAAACCGATTCAAGAGCTGAGCACCATCGCTGTTAGTAATGTTTTCACACCACTCGCTTTGGAATATTTTAATGTGTAAATAGAACTACTCTTCCGTAATTTCCTTTAATAGTGAAAATAATTCCAGCAAAATTTCTATAATGTTTAGGCATAATTTAAATTGCATTCACAAGTAAATAAACCCCATTGTTATCATTGGAAGTACATAAGAAAACGTAATTTGGTTTATATTCTAAAACCGTTTCGTATAAAGTGGGAAAAAATCTTTGAAAGACCATGAATTGATACAGAATTAGTCTACATTTTAAAACCCGCCATACTCATTTGAAAGCCTACACTGACTACGTATTCTTGAATAAACACTGAACCTGTTTGATCAGAATCAAAAACCATCTGACAGGAGTTTACAATTTTTCAGTTAAAACAGTTTTCGGTCAGAGAACACAAAAAAGTTTTAATATTTTTAAAAAAAGTGTTTGTTTTTGAATTTCGAGCAAATGTACACGAGGGCTATCTGCGCTAGCCGTCCGTAATTTAGCTGTGTAAGACTAGAGGGAAGGCAGCTTTGGCTACTCTTTTCCCAACAAATAGTGGGATTGACTTCAACGTTATAACGCCCCCACGGCTGAAAGGGCGAGCATGTTTGGTGCGACCGGGATTCGAACCCGCAACCCTTGGATTGGGAGTCGAACGCCTCAACACACTTGGCCATGCCGGGCCCCAGACGAAATACACAAATATTTCTTGGATAACTTCACACGGAATTCAACAAACAAACAAACAAACAAATTCAATAGCATTAGACATGACCGTCTAACATTAGTTGTTGGAGTATTTCTCTCTTTATGGGTCTGTCTGATTGTTTCGACCGACTTCTAGAGAAGCGATTTGTTTATTGTATGTGTCATTTTCACACTCTACGTGTTTAATTATCATATTTATTGAAGCAGATAAAACAAGAAATGTTAGCTGTTTCCTCGCTCTTGTCAAAACTTCTCCGAGTCGCTGTTCACCCTAACTTCACCGGTCTCGCAGACAAAAGTGTCTTTCAATGGTATTTTCTATAGACAATTTTATTCCTTTAATAAACTTCTTTGTCATTGCTAGGTAGAAATTGTTGTTAATACGCGATGTCCTCACGTGATCATACAAGCATGTATGAACGACAGCAAAAGTAATCAAAGTAGCATTAATGCTCTGCTAATTATTTTCACGTTCTGAGCGTGATGAAGGTTCCAAGATATCCAAAGATGCTTTTTGTTATAATTTCCTTTCATGCTATGAAAGTTTTCCCCGTTTGAAAACGCATTAGGGCGAACAACTTCTATCTTTGTAAAAGTCTTGATAATTTAACTGCATATACGTAAATACACCGACGTTTGGAGCTTCTAACTTGAAATTTCTTTGCATCAGATGGTTACATATTATAGATAATAAAATATGTTCGCCCAACGCTGGTATAGCGGTAAGTTTACGGTTTTACAACGGTAAAATCTTGGGTTCGATTCCCCCTCAGTGAGCTCAGCAGATAGCCTGATGTGGCTTTGTTCTAAGAGAAACACAAACACACACAGAAAATGTTTTTTTCGGGAATGTTAAACACACATTTTTCTTGCCGTGTTGCAATCTACTACGATATAACAAACATTTCTCTTTACTTTAAGATGTTAGTGAGTTATAAGAACGAAAATTTTCTATGACAAAGATGGCGTGTTGATACTGGTTACTAGCTGCTCTCTGGTCAGTATTAGGGATGGTGGAAGATAACATTAGCAGATTTGTCACAAATACAAAGGCCCGACATATCCAGGTAGTTAAGGCACTCACTCGTAATCTGAGGGTTGCGGGTTCGAATCACCGTCACACCAAACATACTCGCACTCCCAGCCGTGGAGGGCGTTTAAATGTGACGGCCAATCCCACTATTCGTTGGTAAAAGAGTAGCCAAAGAGTTGGTGGTGAATGGTGATGACTACCTGCCTTCCCTTTAGTCTTACACTACTAAATTAGGGACGACTAGCACAGATAGCCCTCGCGTAGCTTTGTGCGAAATTCAAAACAAAACAATTTTGCAGGCTAATTGCAAACAATTGTACATCTGTTCTAATGTTGTCCAAATCTCTAAAAGGTGAAGGAACTGAACCTGAAACTCTGAAATTAATTAGTTTCATAATTATCTTTAATTCTATATTTTATGAAATAGAAATCGTGAAAGGAAAACGAACAGCTTAAAAGTAACTCCCTTTTATGGTAGTTTAGAGATAGTGTTCAGAATAGCTCAATTAAACAACCACGAAACGTTTTTAGATATAGCATTACCCGATATTTATAGCTGGAAATGCCATAGGAATGTGATATTTATTTGTCAGCGTTTTCCTTGGTATCTCAAATGAACGGCCCATGATTTGCTATCACAAAATTAAAAAGAACTGGTTTACAGACGTAACGCTAGTGACGTCATTAAGGTAGAAATAAATGAGATTCTATGTCTTCTCATTCAGAGATTCTGTTTATTGCAATATCACTTCTAGACAGGCGAAAGGACAATAATTTCTATAAGCAAATACCATCGGTTGTTTATTAATGTTTATTAAGAGGTCAACTTTCAAAATTTGCCTCCACTGGATTCATGACGTCATAAAAAACACTCTGTCTTATTTGGGAAAGCATTTTGACTACACTCTTCATATTTTCCATCAACATTTCTCATGAGATGAGATTGAAAAGAAGGAATAGACATTCTTTAAGGTTCCAAAAAAGTTACACATAAATAAATTCTTCCAAATGAGTGCACTTTGCAAAGATTTAGAGAATGATTTGCTCAAAGTACAAACACAGCCTTAGGATAATCTCTCTGATACGTGATTTGGGGGGGGGATAATAAGTACAAGTACGACCCCTAAAAAAGCAGAAAACTGTGAGCATTACTCAGAAATGACAAAATGAAAATTAACATTGAAAAACATTACAACAGAAAAGCTTCAAACAAGTAGTTCTCAACCTTTATCCAACCAGATAACTATTGAGTTATCAGATCAACCCAGACAAGCAGAGACAATTAATTAATACCATCGGATTAACACTAATTCAGTATAGTATAGTATAACGCTAGCTATTATAATGGACATCATTATTTAATAAGCAGTAAGCATTAACAACATTAAATATACAATGATACTACACTAGACATTGTAAAATCTCTGAAACTAAGACGACTAAGCCAACAAGCATTAGTACTAATTTAGTGTAGGATAAAACTGTAGTTGTTAATGTAACTCCGAAACGGTGTTTACTGTATTAAACATGTAAGTATTAACACATCTCCATACAGTCACAATATCACCCTCCCTGTCTTAACATCACCATGCAGTTGTATTAAAAACTCGTGCAGTCATATCACGACCACCATGTGAGGTCACCACATTGTCATAATAAAAACTCACTCAGTTATACACATCATGGATACTTCAAAAGTTTAGTGCAAAGTGGGTTGCTGTTGTCGTTTTTTTTACTGGTAACGAATAGTCACAGGCACCACCATTAACCACCATAAACACTTAAATGTCACTATGATACCACATTGTCAAAAATCACTGGACACTGGTACAAGTACCGTGTGCTTTATCATGATTATTTAATGTATGTGGAGCCACATTGCCATCTGAACAATACTTGGAATATCAGTTTCAGCCAGCCGGCTATGTTCAACAAACTAATGACTAAAATGTCAACAGATTTTTACCTTTTGATAACATTTTTATTAAATATTTAATATTCCCTTTGTAAGTTTTGTATTACCATCAAAATAAAAAAATATATAATTAATATTAAGTTGTTGTAATACTTTGAACGTTTTTAATATTTTATTTCTTACTTTGACAATTTTTTTCACTTGGTTTAAAAACTTGTACTGATATTTGAACTTTTCCTATGACAACCTTTCTCCTAACTGTCGGCTGGAGCGGACCGCTCTTTCAACTCTCCTAGAAGACCACTGATTAAGTCTGGTTTTTATGACTTTTGTTATGCCTAATAAGATCTATTGCTTCACTAGCATAGGTGCTTTACACCATTTTAATCGCCTGTAGTCTATCTTTCTGCAGGTTTATTAGGCCTAACAAAATTCATTCTACAACCATAGACGTTTCATAACACATTCACGAGTCTATTTATCTCTAAGCCTACCTTACTATTTACTTATTTATGACTTTGTTTATATCGTTATCAGTCTATCTAACAACTAGTCTTCTATAATATATCTATCAATCAACTGACCCTTCCAAGCAGAACTTCACTTATTTATTGATTGGTACGTATATTTACATATTCTAAAGGTGGCATTTAACGTTTATTATAAATTTTTCATGTATTAGCATAACAAATAAAACATAAACAAAGAAAGATGCAATCAGTTCTCATGTGGTTCAGTGATCAGTCTACTGACTACAATGTTCAAAATTCGAGTTTCATTACCAGTAGTGGACAGAGTACAGACAGCCCATTGTGAAACTTTGTGTTTAACATCAAACAAATAATTAACTAAAATTATGTTTTAACTGCAGCGATTACTGTCAATGTGGGATATTTTACTTCTTTTTAGTTTAACAATCGGAAAATTCGTTCTAATACGGATGTGTGTAATACGACTCTCGTGGTTCTCGTATAGACGCTCCTTTTTAATTTCCACAAGTATTAAAATAATCGTTGAATTAACGTTTTTTTTTTACCGTTACAGGCATTTCCAGCTGTCTACATTGGAGATCGGAAATAAAATGAAAAACTTAACGTTTATACACAAAAGAGCATTACGTATACCAAGGATTAATCTTAAAATTACGTGACTGTTTTTATACCGTTAACTAGTAATAGGGTCTGAATAATACATTAAATTGAAAAAGTTTATGTTCTTGCCTGTTAACATAAAAAAATACGTGAAATCACTTATTTATGTGTTAAACACATAAGTGATACGTGATAGTTTGTTGAATTAGAGAATGCTAAATTTGTTATGTTAAAATTATTTTAAACATGCAAATTAGAAAATCTCGTGACAATTACAGCTAATATGAAGACGCGATGGAACTGTATGCATCACAAATACATTTTGATATCGTTTGGTATTACGTAGGAAGTGTGAAGCTACCAAAACACACCACTTTTGGAAGAGTATGAAACAGTTCTTTCCGACCCAAAATAATCTTACACTCAAATCTCAAAAATATGTTGGGATCGGTGATAACCCTTGTATTTAATAGCACTGGAAAACAAAGGAATGTGGATCATTTTGGGACAACAGCACCACTAAGAAAGAGACTTAAACTTACAACAAGTCGTATCCCAGCCGTGTTAAGCAGAGTTAATAATTGACAAACAAAAAGGACCTTAGAATAGCCTTTCTTGTGTTCCAAACAATAATGTACAACATACTGAAGAAAGACATCTCTCTGCAATAAGGACATACGTTCCTTATACGACTTATCCAGGAAAGGAAAACCAATGGTTGAAAACTGTGTGAATTGAAAATATGGCAGCATTTGGCGACATCCAATGAAACACGTAACTTGAAAAATTTAAGAATACTCGTGCTCTTTTCTACTCGTTATTGGGTGAAACACATTTTCAAGGAGGTGGATAACAATTTTTTCGAAGTATTTTCGATAAGGTTCATGATCACAAGTTGATCTTATGCCAGAAACAAGTTAGAGATCAGGAATATAGGGGAAAAGGTCAAGGCTAATACTCCTTAATATCATTTTTGTATTTTGGACTCTTTGTACTACACATAAAAGACAGCTTTATACTGAAACAAGGCCAACAGCGATGGATTCACGAAGATAAATTTTCCAGTCGTACGTGCAGTTCTTCCATCGAACACCTGGAAACAGCATAAACTAGTGATGTTTTAAACAACAGACTGACTGTTTTAGTGCTCGAAATTACTGCAAGGGGGCCATCTAGAATGAAATTGGACATTCATATTATTCGATATAAAGGAGTAATCGTCAAGTCATTGGATGCTCCAGCTATGGGCTTGCTTGTGCAATCAGATTGTCGTAATAGGTGCTGGAATCATCAACGTTGACTAAGAAAAGCATGAAGGAAAGAGTGGGTCGCTTTGGACAGCGTTACAGAGGAGCCTTTTGCAATTAAAGCTACACTACAGGATTACTGACAAGATGTACAGTCGTTAGATGGAGCTAACCAGACAAGGCGACGTGGACTCTAACGACGCAGTGATGCTACAAATTCATTTTAATATAACGCACTCAGCCATTTTTAATCACAATATTGGTGTAATATTTATTCAATATTTTGGATGTAACGTATATTTATTAGGGACCTTGTAAGTAAAATCAGTTATGGAACAACAAAAGATCTGTGCATAAATAGTTTAAAAATACGTTTAAGAAACTGATGGAATCAAATGCAAATTTGAGTTTAGATACTTTTCTTATGTATAATTAACGTTAGGCACAGCATTAACAGTTTCGATATAGTTATATCATATATCTTCAATGACTCGATCCATAACATGAACAAGTAGTTACAGTGGGCAGTTTCGAATTACTTGTTTGTCCTTGTGCTTTTTAACCATAATAAACCTATTTGCAAAGTAAATTAAACAAATTGTATTTCCTTTTCTGGTTAAAGATTAAACTTAATATTTAATTACATACTACATAATTCACCTCGAATAATTATGTATCTGGAGGTGTATTACAATACATTGTATTGTAATAGTCCATATATTGTGATTTTCATACTAAACAGATTGATAGCAATCATTAGCTTTCAACAGTTAGTTCAGTTGATGTGGTCTCGTTAAATTTAGGACATAATTGTCACCTTCCACAAGGATGCCTTTCAATCATGCTCTACACAATGCTTTTCTTTCACAATCATTTTCAATTCGTGACCTTTGGCATCAACAAGTTTTACAGCTGCAGATAACAAAATAAGTATGCATAGAAAGGGAAATGTAAGTTGTTATCTCGAGATTAAAATTTAAATAGCAACATAATTATCAATGAGTAATTATCATAGCATTCACTGTCATTTATAAAGTATCCTATCTTTCACTTCTTTGTGACGTCAGATTCACTCACCAGATAGGGCGAGTTTGGCCTGGCATGGCCGAGCGCGTTAAGGCGTGCGCTGTAATCGAATCCGGTTCGCGCCCGAGTTCGCGCTAACATGTCGCCCCATGGGGCGTATAATGTGACGTCATCCCATATCGTTGGAAAAAGTAGCAAGTTTGCGGTGGTGGTGATGCTAGTGACCTTGTTCTTACACTGCTAAATTAGGGACGGTTAGCACAGATAGCCCTCGAGTAGCTTTGTGCGAAATTCCAAAACAAACAAACAAAACAAAGATAGGGCGTGAAACTAGATTTCTTCAGTTAATGTTCTACGTATCGTGAGTGTTGAAGTTTGGTTAAGAAAAGAAGAGAGAATAAAAAATAATCCTTTGAAAAATCTTTAAAAAAAACCCAGAAAAGTACGTGATATACAAGTCGCCAAAAGATGCCATAATTGTTATTAGAGGTATATTTTTTATGTGGTATGAGCTTCACTATTTCTTTCACGAATACAGGGTCGGCATAACAATAATTAATTTTATGCATTATCACTACTCAGTAATAAGGGTACTTACACACAATTTGAAATTTCATAAACTACAAAATGACATCAGGTTGTTTCGTAAACTACTCAAAAGCGTGACATCATATTTAAATTCAATTACTGTGGTTAAACGATGTTCTTGTTTCTGTATTAATGTTTTCCAACCTTAACTTCAAAATTAATACGTTTCTCTACATACACACATACACAAAAACGAAGATCGTTAAAAGTAGTTTCATTTCTCTACAAGCCACTGAGATGTTTCAAACTTTATAAAATCATGCTCTGGACATCTGTAGAGTGGCTGATACATTGGAACAGTTTTCAAACTTTACAAAGCATGCTCTGGACATCTGTAGAGTGGCTGACACATGGGAACAGTTTTCAAACTTTACAAAGCATGATCTGGACATCTGTAGAGTGGCTGACACATGGTAACAGTTTTCAAACCTTACAAAGCATGCTCTGGACCTCTGTAGAGTGGCTGACACATGGGGACAGTCATCACACTTTACAAAGCATGATCTGGACATCTGTAGAATGGCTGACGCATCGGAACAGTTTTCAAACTTTACAAAGCATGCTCTGGACAACTGTAGAGTTGCTGACACATGGGAACAGTTTTCGGATTTACAATACTAAAACTAAGAGTTCAATTTTCCTCTGTAGACAACAAAATACCCATACTGTAACATAATATCTTTAGCTATCACTCATGAATTCTTGAAATCTGTAACTCATGTATCAAGTGAGGTTGGCTTATTTTATAAGCCACCTGGACCTATCGTCATCCGACGAGTAAAAGAAAACAAAACCAAAACTCTTCTTTTTAAGAATAAACATAATAATAAATAAAAAACGAGCTTTGTAAGGAAGCGCTTTTGTAACTGCATATTTTGCTGAGCAATGTTAACCGTGAAAAAGTTACAAAGTTTTAATGTTCGTTTCGTAATCTTTTAACTGTGCGAAGTGATTAATTTCTTAGTTGAAGCTTAACTAAAATGCTGGTTTAGAGGATGTAATAAACTATTTCAGATCAGCTTAATGCGTTATAGGTGTGTTGACACTTCAAACATCAAGTATTTACAGTGAACAGTTACATAATTATTAAATTAATACAAACTAATCTACATTTGGCAGTAACATACCGCTCTCGTAAAGCGTACTCGAGGAAATATTTATACAGTTTTGAATTATACATTCTAACAAACGTACTAGATATAAGAGTAATGAATATTATAGTCGTTGTTTCTTGTTAGCCTTCATAATATTCGGCCATAATGGCTTTGTCAGAGGTTCACTCAGTAAACAACTAATTCTGTTAAGCTAGAGAATACTTTAATATTGGAAAGGAAAGTATTGTTGCAACGCACGAGTAAAAATTTTACACTTTATTCGTTATTGACTCGGTGAGAAGTCTGAAAGCTTACAACGATAAAATTCAGGTTTCGATGCCCGGAATGGCCAGAGAACAAAAAAAAATATATTGTATGGCTTTGTGCTAACAAGTAAAAACTATCAGTCAGTATTTGGGTGAGGCTTTGTCCAGCGGTTAGTAAAGACACACTTTGCAGTTAAAAGTCGTGGGTTCATTTCAGAACTATTTTCAATTTCGTACGAGTCACTTTTTAAGATTAATTTTGCTATATATCAGAATTTGTCCGTTGAGCAGAAACGTGTGGAAGACAAATGTAAAGTACTATTTGTACTTTCCTCCAACTTTGAGTCCGATTTAGACAAATAATAAGGAATGCAGGGAAACCTATATGCAGTTAGTGTTATCTTTATTACATATATTAGGCTTATTGGTTTCTACTGCTTTGCAAGTTTTCAGCCTTTAAACAGTAACGTATTTGTTTGTTAGTAATCAGCCCCTCAGTGGCTCAGCGGTATGTCTGCGGACTTACACGCTAAAATCCGGGTTTTGATACCCGTGGTGGGCAGAGCACAGATAGCCCATTGTGTAGCTTTGTGCTTAATTCAAAACAACAACAACTTGTTATTAATCACAAATGTACACAATGGCTATCTGTGCTCTTCCAAACTTAGGTGTTGAAACCTGATTTTTAGCGTTGTAAAATCTTATACTTGTCTCTGAGCAGCCTTTCATTTTAGTTACAACGTTTTTTTCTCGCGTCACATTATTTCTACTTTTAGTAATGTCTCTGTTCTCTAGCTTAATAGAACCAGTTGTAACTGCTTCTCAGTGGCACAGTGATATATTTGCGGACTTACGCTGCTAGACATCAAGTTTTAATACTCGTGGTGGGCAGAGCATAGATGGCTCTTTGTTTAGCCTTGTGCATAATAACAAAACAAACAAACATTTGTAATTAATACTAACTGATATCGTGACGAAATTATCATTGAGATTAAAATAAAGTACTCTGGAAAAACATTTAATAACGTTTCACACTTTTCACACTCAGATGACTTGGAAAACGCTAATATGTATAGCTATACGAAGGACAACAAATGTTTTCAACACGGAAACAGCTCTCAAATAGTGTTTCAAAATGCTGTTTTTCTACAAAAAAATCTTGCATAACTAAAAATGTATAATAACCATATCCACTTGTGTCAGTGGGTGTTTTCACAGGTCGTACCAACATATACGATCGTGTATCAGCGTTAATTTCTTAAAAATACTGAAATATTGATACATCTATTGGTATGTGATGAATAAATTTTAGTTATCATTTTAAGAAATTTTATAAGTTCTAATGACCATTTTAATTTGTATCAAAGTCAAACACTGGACACTGTAGGATGAGTAAAATTTAATTTGTGGTTACAATATAATAAAATACTCTAAAATACTTACTTTAAGTTCTTTTTAGACAGGGTATGAATTGTATAGGTAGAGTCACATTTGGTCGGAAGGCCTATGTCCACAGATTGTGAACGGTCTGTTTTGGGATCAAGCGCATTTTCTTCCTCATCGTTGTTTGGATGTGGAACTTTCAAGAAGGTAGAATCTACAGACACTGAACGGATCTGTTTTGATGATGGAGAAATTTCAAAAGAGGCGACGCTACAGTAGCTTTCATTATTAAGAGAAATTACCTTAGTTTTAAAACCATCTGATGATGGCGAAGAGAGGGTAACCAAAACTGGGCAGTTTTGTAAATCGACATTCCCTCCTCTGGGTGAATTGGTTTCACGAACATCATTTACATCGGCTGGGACTATTTCAACATCGTTTTCAGTATTTTCTGGGCTCGAATTTATGTAGAATGTATGTTCATGAGGGCTAGAACCCTCCGAACTAAAATTATTTCTGTGATATTCTTCTAGGTACAAACAATGAAGACACTGATTAGAATTTTGGCTTTTGTCGTTTGACGATGGTCGCTTTATTTGCCAACGAGAAACTTCGGGTTCCTTTACTTCCACTGTCTCTGAATCGAAAGATTTGGATCGCTGTCCTCTATTGTTTGGAACATTCAGAGAAGTAGGAGAGAGGCCGCTTTCTTGTTTGTTCTTTTTCAAACGGATTTCGTCAAATGAAGCTGACCTTGTTTGCTTCGGTACTTCCAAATATGTGGTGGAATTCAACATTGGTCCATCCGGTGCAGTGTGTTTGGTTTTTTTAAAAGTGTCACGAACCCTCTGCATATTAGAACATCAAAAATAAGATTTTGAGCTAATTTAGTTTGCACTCAGAAGGGCTGGAGAATTACGCCTAAGATTTCCTTATTTTCTTCTAAAGAAAAGAATTAGAGTACAAGAGAGCTGAGCCTGTCAAAATGGTTTTCTTGCAAACACATACTATAATTTATGTGGTTTTTCTATAGTTCATTCCACAGGTGTAACTTATAGTTTTGTATTACTTCTTTCCCTACGCCTTATAAGAGACATTTGTTTATTTAAGAAGAGAAGAAATTTCAGTTGGTCTTGAAAAAAATTCTCAAACTGTCAGTGAATTTTAAAAATGTGTACATCGTGTGTATATCGTGTGCTTTTATTATATAATTCTTGTCTCAAAAACTTCTGAAATACATAGACTAAAAACTGGTGACCGGTTTTTTCTCAAATTTCGTTTATAATGAAATACATATGGAAGGAGCTGTGATATAAATAGCAGTTGGTGCTCACTGAGAACGATGCATAAAAAACAAGTCTTTTTGACACCATTTGAGTTTCTTCACCTTACATGTGTACTGGATGTGTATAATACAGTTTTCCTTTTTAATAGAACTATAAACTTAATTTGAAATTCAGACGTGATTCTATATAAAATCAAGTCTCAGTGATACAATGTATTCTCTTTCCTAAAGCTAAGCAATTTTCCACGTTTCAGGTCGTATAAAAAAACAACTTCTGATCAGACTTACGAGTTCAAAAAGATCACATTTCTATTGTTCTCAACTACAATAAAAAACTTCTGATCTTACTTACAAGTTCGTAAGGATCACATTTCTATGGTTCTCAACTACAATAAAATATTCTGATCTTACTTACAGGTTCGTAAGGATCACACTTCTATGGTTCTCAACTACAATAAAAACTCCTGATCTTACTTACAGGTTCGTAAGAATCATACTTCTATGGTTCTCAACTACAATAAAAACTCCTGATCTTACTTACAGGTTCGTAAGAATCACACTTCTATAGTTCCAAGTTGAGAAAAATACGTTATCGCCAGAGTAGAGATTTGTGATAGCGATCAGGGTAATTACGGTCACCAATATTCAAATAAACTTACAAAGTACCTCTTGTTTCGATTCGCAGGGAATTCGAGATAAGTCAGCAATGCTTATACGTCAGTGGAGAGATCACCCACATTTCATTTGCGATAAATTAAATAGACGCTCTATCTTCCATTATTCACGAGTTGATAATTAAAAGTACATATGAATAAAATTATTATTACCATTATCACGATAAAAACTATTTTCCCGCTTGAGGAGTCGACATTCTGCTTCCAAGTTTATTGAGTTTTTCCGTAAATATTGTGCCGTGAAAATACTCGATATCCTATAGGAATTCGTCTCTCGAGTGAAGCGTAATGATTTTGATGCTCAGTTTTGGAAGCACATACACTGATCTGGATTATTCAGGCCTCTTTCCTCTCTCTGTGTGTAGAATTACTTAAAAGGTAAATATTTTTTATCACTTTTTCTTTATGCAGTTTGGCACCAACCTACAAGCGTACACATAAATGTAAACTTGTTACACGCGAGCAACGTGAAGCTTCACTTAGCGAACAGTATGTTTTAATGACAGAAATGTATTTATTAATATTGGTTCAAGACTTCTCCTAGCACGTGCTGCTGATCAAATATATACATACATTACAACCGAAGAGCTTTTCTCTACGACATAGCACTGTAGACACCAAACCTGTGCGTATCTCGATTCTCTTTAAGCCAGCTGAGTTACGGTGTAAGAAAGTCTTTTGCTGGCCCTTCCTTGTAGTTTCGATCAGCCCGCCTACTCTTACAAGCGTCTCCGTTGCCATGCCAACGTTAAGCCATCCTAGACTAAACGTAACCAGCTGACGGGTGATGTGGCCCTAATGATTTGGTAAAGTTGTCTTTCTCGTAGCAGAATGAGTAGTGATGCTTTAGCTTTCCACTTCCTGTTTGTCATTAAACTCTTTTACGAAAATCAGCTACAAAAAACAAACATTGCAGTATGATACCTATATCACATTTATGTAATTATTTTAACTTAAGAGCAACTTTCAGCACGAGAAGATAAAGTTTTCAGTTCCTCCCTCATTTTATCTTTGTAGGCAAAAACTGCAAATATGTTGTTTCATACGTATCTTATATTGTAAAATTAAAGTACACAGTTTTTACACAGTTTAAATATACATAATAAAAAAAAAAAGCTGATAGACCAGAACAATAAAAGCCAAACGAGTCAATGCTTGTCGATTATATATATTTTTTTCTGGAAAATGAATCTTCCATTGCTATTGTGCCAAACTTTCAACATATTCAATTAAAACATTGCGTGATGGAAAAAAATGCATAGACATAGACGAAAAAAAACACACACGATACAACATTGTATATATGGTTTCTATAAGTGTGAATCTGTGTTTCTGAGGGGCGGGGCTGCCATGGCAAGGTCGAGTTGATACTTCTGCTGTTCCAAACTTGTATATATATATATATATATATTAGAGCATTTCCAAAACTTCTTTATGAGTAGATCCGGTGTAGCGAGGTAGTTAAGGTACTCGACTCGTAATCTGAGGGTCGCGAATTCGAATGCCAGTCGCACACACCACACTCGTATTTTCAAACGTGGGGGCGTTATAATGTGACGTTTAATCCTACTATTCGTTGGTGAAAGAGTAGCCCAAGAGTTGGCGGTGGGTGGTGATGACTAGCTGCCTTCTCTCTAGTCTTACACTGCTAAATTAGGGACGGCTAGAGCAGATAGCCCTCGAGTAGCTTTGTGCGAAATTCAAAAACAAACAAACTAACTTTCTCATATGAGTTGCTCGTATGTATTTCTTATATTTAAATATTTACGCAGGAACACACTGGTAATCCCCACATATCGTTTTAACATTTTCGTTAACTTAATATACAACCGGATACCGGATTGACCGAGAAGCCAATAATTATGAACACATTGTTAAAGGTGGCGATAAATTTACATCTATAACTCAAGTGTAAAATATTATAAAAAGGCGTGTCAAAGTTCTATCCAAAAGCTCTGTTATGTAAAGAGAAATCTTAGCTTCGACAAGCTTGTTTCCGATACAAGTACAACTTATTTTAGGTTTTGTTTGTTTGTTTTTGGAATTTCGCACAAAGCTACTCGAGGGCTATCTGTGCTAGCCGTCCCTAATTTAGCAGTGTAAGACTAGAGGGAAGGCAGCTAGTCATCACCACCCACCGCCAACTCTTGGGCTACTCTTTTACAAACGAATAGTGGGATTGACCGTCACATTATACACCCCCACGGCTGGGAGGGCGAGCATATTTAGCGCGACGGGGGCGCGAACCCGCGACCCTCGGATCACGAGTGCACGCCTTAACGCGCTCGGCCATGCCAGGCCCTTATTTTAGGAAATATATTATTGGAAAAATGGATGCATTACAAAAAAGATTTTCAATGGTAGAGGCTTTTATTTTACCATAATGAGAATCTATTTCTATCAACCATTGAAGTCAACTTTGTAATCTTTGATTGATATGTTCAAGTGAAATAGATTTTAAACAAAAAGCTACCATGGTGCTGCCGCTTGGAAGTGTTATGTTGTATTTACCCCTATGTTTCTGTTAAAGAATAGTTGAACGAGACCTATTTTGAGATCCACGTTTTTAATCTCGTGGAAAAATCTTGTTTTCCATTGTCTTATTCATCAAGAGGAAACTGAATTCATTCATTTAAAAGCAAACGGAAATGTTTTAAATTTCCTGTCATTTCACACAGTAAAAACTCACTTCCGGTAAGAACTACACTGGAAGATTAATTTAATCTCGAAAAGGCATTTATTAAAAAAAACAACTTAATTCAGACCAGCTTTCTGATTCTTGTTTTTGATTGTTTATGATATTTTGTTTTTGATCCACGAAGAGTTTAATTATAACTGCGGGTTTTTTTACAACATAAATGCTGTTTTTACCTTCACATAAACATGTCCCACTTTTACGATTCAACATTATATTAGGCCCGGCATGGCCAAGCGTGTTACGGCGTGCGACTCGTAATCTGAGGGTCACGGGTTCGCATCCCCGTCGCGCCAAATATGCTCGCTTTTTCAGCCGTGGGGGGGGGTTATAACGTAACGGCCAATCCCAATATTCGTTGGTAAAAGAGTAGCCCAAGAGTTAGCGGTGGATAGTGATGACTAGCTGCCTTTCCTCTAGTCTTACACTGCTAAATTAGGGACGGCTAGCACAGATAGACCTCGAGTAACTTTGTGCAAAATTAAAAAACAAACAAACATTATATTTGTAATTTGTTATAGATTTCGTGTACAAACAACTAAATACATTTTTATCCTAATTTATTCACAGGTTTTATGTGCAGGTTTACGATTACTGTGCTGTAACATTTAGCCTCGTGCATCATTGATTTCTTACTTCCTGTTTATAAAGGCAAAACTCTTCAGGAGTTTCAACCCTAAAATTCACAGAAAAATATTTATCACGTCATGAAATATTTTACATTATAAATAACTATAGGACGTAAGAGTCGTACTCCTGATCTCTTACTGCTGTAAAATATAATAACTTGAATACAAGTGTAATTCTATTTTCTTAAACACGAAACAAGCAAGTATCGAATGCATATGTTGCAGAATATTTCACGTTGCTTTATAACGCCAAACAAAGTGACAAGAACAATCCGTTGTCTTGTCGCTGTGTCAACATGCTAGAAACAGGTGTGTAAGCATAAAGTGTTCATTAACGAATTTTACGGATTAACGGATTTTAGCGTGCAAGTCCGCAGACATACCGCTGAGCCACTGGGGGGCGTGCTTAACAGAAAACATTGTAAATATATAAAAACAAGAAATAAAAGATGTTAGTTGACAGTGTATTTTTGTTTAATCGTTTGTTGTTGAACGCAGTGTATTCTGCCCAACGGATATATCGAAACCAGAAACCAGATATTTAGTGTTACAAGTGTTCTTAATTACATTAAATCAAGAAAGTGTTGGAAACTTCCTAAATTTGTCGTCTTTTATGCCAAAAATTGAACAGAATACAAGACGTCCCCGAACGGAGGCCATCTTTAGCATATATGTAACACACAAAATCATAAACACATCTAAAGATAAAACTCCAGATCCAGTTAATATAATAATCCTCTTTAGTAACCTTATTCAAGACAATCCATTCAAAATAAGTACTGGAGTGTCAGTACAGCTTAACAACTGGTAACATCTCTGAAAATACGGGTCCCATCATGGCCAGGTAGTTAATGCACTCGAATCACCATCACACCAATCATGCTCGCCCTTTCAGCCGTGGGAGCATTATAATGTGACGATTAATCCCACTATTCTTGGGTAAAAGAGTAGCCCAAAAGTTGGCTGTGAGTGACGATGGCTAGCTACCTTCTTTCTAGTCCTACACTGCTAATTTAGGGATGGTTAGCGCAAATAGTCCTCGTGTAGCTTTGTGTGTAATTCAAACCACACCAAACCTGAACTATGAAATCCTTGCTATATTAAATTCCTATCCAAACCTATGAAGGATTACTCCCATTTTTAGACGGTATTGAACTTTCGTCCTCCAGAATATCATTAAAGGTTGTAACCAGAAAGCTTTCCTTTCAGAGTGAACCACTACTTCCACCAGCATCATGTAAATATAACAATGTAAGAGATCCACTACTTCCACCAACATCATGTAAATATAACAATGTAAGAGATTCACTACATCCACCAACATCATGTAAATATAACAATGTAAGAGATCCGTGCAATCATTACCTTTTCTGTCATGATTTGTGTGTTTGAATTAAGCCAGGACGTGATTAAATGTGTAAGTTACAAGTTTTAATCATCATTACAACTAACCTATCAGTATGGATGTTTCGTTTATAGAATTTATTGATTTGGTCTTTCTTGATAGTTGGTTAGATGTTTGACGATATGAGTGCTGTCTATAAACTTAACCCTCATGTCTGGGTTTCCAGATTGTTTTATAGCACTCTTTCACCAAGTATCCATGAGGACCTCAAACGTGGGGTAATTGCTGCAAACCATATATCTTCAATGTCAAGTAGAGATGACACTTGCAGTGGATTTAACAAAAGCAAGGTTTGTAGAGGAGTCCATTACATTATTGGTCAATGAATGAGTTTTTTTGATATGTCCACATTTTGCAGCATAAGGTTGGCAGCTATATTGGAAAAAAATGTAAGACTTTTCAATTAGCAGTTTCATTAGCATCACGTGTGGGGTATCTTTCATTCAAGTAACCTACTACCTAATGTGTAGGAGTCTTGCTTGGTAGAGGAGTCATGATCCTCCAAGTTGTAGCATGATGTGCTGCGTTAACTGAGGGTACTCGTTAAGGAAGCAAGAACTGTATAAAGGACAATGTTAAAATATGTTTCCCTTCCTTCCTTTTTGTTATTAAATCCCTGATGAATTCTTTAGGTATTTATTGCACACTTGCTTTATGGAAGGTAATAACTGAGTCCTTTAACTCATCAAGTACTTTTGTTTTCATTTCAAAGTCAAGAGTCTATAAAAAAAAGTGGAAATGTACCCAAGTTTTATATATTTATATATATATATTCTATATATTTGTTAACTACTTCTCAGACAAAAGTCCTTAAAAATTAAGGTAACAGAACCAGCCTACTATGGATGATGGATGTTAACATACACGCAGACACACATACATACACATACCCTATCGCCTTTTTGTAAGATATGCGCATAGGTTTGGACGTTTCCGGTGAACAATAAGAACGGTTTGAAGCTTGTAATGGTGATCTTTCACTGTTAGCCATAATAAATTCCTTAGTGTATGCTGTCTTATGGAACTACAATAGCCAACTCATTCTCAGGGTCAGTATGAGGTTAAAGTCAATTATGGTTAGTTTGTTAGAGTGTGGGAGTCTAGTTTTTTGAAATAATGTAATATCATAACATTAAAAGAGCTTATCAAGGTAGTGTTTTCTCCTAAACCCTTGATGTTTCAGTAACTCATAATGTGTAGGAGTCATTGACTCGATGTTTAGATCTTGTTTTCTGTTTTTTCATGAACAAAGTTTCTTGCTAACTGTACTATCTTTCTTGCTCTCGCAAGCACTTGTCAGGTTACTGTCGTTTAATGCATCAACATATTAATTAATTAATTACTGTTTATAGTCTAGTTCTTCGCCCTATCTATCCCAAGAAAGCATGTAAGTTATGACGGGCCAGTAGCCTATACGAATGGGACTGCCTTTCTCGATGTGAGCACAAACTAGCGAGTAGTATACAAGGATATTTCTTGCCTGTCGAAAAGCTTCCTGGCTGAGGACCATGCGTTAACCAGTCCCACTTATAACCTATAATTGGATTAATAACTATATTGTTTTTAGTCTATAGTGTGTCAAAGTATATTCCGCTCTTGTGATCCGTAAACATGTCCAATGTGTCGTTCAACTTCAGTTAGTATTTCTACTAGGACATTAAATATTTTCGTCGGTAAAAATTCATCTTATAAGCGGTGTGAGGCCAACCAAGCTAGCTAGCTTAAGCGAGAATTAACAATATCATCTCAGTATTAATTTGCTCGTAATGAACCTGGATCGTCGCCAAAATATTCAGTTCTAGTCTGGAGAGAAGACTCAACATAGTCTTTAAGCTTGTAAAAACCCTTGTATATAAAACCAATGTTTGTAACAACCATTATCATGAATGGTATTGTTGTTTGTATGTTGAAGAATAGTTGTGTTCTAAGAAAGATAATTCTGTGTAATAATCTTGTAGACTAATATCATAACTTTATTATATATTGACATTTAATTAAGTTCTAATTTAAAATTTCCGATTATTTGAAATCGTAATATGTAACGTACGGAATATAATGAATCGGAGACTCGTTCGAGATAAATTATAATACGTAACAATATTTACTTCATAATAAAATATTGTTATTTAAGTTATGCATAAATAATAACACTTTACTAAATTTTGGGTCAATGCTAAAGTATCAGTTAGGAACCAGAAAGGATTTATAATCATGACGATACATTGAAAGTGTGAACACACATGCCAGGCCTAATTGACAATATTATAAGCCTGGAAAGTATGAAATGCAAATAAGTATGGTTTGAAAACATAATAATTACCTATTCTATATTGAATGAAAGAGATCTTACGAGTATTAATTCTATGTTTTTTTAAGAACTGTGTACCGTGGAGTTAGTAATGATGAAAAAATTACAATAACAAAGTGCTATTGCAATTTGGTATTTGATAATTATTTTAAATTTAGAGAAAACTCACTTTGTAAGGACGACTGAATGCTAAAGTTACAGTCCAAAACAGTTGTACTTTTGAACTTTAGTGCTAGACTGCATTAAACTGAATTTAAACCCAGTGTCACGTGAATAGAATATTAATGCGTTATATAACTCATCATATCAATTTTATCCATAAGGGCCCTCATGACGAAACATTAGTTTGATTGATTAAATTATTTAGAACTAAATTGATCCTTGTTAACCTAAGCCTGTACTCAGAGTTACTTATGGTAAAAAATTACTTTAGTGTTTGTATTTTTGGGTCCTTAGTCTATCATCCTGTCAGGATAATAGCTAAGAAATCAATCCCTCTAATGGAGAAAAACTCAGTTGTTCGCTGGTGTTCTGACCCCATGTTCTGTGATAATGGGATGCTTTCTGTGCAACAAAAGTTATCCAGGAAGATAGAGAAAAAAGTTTCAGTTTCTCTAACGATAGATTCAGTGGTCATTAAAGATGTTTTGCTCTTTACTATGGTTGTCGGTATTGCTTGATACGTATGAAATTTGACTTCAGAACTAATATTTGTTTCAAATATTCAACCTGTCGCAAGGAAACCGCTATATTTTTAAGAGTAAAAAAAGATAGCTCATTGCATATGAAAATAAGAAAAGATTCAATATTTATTTATTATTATAAAGCTTCACATTTTGTTTGTTGGTTTATGTGTAAGTTATATATTAAACTATTTGATCTCTGTTTGTGGCTCGGAATCGAAGCCAGGATTTTAGCGTCACAAGTCCATAAGCTGACCTCTGGACCACCTAGAGAATAACGCCTCTTACATAACAAGGCTTATGTTTTTACTTTAATATATTAGTGACTTATATGAATTTCTATATCCTCTTTGAAATACGACTGTCAATTTGTATGTAATTTGCGTATCCCACATCTCTCTATTAGTAAAATATAAATGCTCATTTATCAGTCTATTTTGTTTCATTAAAAGCTTTTAGTGTTTTCGTACTAAACGATATATTTAGCCAAAGTTACAGTTTGCAGTTTCCTGCTAATGACCAGTAATATTTTGTTCAATGTCATAAGTTGCATATCAGGTGGTTGAGAAGAACACCTTAACTGGTATGCTTCTTGAGTTGGAATTTGTTTCTTTTGCTTTCAGAAACTTTCATTATAGACAATATAAGTTGGATAAAAATATTTTACGTAAAACCATTTAATTACTTTGGTTTTCAGATGAGTCATTCTTCGCCCCACAGACAAAAAAGGAAAACAGGTGCTTACACATTTAAAAAGAATCCATCCACTTTCATAGGGTGGTGAGAGTATGAAATGGACATAACAATGTTGTTTAAAACTTAACTCATATTTCGTTACAAACATATTTCGCTTTATGGCGATCAGTAAAATGTAGTTACGCTTTGTTTGTTTGTTTGTTTTTGAATTTCGCACGAAGCTAATCGAGGGCTATCTGTGCTAGCCGTCCTTAATTTAGCAGTGTAAGACTAGAGGGAAGGCAGCTAGTCATTACCACCCACCGCCAACTCTTGGGCTACTCTTTTACCAACGAATAGTAGGATTGACCGTCCATTATAACGCTCCCACGGCTGAAAGAGCGAGCATATTTGGCACGACGGGGATGCGAACTCGCCATCCTCGGATTACGAGTCGCACGCTTTAACTCACTCGGCCATGCCGGGTCCTGAAGCTACACAGCTTTCACTTTCAGACAACGTATTTATATCTGGTTTAAGAAACACGAGAGAAGAAACTAAAACAGGATATAACTTTTACGAAACAGCACATTTGTTTCCGTTGCTGCAGTGTATTTCTGGGCGTTTGAAAACTAATGCAAAATCAGTTGTTGTTTTTATTTTCAGGGAAATTTTTTTATTACCGAAAACGTATAAAAACAGGAGTGCTAATTTATGAAAAACGGAAAACCAATAACAGTTTCGAGAAATTATTTTTAGTTTTTTAGTATTCTAGGAAAACTGTCTCGCCTTCCTAATATTTTTTCTTGTGTTTTCCCTCCTTCCTAGTCTGTAACTTTTATAAAGTTTGCAGCCGCAGGCAATCACGAGAAAGCGATTACATCGATTTACAAGCATTAAATATTAAAGTATGGAGACTTTACGTTGGTATAAAGTCTGACTACGTGACTTGTTTGGCTTCTAAGGTTACTCTGAAGCATATTAAAAAAAACGAATTCAAAAACTTGTTAAATTTCTTGGAACCTTATGCTACATTTAGAAAGCTCTGTTACATTCAACTTTATATCTACAAAAGTGAAATGTAATAAAAAGAATACGACGGCGCTCTTTATACTTCAAAGCTTTTGCATGAAAGACAGTATTTAAATCAAAATAACTAGTCTTCTATTGGGCCTGGCATGACTTGCTTGTTAGGGATTTCATCTCGTAATCTATGGGTCGCGGATTCAGTTCCTTGTCATCGAATGTATTTGCTCTTTAATACATCTTGATGTGACGGCCAAACCCACTATTTGCTGGTGAATGAGTAGCGTAATGGTTAATTGTAGGTAGTGTTGACTCGTTGCTTTTGCTCTAGACTCTCACTGATAAATTTGAGATTGCTGGAGCAAACCATAAACCTTACTCAACGTGACGTATTTATTCTCATTTTTCTTTTGTTTCCTATTTAATAACCTCCTCTAACATGTTGTGTTTCTTATTATAAAAACTGTTTGCTCACGTTATCGATTTTTCCTGTTTTCTACACTATTTTTACTCGTAATCTGAGGGTTGAGGGTTCGAATCTCCGTCACACCAAACTGCTCTGGTTTGCAGTCGTAAGGAGATTTAATGTGTGGTCAATCCTCCTATTCGTAGATAAGAGATTAGCTCAAAACTTGGAGATAGCTGGTGATGACTCGTATTTTTTCTATAATCTTACATTGCTAAATTCGAGACAACTAGTGCAGGTACCCCTCACTTAGCAATGCGCGAAATTAAAAAGCAAACAAATAAACTAGACTATTTAGTTGTTAACCTGGTGTTATTATTTCGTCATATTTTTCGAATTATGTGTAATTTTGTTTTCTAATTCACAGACCTCTCAGTCTGCCATCCTGCGTCTCTGTTTGTTTTGTGTTTTTTTGCAGTTTCTTACGACGTGCCTAGCAATATTCCTAGATAAGTTGTACAAAAATGAAACAGTATGAGAAGTTTTAATGATATTTTCATGAAAACTAGAAGTAGATGATATAAGGTGACGTAAGTTAGAATTCCCTGATTTTCATTTTTCACTACTGAAGATGAAAGGTCTATCTTTAGAGGCCCAGCACAGCCAGGTGGTTTAAGGCGTTTGACTCGTAATCCGAGGGTCGCGGATTCGAATCTCGGTTACACCAAACATGCTCTCCCTTTCAGCCATGTGGGCGTTATAATTTGACGGTCAGTCCCATTATTCGTTGGTAAAAGTGTAGCTCAAGAGTTGGCGGTGGGTGGTGATGACTAGCTGCCTTCCCTCTAGTGTTACGCTGCTAAATTAGGGACGGCTAGCGCAGTCAGCCCTCGAGTAGCTTTGCGCGAAGCCCCCCAGTGGCTCAGCGGTATGTCTGCGGACTCACACGCTAAAATCCGGGTTTTGATACCCGTGGTGGGCAGAGCACAGATAGCTACAGACATTGTGTAGCTTTGTGCTTAATTCAAAACAACAAAACAACGACAGCTTTGCGCGAAATTCAGAAACAAACAAACAAATCTATATTTAGAAAACGCGCGAGTTATCGAGTTTATAGTTTGTGAGGCACTAATGTAATGTGAAATGAGAAAGGCTGGACATTCACACTGTGCTATATATATATTGGTGTTGTACAACAAGTTCAGTCACATTTAGAGGTGAATCATTAACTTTATATCAAAATCTTCAAATTGATTTTGCACGATGACGTGCACAGAAGACATACGAAAGTTTTACACACGAAAGAAAATTGTCCAATCAAAGTAAACAGTTGTGACTGAGGTATAAATATCTTAAAATGTCATTCAAAGAATGTGGAATCACTTTGAAACTTATGGCAAAACTGATTGGACCTTACAGATGATGCACATATCGCTCAAACAGAAAAGTTTAACCTGTCGTATCTGTCTCGCTACAATAATAGAGTATCATAATCACAAGTTTGAAATTCCAACTAATCTGACACTCGACGTATGTGGGGTCCACAAACGTATTTCTTATCTGTGTGCCAGATGTATTTCGCTCACGGTTTGTTTTTATTTATTTAAAGTATTGCGTCCAAAGATATTCGAGGGATATCCAACCAACTATCAACAGCTTCTAGGTTGTTCTTGTCACACTGACTTACGAAATTTGACTGTAACTCTCATAGAATACCACAACTCAAAAGAAAACAGAGCACTTCTTCTGTGGTGGTCAACCACGAAGCCTTTCTTCTTATAGCAATGCCCAAGAAGCTCACCTGGAATGGTTCTATGGACAAGTCCAGTGGATCCATGGCATTTGATACATTATTTTATTTCTTCTGATGAGTCTCGCTTCATCCTAAAATAGTTAACAGACACAAACTGATCTTGAAAAAATCTGGACTCAGATCTAACCTCATTCTCGTACAAGAGCATGATGCATATGGTAGCGATGGAAATATGGTATGCACAGGAATACACACTAGTGGACGAAAATTGTATATTTGATATTTCACTTGCCAACGACTAAATATGTAAACCATCAAATTACCGTGGTAACATTGTTCCAATTAGCAATAAAAGTTATAAGTGGACGAAAAAAAAAAGATCCTACATTCTAATGTAACCCATTTCATAGTGGGCCATCTATACGATCTTTTGTGCTACCGGATACCAGTGTGACTAGCTTTAGCTTTGATTTAATGATTGTTTAATTCCATTGTGATGTGTTAAAACTGGTCTACGTATTTATGAAGGAGAAGGCTTAACCGAATGAATTAATTTGAAGGCTGAAAAGACTTCAAGCCATATATGTACAGAATGCTCTTGTGGAATGTTTTGTAATTTAGCTAAGCGAGGTTTGCTGTTAACGTACCATCAGAGTAAATCCGGTTTGCATCATAGCTTACATCACATTGCAGTAGAAATGCCCTTCATGCTTTGGAACTATGGGTGCGTTATAAGAGTTTGGTCATATCCCCCTCTTCGGTCAGCGAAAGCAGCTCTAGCCGTGACGATGGACATTGCTGACTCGCTAGCTATCTTTCCTCTAGCTTAAAATTAGGGACGGCTTTGCGCATATAGCCCTTATGAATCTTTACATGAAAATCCGAAAATAAAAAATGACATCTAATGTACCATATTTCTCCAATACTTTAAAAACGACCTGAAAATAGCGCTTAGCAGAATCCTTAAGACCATGTGAACGTTCTGATTGCAAGTATTGAAAAACTGTTCCAGATTGACATTCATGTCAATAATATTAATACACAATATAGATAGTGCCTCCAATGTTATTGTCGAACTTAAAACCCAATATCTTGTCATTTTTGCTCAGCTCCCATACTATAATCTTATCAAAATTATTAGGTTTGTTTATTTGTCAAATTTTGAGCAACGAATCGTTAGATTGATGTTCATATTGTAATGTTTCCATGATAGAAAGGACGAGCATATTTGGTGACGAGATTCGATCCCGCAACCCACAGATTCCGAGTCGGGTACTTTAACCGTCAGGACATGAATCAAATAGAAAATGTCTTCAAATAAAAGTACAGAACCTATATTTCGGAACAAACTTGTTTGCTCTCTCAGCTATGGGAACATTGTAAAGTGATGGTCGATCCTACTGGTTGACAATGGTTATCCAAGAGTTAGCGGTTAGTGTGGAGTTGACCATTATCCTTCTCTATAGTTTATCATCTTAAAATCAGGAACGGCGAGGGCAGATATCCCTCGGCGAGTTTTGGGTCAAAACTGGAATATGACAACAAACAAAACCGGATTTCTGTCTATTAGAGTAGAGTTTAAACAATATTGTATTGGCATACTACTGGTTTCCGCATTACAATATCTCATTAAAATTCCTGCTTCCGGTGGGAACACCTTTCAAATCTTAGTTTTATTTGTTTGTTTTAAATTTCGCGCAAAGTTGCACGAGGGCTATATGCGCTAGCCGTCCTTACTTTAACTGAGTAAGACTAGAGGTAGGGCACCTAGTCATCACCGCCCACCGTAAACTCTTAAGCTACTTTTTACCAACGAATAGTGGGATTGACCATCAAATTATGACGCCACCGTGGCTGAAAGAGCGAGCATGTTTGGTGTGACAGAGATTCGAACCCGCAGTCCTCGGATTTCGATAATAATTAGAAGACGTAAGATGCTAGATAGCTTCACTATTTAAAGACGTGCTCGTTGCAATTTTATTCTATGTCGCGATTAAGAAATAAACGATTCCGAGAGACAGCGTTAAAGATCTCAGCTTTGTCCCAATTGTAAGAAAACTGGAAATATTTGAGATTAAAATTTACGTAAAAAAAGGCTCACCGATTAAAATAAATTCTTGTGGAAATGTTAAAATGTTTTTGTTATTGTTTTTTTTTACCCTTATTTTATCCACCGCATGAAATCGATTTTCTGGTTCTAGAGTTATTAATCCTTAAACATAACTTTGATTAAATGGGGAAAACTGTGAAAATATAATAAGGGAAGTAGTGTTCGAACATTTAGCGAATCCATTTGGTCAAAATATTTTACGCATATCAGGATATCGGATTAGGAATGATGCGTTTAAATTTGTTCGTAATAGTAAAAAAAATTCAAAAGTACTACATTTTTGAATGTGAAATCTTGAAATGTATTTAAGAACCGAAAAAACAAAGAATATAATTTTCTGGATCACTTAAAGAATAAAGAATTTGATAACTCTTCTCTCTGAAGTATAAGAATAAGATAATATCATGTAAGATAATATGGTAATAGACGGGAAGAGTGGTAAGCCAATGGCAAATTCATTTCGGAATCATAGGTTTGTTTTATTTGTTTCGGAATTTCGCACAAAGCTACTCGAGGGGTATCTGTGCTAGCCGTCCCTAATTTAGCAGTGTAAGACTAGAGAGAAGGCAGCTAGTCATCACCACCCACCGCCAACTCTTGGGCTACTCTTTTACCAACGAAAAGTGGGATTTAACGTCACATTATAACGCCCCCACGGCTGGGAGGGTGAGCATGTTTGGCACTACACGGGCGCGAACCCGTGACCCTAAGATTACAAAACGCACGCCTTAACGCGTTAGGCCATGCCGGGCCGGGAATCATAGGAGCTTCAACGACTTATTCCGATTAATAAACGAAACACAAACAAACAGCACGACGAAATGCTCCTTGGCTTTGGATTTTTTAGAGCTCGTGAGATACTCCACAATCTACCGAAATACTTATGCATTTCAACCAGAGTTTATGATATCAGAGATGCACACTGTAATTTGCTAGCGAAATGTCAGTGTACACTTCAGAGCATGATTTATGATAATGATAATTTTAGCATATCTTCCACGAGTTTCTTTCTAGGCCTATTTACAGAACAAAAATGTGTTTTTTTGATATTAAACTCAAAACTACACAGCAGGCTATCTGTTCTCTGTTCATTACGAGTATCGAAACCCGATTTCTGGCGATACGAGTTCACAGACATACCGTTTTTTCACTGGGGGCGTTTCAAAATGTTCTAAACAGAGTAAAATTATAATTTATGAAAATGTATTTTTTAATTCTTCTCTAAACATGCAGATTACACAACGACAGATTGATAATATAAAGATAGGCTAAAGGCAGCTCAATATGGGGAGATCTGGGAGAGCATTAATATAGTAATATGAGTTACAGTTGCTGTACACATTTAATATCTGAAAGTGGGAGTGCTTGATACCCCCGAGTTCGACGCCTCTGTGAGCTGGAGTCATCGTGAGTTCTGCTCTTGACCAAAATTTAAAGGATCTTTGTGGGTTGTAGTTAATTCTGGGAGACAAATGACAGCTCTGGAGGGGTTCAGAGAATATCTGGGCCACTGGGAGGCACGGATCAATAAAATATAGGATAGAGAATTTCGTGTTTTGGTGTATCAGTTTTATCAAGAATATACCGCTTATTTCGCTGAAATATAGTAGTTTGTAGAATAAGTGGAAAGAAAACACGTTTTTGCTCTGAAATTCTCAGCTAAAATAAAACGGAGTTTTATGTAAAGTTTTCCTTAGAAAACATTATATTTTATTAAATTTAAAACCAAAATATACAATATACAATATAATGCATTATACTATATATGAAATACAAAAGAAGTTTACTAGTATTAAGAGAAAGACTTTGTTAGCACTGGATATGGAAGATATAGTATGGTTAACATGTTATATATATATATACATACACACATTTGTCTTTGTTTTCACTCATATGTTCTTAAAATTCTATATTAAAATAGTAAAAACAATAACCACTTAGAAAACCCAGAGCATTAGAGAAAAAGAGAGATTTCTAATACACTCAGAGCAACCAACATAAAAGAATCAAAAATAAAACTATTAGTGTTTTGAAAGTCGACGTCATACATGAGAGAAATCGTATACTTAGAACGTTCACTACATTCAGGTCTTCAAATCATACATGAGAGACATCGTATACTTAGAACGTTCAGTACATTCAGCTCTTCAAATCATACATGAGAGACATCGTATATTTAGAACGTTTACTACATTCAGGTCTTCAAATCATACATGAGAGACATCGTATACTTAGAACGTTTACTACATTCAGGTCTTCAAATCATACATGAGAGACATCGTATACTTAGAACGTTCACTACATTCAGGTCTTCAAATCATACATGAGAGACATCGTATACTTAGAACGTTCACTACATTCAGCTCTTCAAATCATACATGAGAGACATCGTATATTTAGAACGTTCACTACATTCAGGTCTTCAAATCATACATGAGAGACATCGTATACTTAGAACGTTTACTACATTCAGGTCTTCAAATCATACATGAGAGACATCGTATACTTAGAACGTTCACTACATTCAGGTCTTCAAATCATACATGAGAGACATCGTATACTTAGAACGTTTACTACATTCAGGTCTTCAAATCATACATGAGAGACATCGTATACTTAGAACGTTTACTACATTCAGGTCTTCAAATCATACATGAGAGACATCGTATACTTAGAACGTTCACTACATTCAGGTCTTCAAATCATACATGAGAGACATCGTATACTTAGAACGTTTACTACATTCAGGTCTTCAAATCATACATGAGAGACATCGTATACTTAGAACGTTTACTACATTCAGGTCTTCAAATCATACATGAGAGACATCGTATACTTAGAACGTTCACTACATTCAGGTCTTCAAATCATACATGAGAGACATCGTATACTTAGAACGTTTACTACATTCAGGTCTTCAAATCATACATGAGAGACATCGTATACTTAGAACGTTTACTACATTCAGGTCTTCAAATCATACATGAGAGACATCGTATACTTAGAACGTTCACTACATTCAGCTCTTCAAAGCGGAAAATCAAAGTGCGAAAGTTTTGACCACATGGATCTCTGAAATGTTTTCACTGTAATAAAATCATTTTCTTTTTTTGTGTAACGATGAAGTTTTTAAAATATTTTTCTGTGCATAACAATGTTTTCACACACACTCAGATTTACACTTAACAAGTAGAACACAGAGTCACAAAAATGTCTCAACTTAAGAAAAAGTGGTTGACCCTGTTTTCACACTCACGTGTATAAAAGTAGAATATAGAATCACAAAAATGTTTCAAATGATTGGTTGAGATTACTTTCACACTCACATGTATAAAAGTAGAACATAGAGGTAAAAATACTTTTACTTAAAACATCGATAAATCTTTAAAAAGAATTCGTGAAAATAACGTGTTTGTTAACAGATGAGTTTGTTTGTTTTCTAGCACAAAATTACATAATGAACTATTTGCATTCTTTCTACAGCTGGAAATCGAACTACTGAATTTAGCGTTGTTAGTGTGTGAAATGAATGGTGACCTACAGAGGGACAACTGATAGGACGTTTCTGTTTAGGACAACTGATAGGACGTTTCTGTTTAGGGCAACTAATAGGACGTTTCTGTTTAAGACAATTAATAGGACGTTTTTGTTTAAGATAATTGATAGGACGTTTCTGTTTAAGACAATTGATAGGACGTTTCTGTTTAGGTCAATTGATAGGACGTTTTTGTTTAGGACAACTGATAGGACGTTTCTGTTTAGGTCAATTGATAGGACGTTTTTGTTTAGGACAACTGATAGGACGTTTCTGTTTAAGACAATTGATAGTACATTTCTGTTTAAGACAATTGATAGTACATTTTTGTTTAGGACAACTGATAGGACGTTTCTGTTTAGGTCAATTGATAGGACGTTTCTGTTTAGGACAACTGATAGGACGTTTCTGTTTAAGACAATTGATAGTACATTTCTGTTTAGGACAATTGATAGTACATTTCTGTTTAGGTCAATTGATAGGACGTTTCTGTTTAGGACAACTGATATGACGTTTGTGTTTAACACCACCCATATATGTGAAAAGGATAAGTTCGTATTGGGTAGAAAAACATGACCCATTGCAGAATAAGTTTTCTCGATTTTTCTGTTTTCCAGTAATATCATTTATTGGTCGAAAAGACAGCGAATTTCAGACGACTACTTCAACGAAGTAGTTAAATACTTAGAATGTTATTGTTCCTATTGTGATGGGTAACCAATGTCAGTTGAATTGAATTGGAAACTTAGGAGAAAGTAACCAAATCGTGTATTGGCTGGTACTAGTAATGATAGAAACTGTGCAAGAAAACGAAGAAGTCTTTGGAAATTACGTTTCTTTGTCGAGATATTACCGCGTCGAAAACGAAGGTAAAGTAAATACATTAATTCTATTGATAAAGCAAGTCATACAAATATGCAGGTCAGCATTTCAGTACTGAAGAAAATGTGTCTGTTTTCTTAACTCGATGATGCAAATCCTTTACTGTGTAACTCAAGAAAACAGACTGTTAAAGATAGCAGACGAACAATCACATCCAGTGACAACTTTAAAAAAGTGTAATTAAACTACAATCAAAACTACCGTTGTGTTTTGTCAAGGGTAAAATGCTATTAGCTTCATTTGTACTTCACCACAAAATAACAAACGTTTTCGGTTGCGTAAAATTCGATATCCAAACCGAATTGACTACTTGATGCTTCAGCTTAAATATAAAATATTTATAAACGCATTTTGAGAGACGCTGTTCTCATTTGTGAACACACTGACTTTTTTGTAACCACGTCTTTTGCTGTAAAATATTCATTGTTAATACTTTCGTTAAGTATCATTTATACAACCGGACTATCATTATTTGGTGAATTTACCCATAGTATAAAATAATTTTTAACTTGTCCGTCACGGACACGTTTAGAGGGCGATTGCTTTGCTATTTGAGGGTCACGAGTTCGAATCCCTGTTCTTTCCAACACGATTGCCATTTGAGTCGTGGTGGTGTTATAATGTCACGGTAAATTCTACTATTCGTTGGTAAAAGAGTAGCTCAAGAGTTGACGGTGGATGGTGATGACTAGCTGCTTTCCCTTTGGTCTTACACCACTAAATTACGGATGGCTAGAACAGATAGATCTCGAGTAGCTTTGTGCGAAATTCAAAAAACAAACAAACAAACAAACCAAATCTGACATTTCAGGCTTATGTGTTTCTGATTTATAAGATTACTGTGGGTGTTTCGAAATCCTATGTACGAGACAGAAAATCAATTCATTTTGATTTAAAAGTTTTTTGTATGTTGGGTCAGGCTCGAAAAAATGGTTAGTGTAACTGATTGTTAGTCTGTGAGGTCATAATTCACTTCATATTGCCGTAAAATCGCTTTCTTCTCTTTACGGTTCTGAGTGCTTTATAAGAATAATGATCAGTTCCTATTATTCGATTAGATTCTCTACACAACTAAACTTATTTTTCATGTTATATTACACATCGTTAATAACAACAACTTATACTCAAGAAAATAAGGAAAAAAAACAAACATCTTTTCGAAGTAAAGTGAGTGGGTTAAACATTACTCTATCATTCCAGGAACTAAGATACAAGAGTATATAAGTATGGTCTCCCGCTGGGACAGAGGTAAGCCCTCGGTGGACTCAGAAGATAACCCAATGTGGGCTTTGCTATCAGAAAACATACACACACGCATAAGTATACGTTTATAAAAATGATATTACGCTTGTTTTTTCCAATACTTTGTTGTGTGTTTTTTTGTTAATATTTGAATGTGTTAAACGAAATTTTATTATTAAATATTTCAATAGAATAATGTGTTGTCCATACTTCTAGATTGAACAGTATGAATAAGCGGAAGATAAGAACCCAAGAGCGACTTATTAAAAGTTTGGTTTACGGTTTCGTAAAATAACCATAAAAAAAAAATACCGCTGATTCAGATTTTGTGACGTCAATACACGTGTTACGTGGAGCTCCAATGTATAGGAAAAAGAGCTAAAGGAAAATCCTAATATTATGGATAAAGTATTGGAAGATTTTCGTGCATAACAGCTGAGCTTGTAGACAAACACTATAAAATACATAGAACATCCGGGGACAAAGCCAGCTATCTTCCAGAAAGTGTTTTGGTTGTTAACGATGTATTTATTTTCGCAACGTAAGAAATTCGATAATCCGAGCTATTTCGGTACACGAACCTCAAGTCATTTTTTTTTTAGACAGAAATAAAAAACACAAAAGTTAAAGATGTGTAACCTCGCCGCGTTACAATTTTTCAATTGTAAAAGTCGCTGTGTTTTTTTCCTTGTTAATAATATGCTATCAAAATGTCTTACTTTGTTTATTGAAGTTAAGCCTTTATCAAATACTTAAGAGGAATTTATGATGTTGTTTTATCATTTTCTAGCTCGTCGTGTATTTCGTCGAATATTATTGTAAGCGTATAGTTTTATATGAATTAAACAGGTTACATATGGTCAGTATTTATACGTATCGTATCATATCACTAAGGTTAGTTCTTCTAGGTCCAGAAACTCGCGTCTAAAACGTACCAAGAACAGAGTTTATGTTAAGCTCTTGTTAGTACAAAGAGTATTCAGTTAGAGTTAAAAAAAAATATATAATTTGTATAAGTTCAACTTGTGTCAGAAACTTGTCTGTGTGCGCAGAATTAATTAATACGGGATTTCTGAGTCACATCTTTCCGTGTGAGGTCGATATATGAAAGATATTTTCATCAGCGAGACCCATCTCTGTAATTGGTCTTCTTATCCAAGACATTTGTGTCATACAGACATTCTGCGTATCTGTAAGTCACGACTGTTTAAGCAGATTACACTAATGACATCTAAGTCGATCTTACGTGTAAAACAATTGTGAAAAGAAACGTGACGAATAATATTTCTTCACGTAAGCAACTGGTAGAATACGTTCTCTGTAAGAAAATGTATTCTACGAATAACTGCTATTTAAGCAAATATTGTAAATCGTGTCAAAGTGGATGACACGAGTAATTTGTGTATAAGCATATGCCACGGGCCCGGCATGGTCGAGCGTGTTAATGGCGTGCGACTCGTAATCCGAGGGTCGCGGGTTCGCATCCCAGTCGCGCTAAATATGCACGCCCCTTTTCGGCACGGCATGGCCAAGCGCGTTAAGGCGTTATAACGACTCGTAATCTGAGGGTCGCGGGTTTGCATTGACCGTCGCATTATAACACTCTCCCATAACTAAAAAAGGCGTGTATGTTTGGTGTAACTGAGATTCGACCCTCAGAATGCCTTAATTAACTGACCATGACATGAAAGTGACACAAAGACTTAATCTGTTCCATCATGATAGTTGATGGATTGAACCCAAATTAAAATACTGAAATTGTGTTTCGATATCAGAATTCACATTCCAAACCTTCTGTATGTATTTAGTTCATTTAGGCTATCAACACATTTGTAAACAAGATATTTGATCGTGTAACTAACTGGTAAAACCCTTCATCTGAACCGTGTATTCATCACAGTTTAGCGTGCTCTTTTATCATTACACGCATGTTTCACGTAAGGCTTAAGAGACATTTGTTTTTCCTTATAAAAATGTTTTCAATCACTATCGAATTCAACCAACGTTGAATAAAATGGATGCAGGTAAAAGGAAAGCGGTGAAGATCATAATAGGTTAACACAAATTTCTTAAAGACAACGCTGGTTGTCTTTTTCATTAAATTAGTTCTACGATATGAAGATAGTAGTCCAAGTTATAACATGAATCATGTAAAACAACCGTGACCTCAACTACCTAGATGCAAAGTAATTATATTTCTGTGCAAAAAGCTTTCAAAGGTGTTCTTTCAAAATTCCTTTATCAGAACAAAATGCTAACATTTGCTTCTTATGTATTACTAGCCTTTTAAGAATTAAAGAAAGACGAGTGGCGAGTGTTAATAGATAAGGAAATATTTGCGAGATTTACATCTCTTCCAGAAAGTAAAAATTTAGTGGATCACCTGCGAAAGAATCCTTCATTTTAAAGTATTAACAAAGAAATTTAGCAGTAAACGTGAGGTATTATTTTCCTAAAATTAGAGTTTCGATTCCTTGTAGAGTGAGCCCGGCATGACCAGGTGGTTAAAGCACTGTACTCGCAATCTGAGGGCGGCGGGTTCGAATTCCCGTCACACCAAACATGCTTGCCCTTTCGGCAATGGGGGCGTTATAAAGAGACCGTCAATCCCACTACTCGTTAGTAAAAGAGTAACCAAAAAGTTAGCGGTGAATGGTGATGACTAGCTGCCTTTTCTTTAGTCTTACACTGCAAAGTTAGTGTCGGCTAGCGCAGATAGCTCTCGTGTTGCTTTGCGCGAAATTCAAAGCAAACCAAACGTGCTGTAGGCGATATGCAAAAAATGTTGTTTATTGCACGTGCTGGCATTTAAATATTAGAAGAGATGTAACTGTCACTTTTAAAATTGTAGATCAAAAATTTGAAAACGCACGTGAAAAAGAGCTATTCTTGTACACTAATTATAACGTTTCGTTCAAGTGTATAGTTTATAATCGATTCACTAATGTCAACAGAGGATTACGGTAGAGATGGGTGACTGAAGTTAATTCCAAAGATAATATTTCGGAATGATTTGTTATGTTTTCGAACGAAACTATTGTCATTATTTTCAAATCAGTTTTGAACAACTAAACTTGTGAAATTTTCATTATAGTCTCGGGAAAGCTCTTGGGCATCAAGATGGAAAAGTGACTATAATCAGTAGTATCGTTCAGGTAGATCTTGGATGTTATTCATCTTTACAATTAATTCAACAAACCCAAACTTCAAAATGAGAAGATGCTCCACACTCTTACACCACCTCTAGCACGTGCACCTTTGGAACAGTTTGAGCAAGTTAAACTGTCTTAAAAGACATTTTCCCCTGGGACAGTGGTGAGTCTACGGATTTACAACGGTAAAATCGCGGATTCAACTACCCTCTGTGGACACAGCTCTAGCCTACTATAAAAGAAACTCACACAGACGCCTTAAGAGACTTTCTTATAACTTGTTCTGTGACGTTGGTATGATATTCAACCCAGAACCTCCTATCACACGATTCCAATTATTCATGGTCAAAGTTTTAGCTTATGGTCACAATTCACCCCATGTCTTTGTTTTTTTATGTATCTGGACGGCATCCAGATATTCCTGGATAAAAGTTCAATGTACTATTGATTAGGTTTAATTTTATTTTATAATTACTCTATAGATATATATCATTGAAAGAAAATACTTCAAGCTGCATTATATAATGAGATTGTAAAACTCTAAGCTAGTGAAGCGTAAAAACAATAAGTCTATTCAATATGACCAAACATTGCTTTTCATTACAGGTACCTTGATCAGTTCGGTGTTAGATATTCCACTGTAAGGAAGTAAAAAATAAAATAAAATGATAGTTTCATGTTTTGTCGATGGAGGTCACTAGCTACGACTCATTTCATAAAATACTGTAACTCTTGGGTAAAGTTTCTCTTAATAGCTCCAAACCCTTTAATTCCTATTTAAATTGGTCCCAGTGACATAGGTGTATGTCTACGGACTTATACTTTTAGAAAAATGGTTTCGATACCCCTGGTTAACAGAACCAAGATAGCTGTCTGTGTATTTTTGTACTTAATAACAAACAATACACTCTTTAAATTTATTTCTAAAATTCACGATTAAATTATGGCTTAAATACATAATATGGTAATTAATACATCAAATGTGGTTTCAAATGGTGAATCCCTTCATACCTTCATCTCTTGAATTTCACGATACTTTTAATATTAATGTGCAAAAGTTTTAACGAGATAAGGATTTATTTAAAATAAAAATATAGCAAGGATAATGTGCTGTAGGAAAGATAGAATCAGGGTAGTGTGCTGTAAGAAAGATAGAATCAGGGTAGTGTGCTGTAAGAAAGATATAATCAGAGTAATGTGCTGTAAGAAAGACATAATCAGGGTAATGTGCTGTAAGAAAGATATAATCAGAGCAATGTGCTGTAAGAAAGACATAATCAGAGTAATGTGCTGTAAGAAAGATATAATCAGAGTAATGTGCTGTAAGAAAGATATAATCAGGGTAATGTGCTCTAAGAAAGAAGAGATTCGTAGAGAATGTGTTGCGTAATTACACCTGAGTAGCTCTGAATGTTTGACCTTTTTTAAATTGTATTGTATATTTGATATTTCACTTTCCAACGACTAAACATGTAAACCATCAATTTGCCGTGGTAAAATTGTTCCAATTAGTAATGCAAGCTATAAGTTAAGTGTGTTGATTTTCCTAAACTTTACATTTAAGTAAAATATTGTCTACGTCCAAGTCAAGAGTCAGCACGTGAAGTTGAACCTCCCCTCAACAAAAAAGAAAGGGGAAGAAATTTAACATAAAAATGCACCCCGTTACAACGTTTAAATCAGGGGTTTGAGTTCCCTCGATGGACTGAGCAGATAGTCCGATGTGACTTTGCTATAAGAAAACATACACACACACGCGCATTAAAATAAAAACATGAACATAACATAACATGTTGAGATTACAAGAACCTATTGGCACATCTCTGATATTCCAATCTTTAAACCAAACTGAAATAATTAGAAATAATCTTAAAGACAGTCCTTATTATTTATATACTTATCAAACTTTTTTAAGCTCTCTTAAATTCACTGGTTCTACAACGTCAGAAGGCAATCCATTCCAAAGGTCAACCATCATGTTAGAAAAAATGAAATTATCCTTGCTGAAGATGACTTCTACCCTTTCGAAATTTACACTTTTGTCCAATAGTTCTACTGTTATTATTGTTAAGCATGAAAACTATAAATTTTCTTCACAATCTTAAACTTCTCAATCAGATAACCTCTAACCTTTTTTTTCAATAGAAAACAGTTTAAAGATTTTATCCTATTCTCATGCGACAATTCCTAAATCTCAGGCACCATTATAGTAACCTTCCTCTGAGCCCTATCCAACAATTCAATGTCTTTTCTAAGGTAAGGAACCCCAAATGCGATTTAACCAGTGACTTACCAGATGAAACTACGGCTTCTACAGACCCGTATTCAACATTTCTTTAGATACAACTACAAAAACCTATTTATCTGACCATTACCAACAGCACACTGATTGGATAGTTCTAGAGACTGATCGGTAATTACACCAAGACCTTTTTCCTTAATAACACCAACCCGGCATGGCCAGGTGGTTAAGGCACTCGAATCGTAATCTGATTCGAATCCCCATCACACCAAACATGTTCATCCTTTCAGCCGTGTGGGCATTATAATGTAACGGTCAATTTTACTATTCGTTAATAAAAGAGTAGCTCAAGAGGTGGCGGTGGGTTGTCTTACACTGCTAAATGCACCTCGCTAGTACAGCGGTACGTCTCCGGATTTACAACACTAAAATCAGGGGTTCGTTTCCTGTCGGTGGGCTGAGCAAATAGTTCTTTGTGGCTTTGCTATAAGAAAAACATACACACAAACACACACTGCTAAATTAGGGACTATTCGCGCAGATGGCCCTTGTGTGGCTTTGTGCGAAATTTAAAAACAAAACAAACAAACAATAAGGTAAGTCTGTAAAAGTAAAACGTTTCGTTTAATATGTCGAACTTTATATAATTTCATCTGAAACGCTAAAACAAAAATTAACGGAAAAGAGAACACTTAGAAGCCGTTAATACACGTATTTCAGTTTTCTAAGACATAGTTTATGAATCTTGAAGTACTCTGGACATATAAATAAATTATCCTTTTTATTATTGGTCACCTGTTTATTTGTTAAAGTGTTATAAAAATCTGAATGGTCGTCACGATCATTATTATTGAATCATAATGTAACTTGTTTCTAAATCAAAACTAATTTTCTCCTGTATGTAAGTCCTGTAATATACGCGTACAGTATTGAGTGTTAATGTGTCAAAAAAAGAAAATATTGTTTAATGTGAGATATTGTGTGTGTGATCCCTGCCACGTATCTATTCAGGATTTTAGTATTGGGTGTGTGTGTATGTTTTCTTATAGCAAAGCCACATTGGGCTATCTGTTGAGCCCACCGAGCAGAATTGAACCCCCGATTTTAGAGTTGTAAATCCGTAGACTTACCTCTGTGCTAGTGGAGGGTTTTTAATCATTAGCAGAGCGTAAGCTTTTGGCTTACTCACTAGTAGCTATTATAAATAAATGTGTAGTAAAACACGCTTTAATCAAAGTAAGCACAATTTGCTTCATCACACTTTTTCCAACGTGTAACGATGCTGTTTATGTCCCTCCTATAGAAGTCAGAGTTTGTATGATCAGTAAACTCCCTGACAACTTCTTTTGTAGCTACCTGGTTTTAAAAGCGTTTATTATTCAAAAAGTTCCCAAAGCGCTTGAAAAAAAATGAAAATTTATAGGAGAAAGATCTGGAAAATAAGGTAGATGAGGCAGAACCTCTATTCCCAATTTGTTCAATTTTTTGAGCATCACTCTTGATAGGTCTTATAACGCCGATTTTGTTGATCTTCAGTCAGCTCATGTGGAACCCACTTATCTAACTTTTTCTTCATTCCAATCGCACTCAGGTGGCTGGCAGTACTTGGTGTGCTCGTGCTAGCTATTTTGCAAGCTCACGTACTGTCGTGCTAGGGTTTGTCCCAACTGATTCCCTTAATGTGTTTTCATGTAAGGACGGCTTCTTTCCATGACTCTTGTGGTTTTCAAGACTTTTATCTCCATATCGAAACCTTTGCTACCAACGCTGAACTGTACGCTCAGTAACAGATCCATGGCTAAATCTCTAGTTGGTATTTTTTATAGTTTCAGTAGCTTTTCGTCCAAGTTTGAAGTCGTAGAGAAAAATCAGACGAAAGTTTTTCTTGTCCATGCTGCCTTGGGGATTGCGAAACTTACTTTGTAAACGACAAACGTTGGATTAAACCAGCCAACCAACGATAAGTTACTCTTTATTCAGCTACTAAATATCATCGTGAGAATTCCGACATTTATTTCTGGACAACCTAATAATACTTATAAAGCTTATGCTTGTAAAATATTTGGCTGATAGTGTGTATATTAAAGGAATATTCACACATGACCCACGGACATATCCAGAATTGATATTTTTTGTGATTTATGGACTTACCGTCCAGAAGTGTATGATAATTACTGGTCAGTTTATTATTTCTTTTAAAGCAATCCAGATTAATACTATTCTAAATCAAAGTCCATATTCGTAGCTCCAGGAAGGAGTGCTGTTTTACAAATAGGCAAAATCGAAAAACGATTACTGTTTAAGCCTATTAATCAAATATTCAAACTTTGCGAACAAACATGAGAAGGCGACTGATACAATTATTCGTTATACAGTTTTGTGCCACTGAAAGAGTGTGTGTAATGACCAGTAAATACATCTGCTTAACTTTAGAGCCACGATATCTAAGACAGCATAGAGTAAGCTGGAATCGAACGTTGATTGGTTCTTTCATCTCATCCCTATCGTACGTAACCTTAAGTAAAACGAATTATTATTACCTTAACACCACCTCGTACAGACAAATGTTTTCAGCATCAGCTAATATTGTATCACATGTTATATTTTGCTTTCTAAGAGATTATATTTAGACATGGAAGACACCGAATCAAATCGGAAACTGGTACTATGCAAGTCAACTTTGTTACTTTACGTATATTACCCTACAAGACAAATGTTTTGTTTTTTTCACGGGATACTAAATTAATATGAAAAGAAATGTCAACCGACAAAAATAAAAAAATGTAAGGAAAAAAACAAACATTAATTAAAAAAATTACAATTATGGCATTAACAACTTTCTTAAATTGTTTATAAATAAAAAACCTGTCTTTATTGTTTTGTGGTAAGCACAAAACTACACACTGGCCTATCTGTGCTCTGCCCACCACGGGTATTTAAACCCGGTTTTGGGCACTGTAAGTCCGGAGACACACCGGTGAGCCACTGGGGTGCAATAAAAACCTCTCTCACTTGTGTTCTTGACCATTTATATTTGTTTTAAATTTCGCGCAAAGCTACTCAAGGGCCACCATTTGTGTCAAAGTGATGAGGTACAGACTAGTATCATTTTTCTGACACTTAAATTAAAGAGTCAATCGATCATCTAAGTACGTTTCCATTATTTGTAAAAATCAATCATTCCCACTTCAGTATTTTGTCAACTGCAAATATCAGTTTTCGGATCACTAGATTATTTTAAGACAAAACTGAATTATTTTTCCACTAAGAAACTATTAAATTACTCTAATTGTAAGAAGTGTTCATTGCGTGAATAAATGTGTAACAAAATCAGTTTTTATTTGGACCACGAAACACACTATTTTCAGTTGATTTTGCATGTCATTTTTTTAAAGAGGTCAGAGTCTTTAAATACCTGTACTGTACCCGTTTCTTTACAGAAAAGCCACGCTGGGCTATCTGCTGTGTATAGTGGAATCGAACCCCTGCTTTAACGTTTCAAATTCAAAGACTTACCACTGTCACCTTAGGGGCCGTCTTTGAACGGAAACCTAAAACACGAATAAATAATAATAAACCTTTCAAGAAATGAAGTCATTAACTGTTTGTTTCAGACCAAAGCCACATTAATTGACCATATGTGTATACCGGAGGGGGATCAAAGCCCGGATATAAGCTTTGTAAAGTCTTAGTCTTACTGTTGTCCACTGTTGAGGGGGAGACAATTATATTGTAAAAGTGTTCCGTCAGAAGGGCTTAAAATAAAAGTTTGACAAACTAGAAAACTATTCTAAAGAAACTAACAATTAAAGTAGAGACGAAGCAATTTTCTTAAATTTAAACTTGTCTTTTTTCTTTATACATTTAGTAATTTATTTGCTATATCTGGTTGTTTTGAATTAAACACAAAAATACTCAATGGACTATCTGTGCTCTCCCCACCACGCGTATCGAAATCCGGTTTTTAGCGTTGTAAGTCCCCAGACATACCGCTGAGCCACTGGGGACTTATTTGCTCTAAGCAATTGTTTAATCTTCCCCAAAAATCAAATCAGTTTTCAAATTTAATGTCAAAGTTTGACAAAAATACAACTATCTTTAGAAGCTTTATTATGTTCTAGATAAAGTAATGGAAAAGCATAACGATAACCATTTACCATAAAACATTGAATACAACTAATTAAAGCGTTACTTTACACGCGCCACTTGTGAAGACTTATTTCCAGCTGTCTCATTTTTTTATGTTGATTAAAAATAATAACAACAAAATAAAGCTGGTTTTGTCGATAAATATTTACTGGTGTTAATTTTTGGAAGGCTTAGCTAATTTTTTTAACTAATACCTATCAACAGTAAAAGTTAAACATGTTTTACTGAATCCATCAAAGATAGCAAAAAACTTAGTTATTATGTCTCAAAGTGTTTTACGTCGCCATCTATCGTGAAAAATGACAGTTATAGTAGTATTATTTGCAAATAATTTACGTAATTACCACTAGATAGCAGCACGTATGTGTTACTTATTTTTTGTTATATTAAACAAAAAAGACAAAAAACACCTACACAATTAGTTATCTAACCTCTACTAACAATGGCTATTGTACACAATTTACAGCCTTATAAGACACCAGACTTATTTGATCTTCAAGGTCACAGACAAATATTTTTATAGTCTACATTTTTATTACTTCTTTGAAAACATCTTGAAAGTTTGTTTGCTCGCAATTTTAGACTCATTTGTTTGAAAGTTAGAAAAATGTATTCATAAGGTGGCTGTTTTCAAATTTGTTTTATTATCAACCGTAAAGTAAAACAATAAACTTTTAAGAACTGCATCTACTTCAGGGATCGAATCTTTAACTTGAGATTTATAAATACTCACCTACACCTTTGAGCCAGCTAACTACGTTCAAAACATTGGTTAGTTTATAGTAAAATAAATATTGTGCAGTGGTGCACATGAACTCATATAAGGAAGCATGTCATTTGAAGGGAAGTGGAGGGAAATGCTCAACCAGAAATGTTTGACATATCATTTGTAGGGAAGTGGAGCAGGATGCTCAACCAGAAATGTTTGACATGTCATTTGTAGGGAAGTGGAGCAGGATGCTCAACCAGAAATGTTTGACATGTCATTTGTAGGGAAGTGGAGCAGGATGCTCAACCAGAAATGTTTGACATGCCATTTGAAGGGAAGTGGAGGGAAATGCTCAACCAGAAATGTTTGACATATCATTTGTAGGGAAGTGGAGCAGGATGCTCAACCAGAAATGTTTGACATGTCATTTGTAGGGAAGTGGAGCACGATGCTCAACCAGAAAAGTTTGACATGTCATTTGTAGGGAAGTGGAGCAGGATGCTCAACCAGAAAAGTTTGACGTGTCATTTGTAGGGAAGTGGAGGGGGATGCTCAACCAGAAATGTTTGACATGTCATTTGTAGGGAAGTGGAGCAGGATGCTCAACCAGAAAAGTTTGACATATCATTTGTAGGGAAGTGGAGGGGGATGTTGAACCAGAAAAGTTTGAAGCATTTTAACTACAAATACTACATACACATAATGTACTGCATTGAATTAAAGGAAGCAAGTTTCAATACAGAAATTGTGACTGTAAATGCTCTGAAGGTCCGGTATGGCCAGGTGGTTAGAACGCTAGACTTGTAATCTGAGGATTACATGTTCGAATTCTTCACACCAAACATGCCCGACCTTTCGATCGTGGGGACGTTATAATATAACGGTCAATCCCACTATTTGGTTGCAAAAGAATAGCCCAAGAGTTGGCGGTTGGTATTGGTGACTAGCTGCCTTACCTCTAGTCTTACACTGCTATGTTAAGGACAATTAGCGCACAAGGCCCTCGTGTAGCTTTGCGCGAAATTCAAAGCAAACAAACATGCTGTGAAAAAAGTGGCCAGGCCGTAACTGGTCTTACCGCTTCATACGGCCCTGTAGAATATGATTTAAACTGATTATGTGACGTAGTTATTACAAACGAAAAAATAACAGATAAGCTTTACAACATCTTTTTAAATAGAAACGTAGCCCCGTAGGTAAACAGTTATACGAAGTACAAAAACGCTTCTAAAGCACGTGCCTAGCCTGTTGATTGGTGAATAATGTACCTAATGAGTTTGTATTGATTTTAATTGATATGCATGCTAAACCTAAACCAGATGTTAAACCTCCAATACAGCTTTATTTGGTGTAAATATACCGTCATAGATAAAAGTCATATACATATATATATATATATATATATAGTGAAAGCCCTAAAACGTGCATCTGAGGAAGTAAATCGTACAGCATTGAAATTCCTTATTTTACTTTATTTGTAAAATTGATTTTAAAGCTACTTCAAGATAATCTGCGTCACACACACCCACGTGCGCCTACGTCTACTGCAACCAATTATTTTATATATTTCAGCACCTGTTGCCAAAGTAAAGAAAAAAATGATGTCGGTTATTGGCTGTACATATGAGACTTTAATATATATGAGTTAGAAATCAGCTTACTGACATATATCTGCAGAGCAATCAACAAATATTGTTTGTTTTTAAAACAATATTTTTCACTTCATATCAGGAAATCAATTTTCAATTGATGACTCATATTACATAACCCTAACTCGTCTTCTTAACGTATTTCGTATCGTACTGCACGGTACGTTATTAATTTCCAATGTATATCACTTCTTACTCTGTAAAACACAGAATCAACCATCAAAGAAACGCATATCACCTCGAACGACACAGTATAGAATTAGTTTCATTTTATGTATTCTTCACAGTACGAAACTGGTTTCGTCTCACAGTGCACAACACAGAATTAATTTTCAACATGTTTCATTTGATATTAAATTACCAATCTTTAATATATATTTAACAGCAATTAAATAAATAAAAATCAACTAGGTATTGATTATATATATAATTAAATATTCTGTTCTTAAGTTCTTGCTTATAATAACTAGAAACTCTTCTGTCAGTTCGGAACATTTAATGTTGCCCATAATTTTGGTTTTGAGTTTTCACAAAACAGTATTGGTTATTCTTGTACATATCTTTAGTACTATGCTATACAATACTCAATCATTTTTCATGTACATATGATGAATCTTACATTTTACATAACTTAAATCATCTTTGATATATATATATATATATACGTTGAATATATTTTAAATATATATATTTAAAAATATTGAATCATCTTTGATATGTATATAAGTTTACACTTACATTTTACAATGCTGAATCATATTTGATACATATATGTTTAATCTCACATTTTAAAATAATCAATCATGTTTGATATATATATGCCCAATCTTACATTTTACAATAATTACTCATATTTTACATTTATGTGTTTAATCTTACATTTTAGAACACTGAATCATCTTTGATATATAAAAATATATGTTTAATCATACATTTTACAATACTGAGTCACTTTTGGTATATATATATAAGTACAACTACATTTTACAATACTGAATTATCTTTGATCTATAAAAATATATGTTTAATCTTATATTTTACAATACTGAATTATCTTTTATCTATAAAAATATATGTTTAATCTTATATTTTACAATACTGAATTATCTTTGATCTATAAAAATATATGTTTAATCTTATATTTTACAATACTGAATTATCTTTGATCTATAAAAATATATGTTTAATCTTATATTTTACAATACTGAATCATCTTTGATACATATATGTTTAATCTCACATAAGTGACGGTTAATCACAATATTCTTGGTTAAAGAGAAGCACAGTAAGTGACTGTGGATGGTGATTATTAGCTGCCTTCGATCTAGCCTAACACAGCTAAGTTAGGGACGGCTAGCGCATATATCTCACACTTAATTTTGCTCAAAATTCCAAAGGAACTAATCTAATTCATCAGATCTATAAGGCTTAGCTGTAACATAAACGTGAGTAAATATAGTATCTTCCTGAATACCAACCCTGATTGTATTTTGAGCAAGAAAAGCATTGTGTCCGGTCGACACCAAACTCCGCATATTCGTAACGAGCCACTACTAAGAGGTGAGTAATTTTGACACTAAAAGGGAGATTTTTTTAGAGGTTAAAAGATGTAGCCCATTTTGTTTTAACTTCAATAACAGAAATTATGTCTCACCCCTGCAGCCCACCTTACCTGCCGAATTCGGTCTCACTGTTAAATGGCTGTCTTAAAACATCACGGCTTTTTTCATGCTAGAAAGTAATTTCAGAAACGTCTTATAACTAACCCTAGTTTCACTCGCACGATCCACATTTTTAAAAAAAGTCATTTTCTTATACACTTATACTACTGAACCTTGACACACGTTCGTTATACTTGTATAAAGGACAACTGAAGTTGGTCGTAATGTTGTTTCATTACAACTTTATATTGGATGTGTTTGACCCTAATTAGGCCTGGCATGGTGTAATCTGAGGATCGCGGGTTCACATTCCGGTCACGCCAAACATGCTCGCCTTTTCAGCCGTGGGGGCGTTATAATGTGACGGTCAATCCCACAAATCGTAGCCCAAGAGTTGGCGGTGGGTGGTGATGACTAGCTGCCTTCCCTCTAGTCTTGCACTGCTAAATTAGGGACGGCTAGCACCGATAGCCCTCGAGTAGCTTCGCGCGAAATTTCAAAACAAAGAAACAAAATGACTGTAATTAAGTGATTTGCATATTAGAAATTGCTTTATTATAACATCCTCAACCTTCAAATTGCTAATAATTCAACGTTAATATAAATCTATATACTAGTTTAAATTAATTAATTTCAGCAATTAGCAGACATTTTAACTCACAATCAATGTCAACAAATAATGTTATCAAACCATGCATTTGTGCTGTGTTTAGATAAAGTATTTTTTCTTTACCCTAAAACATGTTTTAGATTTGTTACAGAACGGTATTAACCGTACAAAAGGTAAACCAACCACACGGCTATAGTCAATACGTGATTTACACAACTATGTCTGATTAAATACTTGGTTATCATGAAATAATATCTAAGTATGTCGAAAGTTGAAGTTTGTTTCTTTATTTTCCAACTAACTGAATGACCATCATATGACAGCAAATGCCGAGTTGTTTTTCTTCTGAAAATTAAGCCTAAATAAATGTTTTATGGACTCGTTTTCTAATATTTGATTATATTTTATTATCTTATTCAACTGTTATTTAATCTGTAATCGTATTCATATTTTTCGAACAATTTGTAATAGATTTAATCAAAACAAAATGAGAACACAAAACTGCTGTGTAATATTCGAAGGCTGTAAGTGCTGTGACTTAATGTTTGTAACTGTCGTGTTATTCTAGTCTTCCTAATATTATAAAATATCATTCTATTGAAGTGGGATTGACTGTCACATTATAACGCCCCCACGGCTGGGAGGGCAAGCATGTTTGGCGCGACGGAGATGCAAACCTGCGACCCTCAGACTATGAGTCGCACGCCTTAACCCGCTTGGCCATGCCGGGGCCTTTAATAAAACTATATCTTGTTTAATAACAGCAGACACTACTTAATGAAGTATTGTGTATATGTAATTATATAATGTAAAATTCGGTAATTAAACATATAAACGAATGGGAAAATAAGAATTATACGTAGTTATGTTACAGTACTTCCAAAAACTGGAAATACACTTTTGTACACTGAAGAGATTTGCCAGAAGGCGAATCAAAGTAGCTGTACTTTTACACTTTAAAAACACACAATTTGTTTCTGATATACAGAACTGCGACACACAAGAAGTGTAAAAAGTTCTCGTGTGAACTCATGAGATGTTCTGTGTTAAAAATGTCACGCCGAACTCGCGCAGTTAGAACTAAAACAAGTAACTTAAAATTAAATTATTTACGTCAATCTGCGAGAACCAGATGTTACGTTCTATTTTATTCCAATTTTACTATATATCAAAAGACTTCGCGTACCTCTGACATTTCTAAGAATGTTACCAATGTATATTTGGGAGAACAATACGCCTATACTGTCAAAATGTTATTTACGTTATATGACGTAAAACACGCCATAGATTGTTTTCCTTTCAATTTTTATACGACAGAAACAAATGGTAAGTAGAATAAACTATTCAGTCTCTTGTGATCGTAATTAAACATTTCTAAATATATTTTGTATTTAAGATTTAAAACCTCAACCCATAAGGGTCACGTGTGGCATTCATATTCATTAAACAATAAAGTACCAAGAGATAGATAAAAAATGGTACATTCAGTATTCTCGGTATAACCCTACGTCGTGACAACCCATATGAAGACTTGTGCAAAGTGTGTGTCAATACTGGTGCAAGTTGTGCAAATAACGTTGATTTCTATGAAAAAACATTAATCATCTACACACAAATAAACAATCTAATCGTCACGGGCGTACCACCATAACATTTGCACAAAATACGTAATGAGAAAATACGTTACGTACTGAAACGAATGTGGTTCTTACACGTGCGCTTCTAGGGTGTGGGCAGCAGGTATGTCGTCAGGAAAAGCTTAGAAACTGACATCTAATACTCACATACACTAGGTTGTACGTGATATTCTGACATACATAACACTGTGACATCTGGTATTCGTACTGTTTGTTTTTCAAAGATGACTAGCAAACGTGACTAAATATAAAGCATGCGTGTTAATGCACTGACATTCACAGAATTTCTTGTCACTTTCAAGATCACATTAGACAAGCGACATGGCGGAGCAGTGGTTCTGACGACACTGACGACCAAAATGGATGGCACTGAATAGCGTGAACATTGTGGATTTGAACAGTTTACATTTATACGTATTGTTTTAACACGCATAAGGCTCAGCGAAATAGACCATAAAATATGTATTCTCCCCTTAATAACGTCCTGCTAAGGCAAACAAAGATATTTTGCTGTTATTACATACCAAGCTGCCATGTGCCTATTCCAAATATTTGAATTCATTGTAGTACCAAAAAGAGCCCACAGAGGATCTACGTTCGCTGCTGAAGCCGCAGCATAGAGACTCATAGAATGGCTCTGACATTTTTCAAGTACGAATTTTTACCTCATAGTTCTATCTCATAACCGATTTCAGATCTAACTACAGCCGCAACTATTGAGGACTCCTTTTTTTCATTTAGACTTGGCAGTGTAGTTCAAACAATGGTTCTGAATTTTGTTTTGTTTTTTTCAAGTACAAACTTTTAGCTAATAGCTCTGTCATCTTTTAACCGATTTGAGATCTAATTACAGTTTCGGTTTCAGTATCACGTTTCAGGGATATAGTTGATTATGCACAAGGTCTAATAGATTAAGTTTCTTTACTCATGCCTAAAGTAATTTCAGTTTGAGGGTAAGCCGATAAGTAATAAAACTGAAATGAATCTAAAATAATTTTGAGTGCCGGCGCTAATGAGGATTCCCCCTTGGTTTCGTCTGATAAAAATTACAATTGATGAAATGTAAATATTACACTTATCGAAGTGTCATTTTCCGTTTAATTTATAAGACATCGGGATTGTCTATTCAAACGGATATCAACAAATTTAAAGGCTAAAATAGACAACATGAATAAGAAGTAAAGGAGTTAATGGTTAATAAAATATCAACTGTTTCAGTTGAACAAAAAGACATTTGTTGTCACAGATAATCGAACATATATTTGTAAAAAAAAAGTTATTTTTTACGAAAAAGAGTGAACAGCTTTTCGACCATCTTCGGTCATCGTCAGGTTTACAAAGAAAGAAAGAGGTAACTAACCGGAAGTTGACCACATGTTTGAAAGGTGTTGTGTAACTGAGTGTCGGAATGTAGAGGGCGGGCTTAGATGTTTGAATATATAATTTTGTACTATTTATTTCTTTTATTACTATTTATTATGTTATATTTTAATATAAAGGTGTTCCTTTGTATTGGTTTATTTTGGGTGTAAGTTGTTGTATAAGTAAGGATTCTTAATTTTGCGTTTGTTTATGTTTGTTTCTTTATTTAGTATTTGGGTGTTTTCTATGGTTATGTTGTGTTTATTTGACTTGCAGTGTTTGAAAACGTGTGAAGATGACTTTTTATGTTCTTTAAATCTGGTTTTTATTTTTTTATTTGTTTTTATAGAAGTCGTGGCAGTTATCACATTGTATTTTATAAATAATGTTGGTGTGATGTTTGTCAGTGTAGTTTTTACATAGTATAGACCTCAGTTTTGTGCCTGGTTTTTGAATAAATTTGGTATTAACTGGAATGTCATATTTTGTTAGTAGTTTTTGTCAAATGTTGGTTATTTTTCTGCTCATGCCGGGAATATATGGTTTCGCGAGTTTTTACTTCGTGTGTGTGTGTTTGTGTTTTTCTTATAGCAAAGCCACATAGGCTATCTGCTGAGCCCACAGAGGGATATCGAACCCCTGATTTTAGCGTTGTAAATCCGTAAACATACCGCTGTACTAGCGGGGGGGGAGCTTTCGATTGAGAGCAGCTCAGGTCAGTTCATCAGAACAGACAGACAGGTGTGTTGCTCTTAACTAATCATGATTCCAAAAAAATATAAGAATATGTTTTACCAACCAGTTGTGTGAAAGAAACGTTTGTATGTGTGTATTGGGAAAAAAATTATAAAAGCCTTACCAAAAAGTAGTGATTTTCAAAACAAGTAACCTTAAAACCTTCAATTGTCAACTAGAGCCGCCATGGTACTGGTAGATTATGTTTTCGCACAAAGCTGCTCGAGAGCTATTTGTGCTAGCCGTCCTTAATTTAACAGTGTAAGACTAGAGGGAAGGCAGCAAGTCATCACCACCCACTGCTGACTCTTGGGCTACTCTTTTAACAACGAATAGTGGGATTGAACTTCACATTAGAACGCCCCCATGGCTGAAGGGGCAAGGAATGTTGGTTTTTTACGGCTTACTCGTTGATGCGACCGGAATTCGAACCCGCGACCCTCAGATTACGAGTCAAACGCCTTAACCTACCTGGCCATGCTGGGCCTTGGTACTGGTAAAACGAAATAAACAATTGTATAAAGTGACGCTATCTTGTTCAACTTTATAGTATTTTATGGTGCGTAAAAACGTACTTTATCCAATGTAAACCCACAAAGGCATGACGTCCACTATTTTTTTTTTCTGGCTAGAAAACTGTATGAATATATAAACTATATTCATATAGAATTATTTATCGGGCAGGTGCAGGCATATTTACAGAGGTACTGGACATTCACTGTTGTTATTTTCCCTACAATACATTACGTGTTTTGCAACAACATAAACGGTTACTTGTGATCTTTCAGCAAAATGTGCGTGGTTCTGTTGAAGGTCTCACAGCACGCGCTTACAAAACGTGCAAGTTTCCGTTTCCTAGGAAACCATTTCTGTGCGCATTTTTAAAGCTAATAAATAAATAGCCGAATATTAAAGGTAGCCATAGCAACAACTGAACTGCATAATCGTGCTTGTCATAAATATCATTTATCTTAAAATAGGTAGTTATAAATCTGCGGCGCGCGAACATTCGGATAGTTCCGTATTCTGATAACACTCTATATGTTTTTGAAATCAGTGTTCACACACTCCCATAGGAATAAATCAAGTAAAAATAACACGTAAGAAGTGTACACGAAAGGTGTGAATGTGTACATTTTTGGGCCTAATTCTTGTATCAGTATATTTCGTGCCCTAAAAGATGTTTTTTTTACTCCCCCCGAAACATTTAGCTCACCACCATTTTCGTTCATTGTTCTTGTAATTTAGCAATGCATACAACCAAGTTTAACAATAGAGTGAAAACAAGAGTAATCTGGTTTGTCTGAACACAATATGAATGCTTCACTTTTTTTTTTTTTTTTTCGTTTTAGGTGACTGAATTTTTTTTCGGAATCAGTGACAAGTATTTCAGCGAACAACTGCAATAATTACGTTATCAATAACTGTGACTTTTGATCCTTTTAAATATATCCAATAATAGACAAATATAGCAGCTTATTTTGCTCTGAATATGAATGAATTAACTTACGTTAATGTTCGTTTTCGGCAAGTATTGTATCAATCTGTATTTTCAGACTGAGAGATGATTATTTGGTCCCCAGTGGCACAGCAGTACCTCTGCGAACTTACGAACCGCGTTTTGATCGCCCCCCCTTTAGGCAGAACACAGATAGCCTATAGTGTAGCTTTGTGTTTGTTTTCAAACAAAGAAACGTACTCTTATTTAGAATGTGTGTGTTTTCCTTATTGCAAAACCACATCGGGCTATCTGCTCAGCCCACCGAGGGGAATCGAGCCCCTGATTTTAGCGTTGTAAATCCGGAGACATACAGCTGTACTAGCGGGGGGCGCTATTTAGAAAATAAAAATATAATATGGGAGTACGTTCAGGTGTGTATTTTATATGGGTTGTTTATAATTTCGGAAATAAAAATCATATAAGAGAAAGCAGCAGGTTTCAGGCTTACAACGCTAAAATCAGGGGTTCGATTCCCCTCGGTGGACTCAGCAGATAGCCCCATGTGGCTTTGCTATAAGAATACACTCACATAACGCTGAGAATTGGGATTTGATATTAGCAGTTAATAATATAGTGCGCAGCCTCAAACACAAACTGTCATATTGCAAGTATTTTGTTTTAACGATTTTAGTGTTTTTTGTTGACATTAAAATAATAAAAACCAAATTTTCTATCTTTCTCTTAGGAGTTATTGGTGATTGTTACGCTTTTAAAATTGTAAGAAATACCCATATAGTGAGAAGATGTTCGAAACAATGAAACTAACTCTACCAATTCAAGTGCTTTACGTAGATGAGACCAAATATGTACTTTCATAATATTATAGAAATATATGAGAAATTGTAATAATTGGATAATGAAACTTAATAAATACTAGTTTGCATCAAGTGAAATATTTTTTTAAAATACAGTAATTAAAGTAGGACAGAAGTGTTTATGTTCGTTCTCTCTTACTACTTCACGTATTTTAAACATATTCTAAGTTATACTTTAATTTTCTGGCTTGTTCAAGGGTAGCAGCTTAATAGTGTAGAAACGACTTATCGCTATGAAGAAGGCACGGCATGTCCCGGTGGTTAAAGCATTCGACTTGTAATTCGCGGGTTCGATTCCCTGTAATACCAAACATGTTCGCCCTTTCAGCTGTGTGAGTGTTATAAAGTGACGATCAATTCCACTAATCCTTGGTAAAAGAGTCGCCCAATAGATGACTAGCGACCTCTATCTAATATTAGATATATATTAGAGACTGCTATATTAGAAACGGTTAGGGCAGATAGCCCTCTTGTAGCTTTGCGCGAATTTTAAAACAAAACAAACCAAACAAATCACTTGTAAATCATTTTAATGAAGTGATGACGTTACCTGACATAGAGAGAACTTGGATGAAGACCGGGGTCGTCAGAAGATGATGGAACATTGTCGAATCTGTTGCTCAGTAGAACAGATGTGGGGGATGATGAATCATCTTTAATGTCCTTCATTTCCTTCTGATTAGTCGACAAAAGGGAAGAACGAGGTGTAGAAAGACTTCTATTTTTATAACGAAAAGCCGGTCGATGTCTATAGTGGTCGGAGTTTCGCCTCGTATTTGACTTGGAGTTGTGGCCCTTTAGCCTAACAGTGCATAGACTAAACATTTATTAAAATGAAACGAAGTTGCACTATAGAATATCAAGCAAAGGAAAAATGTAAACTTACAAGAAAAATATTTCTCGTATTTTAAGAGTTATAATAAAGTCCCTCGTTTATTTGCGATTCATAGCTCACTATTTCCAGGCTTACCTGCCCTGTTTCTTCAGCCACGTGTTCAACAGCGCTTTACCGAGCTCAGACTCTTACCAATGTTTCCATCTGCGTAGTCTTGTCAGAGATAACGTTACGATTCTAATGATGACGTGAATTTGCAGGCTGAAGATTAAATACCGATGGCTTTTTGCGTGAGACTTCTAGGTGTTGTTTTGCTAGTAATTGATGCATCTACATTATATGAAGAAATTTTTATCTCTTTTTAGCCACCGTGCTTTATATCAAACCAACGATAAAGTCGCCACGAAGCAGATCTACGTAAGAACTAACTTCAAACTGTTTTTAAATGTAACATAGTACTTGGTTATAAACTTGTGCAAAATGCATCAAAACAAACTTCATAGCAGGTGGAAAGGTCGTATTCCTGCTTGTGATACTATTGCACGTACTGCTTACTGCAACCAACGTCAAGCCTTATTTGAAGGCGAGTTGACAACATGTAGGATTGAAAGTAATCTCAGGTTTGAATCTGCGCTGCCACGTGCACAATAACCTGTCTTTTATATTTAAATCAACTGAATTTCAAAGTATCCGGCACGAGAGAGGCCATAACGTAGATAATGGTTGACATGTCGGGTGTTAATATACAGACATAATTCGGTTTAGTCGTTATGTATATCCTTTATATCCCTTTGGGGTTGTAATAATAACAACGATGATCTTTTGACGTTATCTGTTGGTCTTATCTTATTGGTTGTGTTCCTACACGGATATCCCTTAACTGTCACGTTATGAAAACAAGAACTTTTTGTTCCATAAATTACCCACTAAAACTGAAAAGACAAAAGTTGGAGAAATGTAATGAAATGGAAATGCGACTCTCTATCCAAGATTTTTAGTGTATGGAAAACGCTTTGATCAGAATTGTCAATAAAAACAGTATATATATATATATACATACTACAAAGACTGTAGTCCTTCAACCATGTGCTGTCGTACTCTGTCGTCCTTCAAACATACGCTTATATTTTTTGCTCAGTATTACTGATAAATAGTCATGTTTCTGTGTGCTAGAGCACTGTCGTCTTTTAAATAGTCAGCTTACTTTTGGTTAGAAAATTATTAATAATTAGTTATAAGAAGTGTAGCACTCTGTCATCCGTCAATGTAGTTATGTTTCATAGAGACTGCACGTAGCTTTCAGTGTTCCTCAATCACTGATCTCGTGTGTCTATGTATCTATGTACCTGACTCCAAATACAGGCTCGGCATAGCCAGGTGGACAAGGCAATCAACTCCTAATCTTGAGGGTCGCAGGTTCGTACCCCCCGTCACAACAAACAAGCTCGCTCTTTCAGCCGTGAGAAAGCGTTATAATGTAACAGTCAACCCCACTATTCGTTGGTAAAAGAGTAGCCCAAGAGTTGGCGGTGAGTGGTAATTACTAGCTCTCTTCCTTTTGATTTTATACTTCAAAATTAGAGACGGCTAGCACAAATAGCTCTCGAGTAGCTTTGCGCGAAATTCAAAATAGACCAAACCATAAATATAACGCGACGTCATCCATTGATTGGTTCTTTAAACAAAATTCCATAAAAATTTCATAATTTCTGTGTCAAAATTAGAAAAACAACAACTGTGGTATGTGCAACAACCATTTCCTAATCACAGAACACAATTTTAAATAAAAGTACTTTCCTCACAAGAAGAATATAATTTAACAAGGACTGTACGTGGGGGTTTGATGATATCTTTGTTTATGTAACGTGTAAATATAATTATAAAAAAAGAGTTCTTGAAAATCTGTTATATTTGTCAATAAAATGTATCACTTTTAGTACACAAAATCATGATAACTTATATCAGCACAATTTTTCTCTGGCACTACTTTCAGTATTTTTTTCTAATTTAATTCAATGGCGTATGAATATTACGGTTATTAATAACTGATACATCGTGTTTGTAAGTAGTTCTTAGACGAGTTATTTCTCGGGTAGTTTTGTCAAACAACTTAGAAAATATCTTATAAAAATCTTGAGTTTCATCTAAAGTATTGACTTAGGAAATAATTTAAGAAAGATTTTAAACGGTTTTCGTGACACTGTGTTTTGGTCTTAAAAATCGACGTTCACGTACAGTAAAGACTTCATAGTATGTTTTCCTTGATGTGTGTTTTAATACCAGACTTACTTTTATTCACAGGGCCTTTTTACATTGGAAATTGACAGACAGCAGTACTTAGCCGCGGCAGTAAAACTTAGCTATTAATTTATCACGATGAGTGCTCAAATACTTCATTGGTTTGCTAGTAATACAGTTAATTGCATGTGTGTGTCTGTCTTTATCTAGGTTTTAGTTTTTAAAAAAATTCCTGTATAGATTGATAGTTCGATAAAACCTAAAAAGTAACCTACATAGAGATTAGTAACCTAACTTTTGAGCAAATTATTTTTAATTATAAATTCCTGTTAATGTAACGGGCTTTCATTCAACTTAGTTTATTACGGGCTGTGCATTCTATAAAAATACCACACTTTGTAACTTAAGTGACAATTTTTCATATCTTAAGCCTTTGTGAGTGTGTGTGTTAGCGATGTTCTATAATCACCACATGAAACATTACACACTTTATTATCTCTTGAATAACTTAATGTTATCCTTAAACCTCTTATTTTATGACAGCAATAAAATGATTAACACAATTTCTTTAATGGTCTTATACTGTGTCTCTTAAACGTTTTCTCTTTCAGCCATTTAATACGAGACACTTACTTTAGTAATCTGGTGTTACGTAACTCAAGCCTTTTTGTTTTGTTTTGACGACACAGTACCGGGCATCTTTAAAAGAGAAATGAACAGTGTTTAGGTTAGATTCTCGAAGTTATAACTTCAGATTAGCTTACAAGCACAAGATGTTTTATAAAAGAATTCTGAGATAAGACAGTAGAAGAACTATCAATTAAATATCACTTGGCAGTTGTTTTTTATTCATTTGTAGATTATCTTCCAATATGTCATTTTATCATCTGTTTTATTTCGCAAAGACAAGTTATATTTAAATTGTTTTGCTATTACAGTGTTGTTGTTTTTCCCAATTTAAACTTTTATGAGAGTGATCCTGGCCCGGCATGGCCGAGAGCGTAAGGCGCGCGACTCGTAATCCGAGGGTCGCGGGTTCGCGCCAAACATGCACGCCCTCCCAGCCGTGGGGACGTTATAATCTGCGGTCAATCCCACTATTCGTTGGTAAAAGAGTAGCCCAAGAGTTGGCGGTGGGTGGTGATGACTAGCTGCCTTCCCTCTAGTCTTACACTGCTAAATTAGGGACGGCTAGCTAGCACAGATAGCCCTCGAGTAGCTTTGTGCCAAATTCCAAAACAAACAAACAAAAACAGTGATAATTTTTTAATAATTTTGAATCGAACAGTCTGTTCAAAACAATTCTTATTGTATTTTGTTTCGAAGTGAAACGTTAAAGCAGACGAAACGAAGCAATAAACAAGAGAGAGCAAAACGCTTTGTGCGCAAATTTGTCTTTTTAGTGTTACGTATGAGCAAGAGATTGGCTCTTTATCGCGTTGTTGGACTTTACCATAGATTGCGTAGCAGTCGCCAAAACCTGTTCTTGTTTTCCAATTTCTTTTGATATTTTTTGGCAACAGTTTAAAACTTTCTGCTTAACGTTTCGCTTTCATTTCATTGGATGCAATCTGGCAAGTGACTATCGCTACTCTTGCTATGGATTATTATTCTGTCCTTTTTTATTACCTTCTATACCTATTTTTCGTGCTTCTGTTTTCTAACGATGGTTAGGTTTTTGGTGTTTTTTGTTTAGCCTAATGCATTGTTTATTTGTTTCTGAATATAGCGCAAAGCTACTCGAGGGCTATCTGTGCTAGACGTCCCTTAATTTGCAGTGTACGACCAAAGGGAAGGCACCTACTCTTCATCACCCACCACCAACTCTTGGGTTACTCTTTTACCAATGAATAGTAGGATTGATTGTCACATTATAACGCTCCCACAGGGGAGCATGTTTAATGCGACAGGGATTCGAACTCTCGAAGATAATAATTATAATAAATGTTGAAATTCCTCGTTGTTTTGTGTTTTATCCTGGCAAATTTCCTCATTCTCACTTACTAACCAACAAAAATTTTAATATTAAAATAAATAATGGTAAACTATTTAAAAATTGTTACAAACATGATTTTTCAATGATCCCTTTATGACAAAATAGACTGCGAAAATAGATAAAAACCCCAAGACTTGAGCACGGTCATCCATAGTTTAAAAATGCTGATTGTAAAGAAAGGACAACAAGTCAGCAGTTTCCACTTCCTACATGACTACTTTTAATGAATAGGCGTCATTAGTTGCCTCATTTATAACGCGTCAATAGTTTAGAATGGACAACCAACGTCTATATTTTTTTATTTTTATTTTACACGAAAACGAATTCATGTAGCTTTCAAATATGCAATTTAGATCATAAATACCTATTAGTTATTCGAAAAGATGTTATGAATTATTATCTGTTCGAATCTTTAAAACACAGCATTCGAGTTTTCGTTTTGGAGCTAGAAATATTCATAAGAAAGGAAATAAGACCCATCTGTAAAGACATTTATCAGGTTCTCTGTTGTTTTTTACACTGTGTGGGAACAACTTAGGTATTGCTTTTATCATACAGATAAGAAATAAGCAAAGCAAAAAAAATCATATTTTGGAGACTGTTTTTTTTTTATTTCAAAGTTTTTGCGAAACAGAGTTAATTTTTCTCCAGTTTTTATTTAGTGAATCTTTTTTGGAGTTTACATTATTTCTAGGTGATAATTTAAACAAGTAAGAAAGAGAGTACTGTACGAATACTGTTGTACTATTATGTGCTCATATAGAATACATTTTCACAAATTCATGTCTCAGAAAAACTAAATAAACGGGGACTGACTCCCCCATTATGGTCCGGCATGGCTAGGGGACTTAAAGCGTTCAAATCTTAATCCGAGTGGCACGGGTTCGAATCCCCGTCGCGCCAAATATGTTAGCCCTTTTAGCCGTGGGGGCGTTATAAGTGACGGTCAATCCCATTAAACATTGGTAAAAGAGTAGCTCAAGAGTTGGTGATGGGTGGTGATGACTAGCTGCCTTGTCTCTAGTCTTACACTGCTAAAGTAGGAACAGCTATCGCAGATAGCCCTCGTGTAGCTATTCGCAAAACTCAAAACAAACCAAACCAAGATTCTCCATTCCCGCTAAGGAACACGTCTCATAATATTCTTAAGGTTATACTAAATAAACGGTTTTTGTTTTCAATGGAACGTTCCTATTATTCAAGTTTGTAAAGGGTTAATTTAATTTTGTACAACAATAAGTGTTAACAAAACACGATGAAACAGTGTCATATACACGTCGTCCTCACACTGTTTGAAATTAACGCCAATCACGACAAGAATTTATCTGTAGAATAAACAGTCCATTTCAGATTATATCAAAGTGATATCAGGACATTCAGAAAGAATGTCACTTAAAAATGAGTTAACCATTAACAGACTGATATAAAAATTAATTATTAGCTTATCTTCGTGCAACTTTTTTCCGCATTAATTGACTTAAAGTCATTTACATGAATGTTTAACAAATTTCAAGTTCAGGTTCGGTTTTCTTATGATGAACTACAGGAAAATCAATGGCATTCTTTAAACGCAAACAAATGAAGACTTAGAAACGAAGATTATATTAAACAAAAGATCGATAATTTTACACACTGGTCTTCAATAAGCATCTTTAATTCCTAGTATTACTTTCCTTTTTCGAATCAAGTGAGCGGATATCTACACATAATAGTTAAACTTATACGAGGTAAAAATCCATTATAACAAATCATTTTCTATTTTACTCTTAATTATAAAGCTTTCTTGATACTTACCTCCCGCCCCCGCTAGTACAGCGGTATGTCTCCCGATTTACAACGCTAAAATCAGGGGTTCGATTTCCCTCGGTTGGCTGAGCAGATAGCCCGATGTGGCTTTGCTATAAGAATACACAAACGCACGCTTACCTCCTAATGGTCTTTTATTGATAACTGGAAAATGTACAGTAGAGGGAAACGTAGCTGCCCAATCTAAACGGAATATCTTTACTAACCGACAGAAGTATTCGTTATTTGTGACGTACAAATGCACTTTGTTCTGTTCTGTAAATAGCTACCTAATTTTCTGTGTGAAACTACATGCTTTAGAAAGACATCTATCGTTGACCTAACTGTATGGTTGCATACAAGGACTTCTTGTCAGAAAGCAGTCGCACGTATCAGTTTCTTCCATAATACGTTGAGTTAATGTTTATTTTCGTTGTTTTTTTTCAGCAATCTCTCTACTTGTCTTAATTCCTCTATTAGCTGATAATAAATAGAGTTAGAGTGAAGAGATATGAAAGTTTAGTCCTTTTAATCCCAAATAGAATTTATAGACATTGACTGGCATTATCTTTAAAATTTATTATGTTAGAAAAGAAACTAGATTGGCATAACTAATAACCTAACGCAGTGTGCAGAAAACCCTTTTCTTAAAATTAAACCCGCTTCAGAAGATCGGCATCTGTAGAGAGCAGAGATTTTAATGACACGCTGTTCATTAGCATGCTACAGCAATCACTTCGTACATCGTAGAGTCATTAAACTCTGTAAATGTACGTGAACTGAATTGAAGAAAACAAACGGCATTATGCACTGCTAAAAACAGACAAAACTGTCCGAAGTTAAGACTTCCAACAGTTGTGATGACAACTCTCGATGTGCTGGTCTCCAGTTACACAACAAGTTGAGCTTAATTTCTCTCAAAATTTATGTTTATTTGTTTATTAAAATATTCTTACACAGGTCAACGAATAATGTCAACGAGCTTTATTCGTTTTATGTACTTGCATGGTTTGCTTCCTGAATGCTAAACAAACACAGAACACTATAACAATCTGTACATCAGAACGGCTGGTATGTGTATTAACACTATAACAATCTGTGCATCAGAACGGCTGGTATGGGTATTAACACTATAACAATCTGTATATCAGAACGGCTGGTATAAGTATCAACACTATAACAATCTGTACATCAAAACGGCTTGTATGGGTATTAACACTATAACAATCTGTACATCCGAACGACTGGTATGTGTATTAACACTATAACAATCTGTACATCAAAACGGCTGGTATGGGTATTAACACTATAACAATATGTACATCAAAATGGCTTGTATGAGTATCAACACTATAACAATATGTACATCAAAACGGCTTGTATGGGTCTTAACACTATAACAATCTGTACATCAAAACGGCTTGTATGGGTCTTAACACTATAACAATCTGTACATCAAAACGGCTTTTTGGGTATTAACACTACAACAATCTGTACATCAAAACGGCTGGTATGGGTATTAACACTTTTACTAATAAAGCAGAGAATAACTTTTCGACCTTCTTAGGTTATCTTCATGTTAACAAAGAGAAAATTTACAACTGGCCATTAGTAGATTTCTCGTCATCACAAACTATCATAATCTTACAGTAAACTTGGTTAGAGAGATAAAATGATTACTTTCAAAGCGTCAACTGCAAATAAGGAAAAACAAACAACCATTAACTGTGTCATTGAGCTGTTGGTCTTCTGAAAGTATCGAATAATGAATTCAATGAAACGTTGTGACATTATTCACATACCAAAAATATACAGTGAAGTAAAATTGCTCAAAACGCCATAAATAAAACATCTACCATATTCATTTGTTTTCTCTCTCTGTATTAATATCGCAACACTTGATGTATTCTCTTATTTTGAAAGTAATATTTGGGGAATTTTTCAATATTTGTCATAACCGAATTTGTTTTATAGGTTTCAGTTTTGTTATAGAACGTAAGGAATTAACAGTTTCAGATTTGTCTTGGTTTGTTTTGAATACTGTGCAAAGCTGCACGAGGGCTATCTGTGCTAGCCGTCCCTAATTTAGCAGTGTAAGACTAGAAGGAAGGCAGCTAGTCATCACCACCCACCGCCAACTCTTGGGCTACTCTTTTACCAACGAATAGTGGGATTGACCGTCACATTATACACCCCCACGGCTGGGAGGGCGAGCATGTTTAGCGCGACGAGGGCGCGAACCCGCTACCCTCGGATTACGAGTCGAATGCCTTAACCACCTGGCCATGCCGGGCTCACCAGTTGCGGTGTGTCCATGTATTTACAACGCTAGAAATCGGGTTTCAATAGCCGTGATTGGCAGAACGCATGTAGTTCATTTGGTAGTTTTTTGCTAAACTTCAAACAGATATACTTTCAACACGAGTCCTTTTCTTACAACGTCACTAATTCATATCATTAGGTGTATTTCTTATCGTCAAGATATCTGTATAACTTTTATTTCAGTTGATACCTATTAATTTATATGTTTCGAAGTTCCCGTATTGTGTAAGGCACGTATCGCATTACAAGAGAAAAACACAATTTTAGTCTTTCTTTTCATTCGTTCCAACATATCTCGAATTCTAGGGACCCGGCATGGCCAGGTGGTTAAGGTACTCAACTCATAATCTTAGGGTCACAAGTTCGAATTTCCGTCGCACCAAACATGCTCGCCCTTTCAGCCGGGGTCGTTCTAATGTGACGGTCAATCCCACTATTCGATGATAAAAGAGTATCCCAATAGTTAGCAGTAGATGGTGATGACCAGCGGCCTTTCCTCTAGTATTACACTGCAAAATTAGGGACGGCTAGCGAAAATAGCCCTCGTGTAGCTTTGCGTTAAAAGTCTAACCAAACCAACTGAATTTCAGGAACCGCGAGAATAAACTGATTTAATTAACGTTAATGAGCTGCAAATTCGCTGTAACAAAAAAAAAAGAATTACACAGTAAAGTAAAGTGAGTAACATAAAAACAGCTTTCATGAAGTAATTCATGAAAAACGTTTATCATTAAAGTTTATTGTGAAGTCTGTGAACAGTTAAGTTGCTGATAACATATCACTCTGTGAAGACACTTGAGTGTTATTAGTTTGGTTAGAAACTTCAGGTTCTATAAGTCCCTGTTGGAAACTTCAGGTTCTATAAGTCCCTGTTGGAAACTTCAGGTTCTATAAGTCCCTGTTGGAAACTTCAGGTTCTATAAGTCCCTGTTGCAAACTTCAGGTTCTATAAGTCCCTGTTGCAAACTTCAGGTTCTATAAGTCCCTGTTGGAAACTTCAGGTTCTATAAGTCCCTGTTGCTGTTGCTTATGGATACCTTCACATGCCAGTAACCAAGAGGTTCCAAACCATCCACTGAAATTATCAACTAAAGTTTCTAAGAATTTGCCAGCAGCCTCACATGTTGTGGTTTCATATTTGTTATTTGTTTTGTCAAACCCAAAGCCTCAAAATGGCTGTCTCTGTTATGCCCACCAGAGGTATCTAACCCCCCTTTAAAAAAAACAAAAAACATCCAGATAGCAAGTACATTTGAACGATTATTATAGGATGGGTCAGACTCGAAATGATCCAAGGGAACTACATCTCAATTCTATTATTTTATAGACTACTTAGCAACGTATTATGCACCATGCAGCGTTGCAATTTCAATTGCACATCAAAATCTCACGTATTGACTATAAAGCGGTTCAGACTTTAAAGAAGTGTGCATTTTACTATCGAGTTGTTAATTAAAGTTGATCACAACGGACTGTTTGTGTTTTGCCAATTACGGGTATCGAAATCCGGTTTTATTGCATTGTAAGTCAACAAAGATACCGCTGAGCCACCACTGGTTGCGATTTGAGTTGCAAGTAAAACAAATTACTCACGTTGTAAATCACTTTAACCAAACGCATAGTGGACTCATAAAAAACTCTTTTGGAACGTGACGTTATCAACAATCTGGATCAAATTATGTTGTTCTGTAACCTTCATGACACGTTAAATCAAGTATGAAGCGACTGATCTCGAAGTCATCAAAGTTGACTCAGGTATTGAGACAAATTTCTTTGCACAGCAGAATTTTCATTACTTAACGAAAAGTCATCGAAGCGAGTCGACGCAGATTTAAAGCACAAGAATCCGTTTTGGTTTGTCTCTGAGAAATATAAACATCTATATTTTTATGAAGCATCACAATACATTGCGGTTCCATCAAAGTACACGACTTAATTAGGTTTTTATAGCCGTAGAAATGTTCCACCTTTTCCTTGTTTGTCAAAAACCACAATTATTAATGATGATTCCTATGAATGCCAAAACTTATGGGGTCGGCCAGTTCAAAAGCTATTATTTTAATAGGTTTTTATGCGGATTTAAAATGTTGTTGACGTGTTTCGGTTTTTAAAACTATGAAATAAAATAAAATTTTAGGAGAAGAGAAGGAGAGTTTCATTAGGGAACTTGGACATTTTATATTGTGAAAAGACGAAATTAAAAAGAAAGAAGAAAAAGACCGAAAAATTATGAAAATAAAGATAAAACGAATATATGTTTGAATCCTGAAACATTTCACATCGGTTTATGTTTAATTCCTGAGATATTTCACATTGGTTTATGTTTAATTTCTGGGATATTTCTCCTTGGTTTATAATACGATATTACTTGAAACGCTACAGTTATTCAGATCATCAGCTTGGCGTGATTAGGACGCTCGGATCGTAATCTAAGGGAGCACGGGTTCGAATCCATGTCACTCCATTTATACTAAATAAATACTGTTTCATAATGTAGTAATGATAAAATAAATTTGTGTATTTTAACTGTTGGCCTTCCAGAAACCTAATCCTAAAAGAAAGAAACAAATTAGCACATGATAATTATTTTGTAAAATAACAGCCATTCTCCATTAAGTATACTAAACCAAGAGCTTTGGGAGTTTGTTTTAGAATTTGGCCCAAAGTTACACATTGGTTATCTGTGCTGGTTGTCCCTAATTTAGAAGGAAAGCAGCTAGTCGTCACCGCTAACTCAACGGCTAAAAGGGTGAACATGTTTGGTTCGACGAGGTTTCGAACTTGTGATCCTGAGATTATGAGTTGAACGCCTTAACTCACGTGGCGCCACATGCCGGGCTCACCAGATATAAGGTGTGTTTATAATAAAGTGTAAATTAACTTCTGTAGTTTTATTTTCCCAACATTACTCTGCACAGTATTAATTATATTTAGATTTTATCACATTTACGTATTTGGTTTAATCATTATGATAACAAATTATTTATTTTTACATGAACTTAAAAAAACATTCATTTTTCTTTCCACTTCTGAGTGGCCCGGCATGGCCAAGCGTGTTAAGGCGTGCGACTCGTAATCTGAGGGTCGCGGGTTCGCATCCCTATTGCGCCAAACATGCTCGCCCTTTCAGCCGTAAGGGCGTTTTATTGTGACGATCAATCCCACTATTTGTTGGTAAAATAATAGCCCAAGAGTTGGTGGGGGTTGTGATGATTAGCTGCCTTTCCTCTAGTCTTACACTGCCAAATTACAGACAGCTAGCGCAGATAGCCCTCGAGTAGCTTTGTGCGAAATTCCAAAAAACAAACAAACATCGAAGCTATCATGACCTGTCATCTATCTCCTGTATCTAATACTATTTTAATATAGTTCTTTTCTATTTTAATAAAGAAGTCTTATCTAATTACAATTAAATCAGTTATACACATAGTGCGCATGTCTGATACTTGTAATTTTCGTGGTGTAAAGCTATAAAATGAGCTATATGCACTCTGTCCACTACGGAGATTCAAAACTCTCATCATAAACCTACCTCTTACTCATCAATTGACACCTTCATATAATTCTTGTGCTACCCAGTAATTATCTCTTGAGAGTTTACTTTAAATATTTTTCCACTGAAAAAGAAGAATAATTTTGTTTAACGTTGGAGAAAACATAAGATTTTAATGTGTATAAAAATATAACATGTTCAGGTGTACAAAAATATAACGTGTTCAGGTGTACAAAAATATAACATGTTCATGTATACAAAAATAAAATATGTTCAGGTATACAAAAATATAACACGTTCAAGTATACAAAAATTTAAACGTGTTCAGGTGTACAAAAATATAACACGTTCAAGTATACAAAAATTTAAACGTGTTCAGGTGTACAAAAATATAACACGTTCAGGTGTACAAAAATATAACACGTTCAGGTGTACAAAAATATAACGTGTTCAGGTGTACAAAAATATAACATGTTCATGTTTACAAAAATAAAATATGTTCAGCTATACAAAAATATAACACGTTCAAGTATACAAAAATTTAAACGTGTTCAGGTGTACAAAAATATAACACGTTCAGGTGTACAAAAATAAAATATGTTCAGGTGTACAAAAATATAACACGTTCAAGTATACAAAAATTTAAACGTGTTCAGGTGTACAAAAATATAACACGTTCAGGTGTACAAAAATCTAACACGTTCAGGTGTACAAAAATATAACGTGTTCAAATGTACAAAAATATAACTCGTTCAAGTATACAAAAATTTAAACGTGTTCAGGTGTACAAAAATATAACACGTTCAGGTGTACAAAAATAAAATATGTTCAGGTGTACAAAAATATCACGTGTTCAAGTATACAAAAATATAATGTGTTCAGGTATACAAAAATATAACACGTTCAAGTATACAAAAATTTAAACGTGTTCAGGTGTACAAAAATATAACACGTTCAAGTATACAAAAATTTAAACGTGTTCAGGTGTACAAAAATATAACACGTTCAGGTGTACAAAAATTTATACGTGTTCAGGTGTACAAAAATATAACACGTTCAAGTATACAAAAATTTAAACGTGTTCAGGTGTACAAAAATATAACGTGTTCAGGTGTACAAAAATATAACTCGTTCAGGTGTACAAAAATATAACGTGTTCAGGTGTACAAAAATATAACACGTTCAAGTATACAAAAATATAACATGTTCAGGTATACAAAAATATAACACGTTTAAGTATACAAAAATATAACGTGTTCAAGTATTCAAAAATATAACACGTTCAAGTATACAAAAATTTAAACGTGTTCAGGTGTACAAAAATATAACACGTTCAAGTATACAAAAATTTAAACGTGTTCAGGTGTACAAAAATATAACACGTTCAGGTGTACAAAAATATAACACGTTCAGGTGTACAAAAATATAACGTGTTCAGGTGTACAAAAATATAACATGTTCATGTTTACAAAAATAAAATATGTTCAGCTATACAAAAATATAACACGTTCAAGTATACAAAAATTTAAACGTGTTCAGGTGTACAAAAATATAACACGTTCAAGTATTCAAAAATATAACACGTTCAAGTATACAAAAATTTAAACGTGTTCAGGTGTACAAAAATATAACATGTTCAGGTATACAAAAATATAACACGTTCAAGTATACAGAAATATAACGTGTTCAAGTATACAAAAATATAACACGTTCAAGTATACAAAAATATAACGTGTTCAAGTATACAAAAATATAACATGTTCAGGTATACAAAAATATAATGTGTTCAGGTATACAAAAATATAACACGTTCAAGTATACAAAAATTTAAACGTGTTCAGGTGTACAAAAATATAACACGTTCAAGTATACAAAAATATAACACGTTCAGGTATACAAAAATATAACGTGTTCAGGTGTACAAAAATATAACTCGTTCAGGTGTACAAAAATATAACATGTTCATGTTTACAAAATAAAATATTTTCAGCTATACAAAAATATAACGTGTTCAGGTGTACAAAAATATAAGACGTTCAGGTGTACAAAAATATAACACGTTCATGTATACAAAAATATAACATGTTCAGGTATACAAAATAAAATATGTTCAGGTGTACAAAAATATAACACGTTCAAGTATGCAAAAATTTAAACGTGTTCAGGTGTACAAAAATATAACACGTTCAAGTATTCAAAAATATAACACGTTCAAGTATACAAAAATTTAAACGTGTTCAGGTGTACAAAAATATAACATGTTCAGGTATACAAAAATATAACACGTTCAAGTATACAGAAATATAACGTGTTCAAGTATACAAAAATATAACACGTTCAAGTATACAAAAATATAACGTGTTCAAGTATACAAAAATATAACATGTTCAGGTATACAAAAATATAACGTGTTAAGGTGTACAAAAATATAACACGTTCAAGTATACAAAAATATAACACGTTCAAATATACAAAAATATAACATGTTCAGGTATACAAAAATAAAATATGTTCAGGTGTACAAAAATATAACACGTTTAAGTATACAAAAATATAACGTGTTCAAGTATTCAAAAATATAACACGTTCAAGTATACAAAAATTTAAACGTGTTCAGGTGTACAAAAATATAACACGTTCAAGTATACAAAAATATAACGAGTTCAAGTATACAAAAATATAACATGTTCAGGTGTACAAAAATATAACGTGTTCAGGTGTACAAAAATATAACGTGTTCAGGTGTACAAAAATATAACACTTTCATGTATACAAAAATATAATCTGTTCAGGTATACAAAAATTTAACATGTTCAGGTATACAAAAATAAAATATGTTCAGGTGTACAAAAATATAATACGTTTAAGTGTACAAAAATATAACGTGTTCAGGTATACAAAAATATAACGTGTTCAGGTGTACAAAAATATAACACGTTCATGTTTACAAAAATAAATATGTTCAGGTATACAAAAATATAACGTGTTCAAGTATTCAAAAATATAACACGTTCAAGTATACAAAAATATAACACGTTCAAGTATACAAAAATATAACGTGTTCAGGTGTACAAAAATATAACGTGTTCAGGTGTACAAAAATATAACATGTTCAAGTATACAAAAATATAACATGTTCAGGTATACAAAAATATAACGTGTTCAGATGTTCAAAAATATAACTTGTTCAGGTACACAAAAATATAACATGTTCAGGTATAGAAAAATATAACGTGTTCAGGTATACAAAAATATAACATGTTCAGGTGTACAAAAATATAACTTGTTCAGGTGTACAAAAATATAACGTGTTCAGGTATACAAAAATATAACATGTTCAGGTGTACAAAAATATAACGTGTTCAGGTATAGAAAAATATCTGTTTGTTTGTAATTCACGAACACAATAACACAAGAGCAAAATTAAAGTTTTGTATTATGAATAGTTTGTGTGAGATATCGTTAAGTGCGATGCATTTGTTTGTTTGTTGAATTTTTTTACAAAACTTTTATGGGTTATCTGCACTATCCGTCGTCCGTTATTATGAAGTGACACAAGCAACAAGTCAAAAACACCAGTCACTGCCAACGCATGGGTTGCAGTTTACCAACGGAAAGTAGCTTTGGCCGTGGTGTCAAAACACCCCTTGTGGCTGAAAAAGCAACCACTTTCATTATGTCTGACGATTTAAAGTAAGATATGGGACTCAAATTACTAGAACTTTTCATAATAAGTATGAGTTTAATTAGATTTACGACACACACATCATACAGTACTGTAAAAGGTGTCAGAACAAAGCCAAATACTAGGCTTCAGGCTACTTTCAAAGAACATTGAAATATGAAAAAGTTAATCAAAAGTTAAACAAAAAGTTAATCTTCGTATATCGTACAACAGAAACTCAGCAAACACTTGATACTTTCTAGTTTCGTTTGGTTTTACGAAAGCTGTATGAGGGCTATCTGTGCTAGTCGTCTTTAATTTAACGATGTAATTCTTCTCGTCATCACCTCTCGCTCCCAACTCTTGAACTACTCTTTTACCAACGCATGGGGGGGATTGACTGTCACGTTATAACGGTGCATGATTGGTGTGACGGGTATTCGAACCTGTGATTATCGGATAAGGAGTTGAGCGTCTTAACCACCTAGCCATGCCGGGCAGCCTTGGGAGGATACGCTCCTTAAAATAAAAACATTTTAATGTCATGTGATGTTTGTTTGTTTTTTGTTAAGAACTCCGGTAAATTTTTGGTAAATTTTATCTGCATCTTATTTTAAACAGCGGTTACTTTGTTATATTTCTGGTTTTTCAAATTTCATTTTGAAGGTATAATGATTTGAATGTTAAGTATTTGTTTTATGGTATTAAATCTGAGGTATGTCCTAACATATACATTCTGAAAAAATGTTCCTAAACATTTCTATTTCAATTTTGTAAAGTACTCTTAACGTGTAAACCATAAGAAAAATATAAATACATTTTAATTGTATAAAGTATTCGTAACGTGTAAAATCATAAGAAAATATATATACATTTTAACCGTGTAGAGTACTCGTAACGTGTAAATCATAAGAAAAATATACACCATTGCATCTTTCTCTCACAAGTAAATAGCTTGTAAGCTTCATAGAATTCTGTTGTTTTTAACTAATTTAGTAGAATTAAACCTGGTAATAAATTAAAATAAGGCAAAAAATAACTTTTACGTTATTTATAACGTTTATCAGTTTGAAAGTCCGTTTTGTAAAGAGGTGAAAACTTGAGAAAAATTATTCGGTTGGTTCAAAGTTATTAATTTTAATCTTTCGGTTTGAAGTTTTATATAAAAAAAAACTATAAACGCAGTTCTTGCTTTGGACTTTTTTGTCTTTTTGCTTGAATAATAGATGGCGCGGTAGTCGCATATATTAAATTTGTTAGAAGTTGTTTGGAATTAAGCACAAAGCTACACAATGGGCTATCTGTGCTCTGCCCACCACGGGTATCGAAACCCGGATTTTAGCGTGTAAGTCCGCAGACATACCGCTGAGCCACTGGGGGGCAAATTTGTTAGAAAGAATGACTGCAACAAAAATCAATTTTCCATAGTGTTTCACAGATTATTTCTGAGCACCGTGCGAGATGATTTCCAATCAAATAATAAGTTTTTTTCTGCTCGGAGATACAAATCTACAAACAATTTAATGTTACTTAATACCCAATCAATATAGATTAAGTATTAAATATAACTTGCAATAAGAGTTTAGTCAATCAACGCGTCTTTACACTAAACATTTTATTTCCTCTGTAGCTTTTCGGTAATTAGTCAGTTATTTTGAATTTTGCACAAAGCAACTCGAGGGCTATCTTCGCTAGCTGTCCCTAATTTAGCAGTGTAAGATTAGAGGGAAGGCAGCAAGTCATCGCTAACTCTTGGGCTACTCTTTTACCACGTTTAGTGGGGCTGACCGTCAGCCCGTCAGATAATTAAACAATTATCAATTTAAAGCAGAGTAACTAATAATCTTGAACTTAAATTACAATTTTTCAGTCAATTATTTAATATATATATATATATTAATGTAGTAGTGTTAATAGAATCACACCATATGTTTACAATTCATTATGATTCAAAGTAGTCACAAAATATTTGATTTTGAATGCGCCCTATGCATTATTGTGAAAGTATTATTAAGACCGTAAGGCTCACATAAACCTTTTACTGATCCTTAAATTTCAATTGTGCTTAATCAACTTATTAAAATAGAAAATCTTTTAAACGTTTTTCTCCATATTTGTGCTTTTTGCCTTAAGAATAGGCACAACTTAAAGTGTTTGTAACTAACATGATCCATATCTTAAGCCATTAATTAGAACAAAAGAATAAATCAGAAAACAGAAAGGTGACATTCGTATATTCTAGCGTGTGATGAGATTGTGGTGCCACCTTCTGTCATTTTCTTTTTTTAATTCAATACAGTATGTTTCAAATAGAACAAGATATAGGATTGTATTTCTTTTTGTAAACGTTATTCTTGACTCTCTACTTGAGATAATCATCATTGGTTTGATTGTTTTTTGTCTCTAACTGGGATATTCGACGTTAGTTGCATTCTTTCTGTTAATGATATTGTCGAGTCTTTAACTGAGATATTCGACATCAGTTGTATCATTTTTGTAAACATTGTTCATTATCTTATTCTAATAATCGATAGGTTGCATCACTGTCGTACATGTCGCACGTAGTTATATTAACTTGGATTCACGATTTAACAGAGATTAAGTGCAAATTAAGCCTTTTATAGTTAAACAAATATAATTCTCAAATTATTATCAGTACCGAAAAAAAAAAAGATATTGAGATAAATTATAATTTATTCATCTGTTTACATATCAGTTTTCGAAGATATGATACATAAAACACAAAAACAATTGTGTTGGAATTAGTTTAATTCAACATTGATATCGGAATAAATACAAGAGAAAATGAAAGTGCAAAGTTTTGGTATTTTATACAACAGGATTCTGGTTAGTTAAGCCTTTGTTTATACAGAGAACAGGTAGAAAAATCATTCGAAAGTACAGCTATTTTCAACAGGAAACAATTGTTCGTTTTCACATCTGTAGTTTACAACATTTATTAATAATCGCTTGTAATCATACCTTTCTTCAGAGTAATATAAGACAAAAATTAACTTTGCAGTAGACAACAAGAAGACGGCTTTTCAGCAACGACTGTAAGGCTAGTTAAATACAAAGTGTGATTACAGTCAGAAAGCACAAGTCTTACCTTTTCTTAAACATCACTTTCAGTTGGCAGCGCTGATAAACGTGTTATGAATTCGTCGACTAGTCATTCATAAAATTAAATACTGGTAGATAAGTAACCGTGACACATAATTAGCTACTTACATGCATTATTTGTTTCACAAAGGCCTAACATATTTAATCGCTTGTGAAGAGTTATAATCATAATAAATCATTGACTGTATTTAAATAATTACGAATATTTGAAAACCTAAAAAAAAAGAAACAAAATATTTGAAATAAATTACTGCCATGAGGTATTTGTTAAAGATTAACAGATTTCAGATTAATATTTAAAGCTATGCGAGATATTTCGTTATAATGTGATCAGCTGTTTTTTAAAATGCGAGTCGTATACTCGGTTCCAACACACAATTACTCTCATGAATGTATTTTATCTTAAGTTAAGACAACAACAACGATTTATTGATGGGTGACCACTAGGTTTTCACTATTTTTTTTATAGACCCGTTAAGAATTTTGTGCAATTGTGGATTAATATATATATTGTCTTCTCACAAAATACCTCGGTTTGAGTGCTGTAACTGAAGACTGTGCTTTTTCCTATCAAAACATTTTTCGGTTTTTAGTGCGAAGTAAAATATAGTCAACTAATAATATTACAATTAGCTAATAATTACCTTCCTTACTGCGTGTTTTTAAATCGACAATATGAACTAAAATCTCGTTCGATATTGTTTAGTTTCTACAAAGAACGCCTGTGACAACAAAACTGGGCTCATAGAAATGTTAAAAATATACATAAGTTGGTGTTTTTTCTTAACAATTTTCTAACTGAAAACTAAGTTTCAAGCTGTTTAATGCAAAAACTTTGTTGAATTACTATTTAAACAAATATAAGAAATGCTTCAGTAAACGTATGCATGTCGATATGTTTTCATGCAGTAACTTGAAAATTATCACCGATATTACAGACAAACATAAGCAACCAAAATACATCCTTACGAATCTATTTTAATCACTGTGAACAAGACGAGATAAAGTGATTTAGTAAAGGTCATGTGATGAACAAAATACATTCACTGACTAGCTGCAAAAAAACTGAGATTGTGAAATATGCTACTTTTTAAAGCACTTTATCTGTATCTCAACTCGCCTTGACTTGCTTTATCATAATTAATCTTTACAACTATATTTCTTAAGTCACTTCTATCATATTTGCTAACGCTATTTTACATTTTGACGAAACTAGATTCACACTATTACCGCAATCAGTGTTTAATTGGAGCCTCTACGAATGACTAGTTCCTAAAATTAGCACTAGAGGTAAAATATAAGGAGCACATTTCAGTAGATTTTACAAAAAAATGTTCCGAACACCATAACACAACAATTTGACAGGACAGTAGAAGAGCAGTATACTCTGATGGTGTTATTTGAATAAAATATGTAACACTCACTTAAAAACTACATTTATATATATATATTTCACAAAAATGGTAATAGTAGGTTAAATTAGTCCAAAAAACATCGCTAACAGAGAGGCTACTCAGTTGATGAAACAGTGCATTGAAATTCTTGTAATCTAAAACAGCATACAAGCTACCTTCACTTCTGGTTTGATTTTAGTTCTGATCTATATATGAAGTTAAATCGCAATAAACTATGAAGATTACAGTAATTTAGAAATTATTTTGTTTTTTGAATTAAGCACAAAGCTATACAATGGGGTATCTGTGCTCTGCCCACCACGGGTATCGGAACCCGGATTTTAGCGTGTAAGGCCGCAGACATACCGCTGAGCCACTGGGGGGCATTTAGAAATTAAAGTATACATAAAGAAAAATGAACGAAGTTCAAAGTATTTAGTTTGGCACTTTATTTAAGTTATGTAAACACACGTAATCTGCAAGGAGGGGACGAATACATGGAAATTCATATTCGTGTTCCATGTTAAGAACTGCAAACCAAACAGCAGATTAGTAGAAAAACTTCATTATTACAAATAACGACTTGGATGGATAAAAAATATTGAATTACGTTGTATGTTGTTGTTTTTTTTCAGTAAAAATGACATTGTTGAATTTAATATCATTCTCTATGGAATGTTTTATAATAAGTTACTTGATGTAAATGTATTTTAATCGTGTTTATAAAGAAATAAGTGCGGATATGAAAAAGAAAGCGTATGATTCTTATCTGTGAAACCTACGAAAAATGTAACAATTTATATTGGAAATGAGAACTATTTTTTTTTGTAATTTGTTTTTCCTGTGCGATAAGGCTTAAACACCTACTCAAGACTATTTCTTAACAAACAACAACAAAAAATGAAACACTATCAGGTACAATTGATATTAAATAAATATTGAGCTTTGAATAAAAAGTTTAATCCTGAAAATGTATATCAAAGGAATGCTGAATGACTAGCATGAACAGTTAAAAACGTAACATCATAAATTATTCATACGCAACGGCAAAGAGCCAAAGAAGCCAAATAATAATGTAATAAAATCAGGGCTAGCAGGCTAAGAACCACGTGGTGAATATAACAGAAAACAAAAATGTCTGTTTTTGATTTCTACAGCACAAAATTTCTAATAGTTACGTGCGATACATCAATATATTTATTAACCTTTCACACTAACGTGTGTGTGTGTGTATATATATATATACATTTATTTCAATACATAATTTAAATGTGTTGTATTTATTGGCTTTTAAATTTGTCTATACACTTACTTAAATGAAGCCTGAATTATACACTTAATGTACACATGTTTTTACACAATTACAATGATGGTAAATGTAAGTTAGAGAAAATATAAGAGGTACGTTAAATACAACAAACTAGGTATCTTATGTACACACATGTGTATATAGACATTTAAAGTTCAGTGTGTAACAAGTATACTAGACACAATTAACAACCCTTTTACATTCTTCATTCATCTATATTACACAGAGTTTCCCAAAGTAAATATTTATAATAAATATGTGGGATATGCTTATATATCCTGCTACAGACGAGATAACATTTAAGTGACACGCAAAACTCTGTACATTTTAAATATCACCACATGAAAGAAATATATATATTACCTTCAAATATGCCACGGTATCAGATGTTTAACATTGTATCAATAAATTGTGTTGCTTTTTTTTAAAATATGAGCAAGTCAAGAAAGATGTTGGATATGAGATGCAGGTAAAATTATGACTTAATTTATCCAAATTCATCACTTTTTACTTATTACTTCTAATTATCACCCTTTGTCCTACGACTAACACACACACACACACACAAACAGTAGCCCGTTTAGTACTGCGTTGTGGAATGGTACACAGTTTACTTCGTTCTGATGTCGTGGTTTCTTTTGTTATCAACTGTTCTCTCGAAGATTCCGAAACACTTATTGAAGTCATTCTGTCACATTTCAGTTCACTACTTTTTCTGTGACTACTACTTAAGTTCTCTCTTCTGGGAATCTCTACGTTTTGGTCCTTGGTCTGTAAATGAGGAATGTGTGTTTGACCTTTAACGTGTTGGAGTTTTTCTGGTGTTAAAATATTTCTCTGACGGTGTCGCAAAATTTTCCGTATCCACTGCTTTGGTTTAGAGAAGGTATAAGTAAGACTTATGTAGAAACTTTATCTGAAATGCTTATGCCTGTCCGTAAGGGTAAAATTGCTGTTGCTAAGAGACTTGTCATAACAATTAGTAGTTTGCACGGAGCATAGCTGTCTGGCCTGATAAAGAATTGAAAAATAAAACTGTTTTTAAACATTTGCAATAATTATGTTTATACATAAATACACTGTTAACACAGATTAATCGTTACATATTATCTTCAAATACACTATTAACACAAATTAGTCGTTACATATTATCTTCAAATACGCTGTTAACACAGATTAGTCGTTACATATTATCGTGATGTTTGACTTGGAAATATATCGTAAATCTAAAGAAAGTAAAATAACTCGTGCATATGTGTTATTTTAGATTTATTCTATTATTGGAATTATTTTACAGTAATCGAAATAATACAAATTCATTCAGATTATTTTTGCATTCCACATTCTTAAGTCAATGATATATCTTATGCAAAGAATTTACTTAAGTGATACATTTTTTTTCACGAGTTGCACAGATAACACACGCCTAGGTCTGTTAATTTAAATCTCATAAACATTGTTTTGGTTTTAGTAACAAATTTTTCCATGAAAATTCCGAAAATAATATTCCTTTTTTCTTTTATAACATAAGGATTTTTTTATATAAATCAGTGGCTTACATGCATTGTTTATTATAAATTATTTTAATAATTTTTACAGTAAACAACCTTCTCCTTTTTATACCATTATGATAATGTTTAAAAGAACATCAAACTTTACAAAGAAATACGACATTAGAACACAAAGTAAAGAAAAGAAGCAGACAGAATAGTGCATGCTACTGTATTTATGTTGGTTTAATGTCTGGTTAAGTGTTTAATAATAATTTATAATGAACAGACTGTTATGGTTAACTTTGTTTAACGCAGGAGTTTATTATCTTAATAGAAATGTATTGTAATGAACAAACACACAGACACATACACAACAAATATAACAGCCATGACATGAAACAATTAAAACAATAACATTTTGCCATTGTTTCACACGAGAGTGAGAAAAAAGATGTCTATTGTTTTCATTGTTTGATGCGATAAATTTTATAATAATCGTGCAATAAAGATTGCGTTCTTATTGAATCTTCATGGTAAAAGATAGTGAAAAATCTATTGGGATTTTGTTTATGTGGAAAATGAAAGAACTACAAACAAAAATGTTCTTTAATGTAAAAGTTTGGCAATTTATACGTTTATGTGCAAGCATTTTAAGGTTCGTTGCGTCCTCTATTAAGTAATTACTCTGTTAAGAAAATGTACATAATTTCCAAAGAATTTTTATCCTCTCAGTATTTTCGTTGATAGTAGATCACACAAGAAATTAATTGAAAGCTCTGTTTGTGATGTAATTAATAGGTTTATTGGACATGAAGACGTTTCTTTCACTTCTAGTATATCTACACTGGACCAAAAGTGAGGCATCACGTAAGTACAAAATTCTGTCTCATTCTCAATAATTAAGTTCCTATTCATTGTGAAAAATAAGTGAAAAATAATTTTTCTTTACAGAAAACAGGGTACGTTAAGTTATAAGTTATATTTGATATTTTGTAATTTATTTTACAGAAAACACAATAAGTGTATATATGGGTCGCTTGCTGTTTGTACACTTGTTCATTGATAACACAAGCCTGCGAATTTAAACTTCATAAAAGTTGTTTTGACTTTTATAATGGATTTTCTATAATTTAGCTAGACAGATTTTAAAAGCAATATTCACTTTTTTCTGTCATGTAAGGAGTATTTTTTGTTTTACAAATCGGGATGAAAAATCAACTCTTACTTAGATCAAATTATTACATCTTTTATAACAACAAATACTTTTTGTTCTTGTTGTTTTTATGACTGGGTTACAGAACGACCGATAAGACTCTCACGTCGCGATTGGTCTGAAGAAATCTATAGGTGGTGGAGAAAAATCGATAGAGTTTTCGGATTCAGCGTATAAGAATTAGCGTACACCATGTAAAAATGCCAAAACAATAGAATCATCGCAAGCCTTTGTATAATAAATTATGTCAACTCCTTACCTCACCTTTCCCTCACCATTGTATTCAGTTAGTAACACCACTTAGGTTAAGACGTACCACTAGATGGCACTATTATTATTATTATTAAATATTGTTAGAGTTCCTTCCATGCCAGGATAGGCTATCTTGGTGGTTAGGGCACAAGACTTGCAACCTGCGGGTCACGGATTCGAATCCGTATTAGCAAATATACCAGGGGATCGTCATAACGTAACGGTCAATCCCGCTAGTCGTTATAAAAGATCATATCAATACTTAACGGTAGGTGGTATTAATTAGCTTCTTTCTTCTAGTCTGTCACTACATTACAAATGGTTAGCGCAGGTGGCCTTCAAGTAAGTTCGCGCGAAATTCAAACCATACCTTTCCCCTCCGCAAAATATCATAAATAAGAAAATACATTTTTGCATAAAAGTATTGAAGAAAAAATAAACAAAAAACAAATAGTAAACAGATCTTGTAGGAAGCGTTTTTGACTAAAAATGTCTATACTATTGTTTTTTAAGAGTCACAGCGCAGGTAAACTGATATGTAGAATTATACACGAACTGTTCTTTACGTTAAAATACTTTTTTTGTATATGCAGGGTGGTAGCCATCTTGAATCGGCATTTCCAAGTGGTTAGGGCGCTTGACTCGTAATCTGAAAGTCACATGCTCACCCTTTCAGCCGAGGGGGCATTATAAAGTGGCGGTCACTGCAATTGTGACCTGGTAAAAGAGTAGCCCAAGAGTTGGCAATGGGTGGTATTGACCAGCTGCCTTCCCGCTACCTGGTCACTGCTATGTTAGGGCGGCTAGCACAGATAGTTCTCGTATAACTTGAGTCCAAATTCAACACAAACCAAACTTCCAGCTAGCCATCTTATCAGAGCCTTCATCTTTCAACAATGTTTCAAGTAATACAAATCCATTTGTCTGTAAAACACTGCTCTTAAACAGTTGTGTAGGCAGCAGTCGTAACAATAACTGACGTGTGGTATTAAAGCTATTTACTATATAGAAACTTTAATAACAGATGTCAGTTAAACAAATTAATAATGCTCAGAGCGTTGTTTTCAGATGAAAACTCCAATAAGATGACCGAAAAGTGACAACAAGAAAATAAAAGTATTTTAACGTGGAAAATAAACCGTGTATAATTTTTACGTCTCTACTATTGTTGTGAATATGAATTATAGATAAGTTGTCTCACAGAAAATATTGGATATTGTACACTATTGATTTATTTAAGCTTAACAATAGAAACTAACTTTGTGTCACATAGTTGTTGTTTTTCGGATACTTGTAACACATGTTTAGTTGCAGCGGTTATTATAAATATCGTATGTTAACAAACAATATTATAATACACTAAAAGGAACATGAAACAGAAATATATTAAAGAATACTAGAACGTATAGAGAAATTAACAGTGTCTGAGGCCATGAACTTAAGATGGAAAGTAAAAACAACTGTTGTTTACCAAACTGATGTCATTGCTTTAACACCAGATGTCAGTAGTTATAATGATTTTTGTTTTGTTTTTTTAAATTTCGCACAAAGCTACTGGAGGGCTATCTGTGCTAGCCGTCCCTAATTTTGCGTGTAAGACTAGAGGGAAGGCAGCTAGCCATCACCACCCACCGCCAACTCTTGGGCTACTCTTTTTCCAACGAAGAGTGGGATTGACAGTTCCATTATAACACCCCCACGGCTGAAAGGGCGAGCATATTTGGCGCAACCGAGATGCCAACCGCGACCCTCAGATTACGAGTCGCACGCCTTAACGGGCTTGGCCATACTGCTTTAAAGCAGTGTTCTGCAGAATTTGTAGTATTCCATATATTGTCGTGTGATGAAGGTTCTGGTTAGAGGATGGAAAGCTCATAAATAAGTGTTTTAAAGTCGAGAACAATCAACATAATGTGTTGATTTTACAATTATTGTGAATATGAATCACGAATATGTCTTCTGCAGGAAATACTGATTAGTGGATACTATTTATTTATTTTGAGTTACAAGTTAAAATCCAAAATACGTTAACGATACGAAATTACCTCATGTAGCACACAAACATCTGTCTTCATTTACACTGAAAGAAGTTGCAAGAAGAGGAAAACTAGAAACTGTGCTAGAATATAGAGCAGTGTGCAAGTAGTGAGATGGAAGTAAAAAGTAAAAATAATTGTGCTTTACCCAAGTGATCTGTAAGTCTTACTGCTCACCAAGCGTTGGGTGTTCTTACCCTGTAATAGGATGTCCAGAAAAATAAGGTTTTAGGTATTTAAAAACAGCTTAGAATATATGCAGTTACGATGAAATTACAAGGTTTACAGGCTCGTGATTTTATGTCAAGTATTTAATAAATTGTGTAAAGAATATTATGAAAATGACATTTTTCTTTTTTTTACAAAATGATTAAACTTCATCAAAAGTTAGATATAGGTGGCGCTTTGCAAGAAACCAGTGATTTAATAATGTTTTATTCGGTTAGTAGTAATAAGTACAGAGATAAATACTATTTATATTATTTGTATACAACGGAATTTGTTGCGATAAATATTTTCTTTGCGTTATTTAATAGTAATTAAAGTAAATACTTGAAATATGCAGTTATATAACAGTGCATTCAACTTTAATAAATATTAAAAAACCATCTACGTACTTTCCTTTCCATATCAGCCAATAGGAATTAGCAAACATGACGTCAAGTAACATAGAACTGATAAAAAATTATGAACCACCCACGCACGACAGACAACATCCAGTATAATCAGATAGTTTTCACAAGATTACATTGTTTCCCCCAATTGTTGAAGAAGCAACAACAGAAAAAAACACGAAAACAATAAAAGAAATAGTTAATGTGAGAAGTAATTATGTTATGACTAACATTGAAAATGTCTACTGATCCCAAAATAAAAGACACTACAAGAAAACATGAATAAAACATTAAACACATTTCCGTAACTACATTTATTAGAGTGTCAGCTAGTTACTTAATAGCTAACAAAGATTATCTACCACTGTGGAAAAAAAATCAAAGGAAGAAGCTTCCGAACTTCGATGAAATAGTAGATGATAGATAAATAACAGATAAAATTGTTGTTAAGAATTATCATCCCTTTTAATTTACGAAACACGTGGCTACCAATGTCATTTATGGAACAAAAAAAGATCAAAGTTAATCCTAAATACAAGCATTTCACTTGAAATAAACTCCATAAACAAGCTAACAAACCCTAAGCATTGACTGAAGATAGACCATATTTATTATTGACTACTTTGAAGCTTTCTTATAGGAAACAGACAATAAAATAAATATAAAAATCATGGAAAAATTTACCTCGTAGTTGCAGGAAATACAGGAGTCGCGATTGGCAAGGGCTGGTACCCTTAACTGATACAACTGCTCCTTGTACGTACAGCCTCGACCGTGGTAGACATTTGTTGTGACATTACCACTGCTTTCGTCACTAGTGAAAGTTTTTGAGCTGCAAACGTCATCTTCACAACGAAAGCAACAATCACCATCGTGTCTAGCAGGATGATCGCACGTGACTGGTGGACATTCTTGATCCCAACAGTCAACTTCTCCAAACTACAGTAATAACAAACAAACAACAAATTTTAAGAAGTAATTACAAATACTATAAATATCGGAAACCAGGGTTTTTGCGCTATAAGCCACAAAGAAAAAAAGTACTCTATACACGGTGTTTACAAAAACAGTGTCGTAGTTCACGATTTTATTTTTGAGTTTTATTTTAATAGAAACATCTCAAGAGAAACGCATTATCTTCCTGTTACGTCTTCCTACATTCCTAAACTACAACAAAGTAGTGTTAACTTAAAATGGTAAAAATAAACGCGCAACTTTTTATAATAAGTGTTCAGAGATGGTCCAAAGTGAATCTTTTAAGTCTTAGCGTCAGTAGCATTGGAAAAATCACCTTCAGAGCTATTTGTGAACAGAAGGCTGACAAAAGTCTAGGAGACATTTTGTTTTTTTACTTACTAAACATTCGCAAACTTGACATTGATAAACCCAACGTTCTCCATTACGAAATATTCTTGGCACTTCCTGATGACGACAGAAAGTAGTGACGTCACACTGCGGGCAGCACTCTAGATCAGTGTCAGTCCTGCTACAATCACACGTCTGTTTCTGGCACGTGACGACACCACTATTACACGAACACTCAGTGCAAGTCGATCCTGCTGCTGCTAGCCAGGTTTCGCCATCTCGTGTTTCGGTTCCATGATACACACAATCTGGAATGGACATCGCAACATTTTCATCTACGTCATATAAATTTTCTTCTTTGAGCATATTGACTGAAATACAAACGTATAACGGAAGCGGAAATAAACCTGTTTACTTACTCGCCTCATTTTAACTCTCAAGTTAAGATATTCTACATGTTATTCTCAGAATACAAACAATGATTTTCAACTTCTTGCGCTGTGGATAACAACTCATGTCGTAGCGCAAATCAAAGATATAAATATGCAATAAACATTCATTAATATTTTGCCAAACAAACTTCAATAATGTATTGAATTAAATACACTTCTCTGAGAATCAAAACCCGGAAATGTAGGCAGTTGCAAAAAATAATCATTCGCTCCAAGCATTTTTTAGTTTTCTCTTCGTTCTGACTTCGTATTTTAGTGATAAGCGCTCTACTTCTTGGCAAGGTGTAAACTTACTTAGGGAACACGTGGAATTTTCTTTACAGTCACACTTATAACCTCCTTCTTTATTGACACAGACGGTTGAATGGTGGCACGTGTGAGAGTTGCTGGTGCATTCGTTGATGTCTAAGGAGAGAGATGGTTTAATAAAGTTAGGTGCATGAACATACAAAACAATCTAACAAGGACATGACCATACAAAACAGTAAGTAACCCAAACATGTACACACAAATCAGTGTAACTAACCCAAACATGTACATACAAATCAGTATAACTAACCCAAACATGTACATACAAATCAGTGTAACTAACCCAAACATTTACATATAAATCAGTGTAACTAACCCAAAGATGTACATACAACTCACTATAACTAACCCAAACATGTACATACAAATCAGTATAACTAACCCAAAGATGTACATACAAATCAGTATAACTAACCCAAAGATGTACATACAAATCAGTATAACTAACACGAACATGTACACACAAATCAGTGTAACTAACCCAAACATGTACACACACAGTCTAACTAACCCAAACATGTACATAGAAATCAGTCTAAGTAACCCAAACATGCCCACACAAAACAGTGTGACTAACCCAAACATGCCCATACAAATCAGTTTAACCAACCAAAAACATTTTCAAGATGATGAGGCTGAAGCCTAGATATTGCTAAGTTTATGATAACACTTGTTTATTTGCAAACAGAAGCTTGTCATACAGTTATTGCTACTGTACTGTTATATTTTGTTACTACAACAACACCAAGTTTCCAGTAAAGTAGATTACTTCTTGAAGCTACGTACCTTGACACACAACGCCTCGATAATTGTCAGTTAGTTTGTTCTCGTAGCCTGGTCGACAAAGGCAGTAATACCATCCGGGCATGTTAATACACTCTGAATCAGGATGACATTCGTGGATTCCCAGATTACACTCATCAATGTCTGGAATGTTACAAATTACTATTGAAAAAATGTTTTCTTTAAGCAGAGCTGTAGTTTGAAGTACAGTTTATCACTAATCACTGAAAAACATCACATATGTTATCCAAAACTTCCTATGTTGCAAATTTTTTGAAATAGAACAACGTAATAAGAAAAGTGTTTGTTACAATAGAAGAGTACTTTTGAAATAGAACAACGTAATATGAAAAGTGTTTGTTACAATAGAAGAGTACTTTTGAAATAGAACAACGTAATATGAAAAGTGTTTGTTACAATAGAAGAGTACTTTTGAAATAGAACAACGTAATATGAAAAGTGTTTGTTACAATAGAAGAGTACTTTTGAAATAGAACAACGTAATAAGAAAAGTGTCTGTTACAATAGAAGAGTACTTTTGAAATGGAACAACGTAATAAGAAAAGTGTTTGTTACAATAGAAGAGTACTTTTGAAATAGAACAACGTAATAAGAAAAATGTTTGTTACAATAGAAGAGTACTTTTGAATGGTTATCTTTTTGGCTTCCAGTTGTTTAAAATAATATTTTTGTGTAATTTTATTAATCGGAAATTTTAATCTCTCGAAGTGCTAATTAAAATAAGATAAAATAAATTTCTAAAAGTGATTTCGGTATTATTTTGTTTTTTAGTCTAATAATAGGAAACTTACCAAGCTCACAACTAGAACCCGTGTAACCATGACGACATGAGCACATTTCTGGTGCCACGCACTGACCACCGTTTAAACAAGTCTCGTTGCACACAGCTAAACAAAGAACAAGTCATATGATTAAAAACTTAACAATCAGAATGTTCAGTATTTTGTATTAAATAAAGTGAAACATGAATGTGACATTCATGGTATATCCATAAGAAATAATTGTTTCAACGACCGATTTTTCGGCCAGATATTTTCCTTATTTATATTTATTTCAAATATGTAATTTAACGCCAGATATTCAGTCATAACAATGTTAGTTTAAAACAACATACAGTTATGTGAAAAATAAAAATCATTGTTCATTTCAGAATGTCTAGGGTTTAGTAAGTTTTCAGAAGAGGAAAAACAATATTTATAAAAGCTTCTTTAGCCTAAGAAGTCTGAGATGGAATTAAATTTGTTTGAAACGTAAGACAATTCAATCTAAATTCAGTTTTGAAATAGTGAAACTGTTTGCAATATCTATATATTGTATTTTAATTTATTGAAATTTCATACAACGATACTAACATACACAATAATGTGTTTATCATTATTTTAAGGCACTACACTCGTAATCGGAGGGTTGCGGGTTTAAATCTCCGTCACACCCTTTTTAGTGTTGAGGAAGTTATAATGTTGCAGTCAATTCTATTATTCGTTGGTAAAAGAGTAGCGCATGAGTTGGTGGTAGGTGGTGATGACTAGCTGCCTTCGTTTAGTTTTACACTGCTAAATTAGGGACTGCTGGCGCAGACAACCGTTGTGTCGTTTTGCGTAAAATTAATAAAATAAACAAACATAAGAATATAAAAATGGATTAAAATATCAAAACACAGAAAAATCGATTACAGTTCCCTATAAAATAATGCGATTAACATGAATTAGTTTGTTAAAATGACCACAGCGTGTAACAACTTAATAGTTTTAAATTGACTCAAGATATTGAGTTGTTACCTCATGATGCCTGATTTGAGCCATTAAAGAGAAAAAAATTTACAATTTATAGGCTAAAGTTACCTTCATTACAAATTTATTTAATATAGCAAAATCCATGCATATATATGAGGTTTGAGTTTAAAAATACGTATATTTTATTTCATAGAAAGAAGAGGCCCGGCATGGCCAAATGGGTTAAGACACTCAGCTCGTAATCTGAGGGTCGCGGGTTTGAATCCCTGTCACACCAAACATGCTCGCCCTTTCAGCCGTGTTACGATCAATCCCACTAATTATTGATAAAAGAGTAGCTCAATAGTTGGCGGTGGGTGGTGATGACCAGCTGCCTTCCCTCTAGCCTTACAGTGCTAAATTAGGAACGACAAGCTCAGATAGCTCTCGTGTACCTTTACGCGAAATTCGGAAACAAACAATCATGGAAAGAAAATAAATTCCATTACGATTATTGTAACGAACCAATTATATGAGCTGTTATATTTACTTACGTCTGCAGGAAAGTCCACTTCCGACGTACCCCGCCATACACTGACAGTGATAGCTTCCATCAGAGTTCTTGCAAATGGCATTTACATCACAACTGTGTCGACCAGTAACACATTCGTCTTCATCTAAATGGGGCAACCAATTACAACTGTTTATGCGTTACTGAGAGTAATTTTCATGATGTAATATTATATTTTTTTGAAAACGTAGAGTTTTGTTTAATGATTTAGACTGGATATTGTTACTAATAATATAATCATTCAGACAATTATTCTGGTCCTTACTGTATATATTATTATAATTTTCACAAGAGACGTTATATCAGACTTTTTGGTTTCATAGGAAAGAACTAGCCAGCTTTTCTTTGTGTGAATGGAATTAGTAGGATTTGAATCTTCAGTTCTATGGATCTATATATATGGGCACTCTAACCAGTTGGCTAGTGGGCTATGATCATTTGGAATTAAGCACAAAGCCTACACAATGAGTTATTTGTACTCTTCTCACTACAGGTATTCGAAATCCCGTTTCTAGCGTTGCGAGTCGTAGACATATTACTGTGCCTACTGGGTCTTTAAAAATAAAACCTTCATTGGGTCATCACGTGCATATCAAGAGAAGTTTCATTTTGTTGCAAGTGCAAGTCTTCATAGCTGATTAATGTTTGTCTTAACTTTGGTAGAGAATAATAACACCTTACCTGCGCAGTAGTAATTTTTCTTAACTTTGTTAGAGAATAATAACACCTTACCTGCGCAGTAGTAATTTTTCTTAACTTTGGTAGAGAATAATAACACCTTACCTGCGCAGTAGTAATCATCTTCTCGTTTGTAACCAGGAAGACACTCACAGGAGTAACTGCTATGTAGGTTAACACACCGAGTGTTTTCTCTACAATAGTGGCCTTTGTGTCCACCTTTCTGGAGGCATTCATCCACATCTAAGGAAAAATGAGCTTAGATTTTTAAAAAAACTGTAGATATTGTGGAAAATATATTATATTGAGAACTGGTTCACAGGAAAAAGGTAGTTATAAACTTATTTATAAACAAAAATTACCAAAGAGAAATACAATAAACAAAACAAAGAAGGAAGTGGTTTTTTAATATTAATATTACCTTAAACTATGTCTTACAACATTTATATGAATCATATAAGTTGATTTGGTATCTGAAAAATAAATCTTATTAAACGTTTACCTCAACGTCATTGATGTTTAGAAATGGGTGAATTTTAGTGTTCAAAACAAACGTAGTAGTCTTGAATAGTGTTTTAAAATAGTGAAATTAATGTATTTTAATAACATTATAGAAGCCTTGCAGGAAATATGAAGTAACTATTTAAATTAGTGGATATTCATGTTTGGAAATACGAACAAATAATTTAATGTGTAATTTAACATAGTGACGTGTGACATGGTTATGCGAAATAAACATTTTTTTTAGATTCTAATATCGTTGAAATGTTGAACAAAAAGAGATACACAAGCTAATAATTTGTTTACGTATAAAACACTACCTTCACCCACTTATAAGGCCTTATGAATTTATACGGATTATTTGGAGCTAATTTTGTTCCTTCCAATTTGGTCTGTTGAACTTATGGCCCGGCATGGCAAGGCGAGTTAAGGCATTAGATTCGTAATCTGAGGATCGCACCAAACATGCTCGCCTTTTCAGCCGTGGGGGCGTTATAATGTTACGGTCAATCCAACTATTCGTTGGTAAAATAGTAGCCAAAGAGTTGGCGGTGGGTGGTGATGACTAGCTGCCTTCCCTCTAGTCTTACACTGCAAAATTAGGAACGGCTAGCGCAGATAGCCCTCGAGTATCTTTGTGCGAAATTAAAAACAAACAAACCCAACAAACTATTGAACTTTGTTATGTTATATAGTTTCATCACTACTTCCAATTTACAATAAATGCTTCTATTTTATTAAAATACAAACTTTAAATGTTGAAAAAGACAAATAAAGTTTGAAGCAGTTCACGGTAAAGAATGTACTAAATGTAATGTGCCTTGATTATTCAACATAAATAAATATGCTCGTCAGTATACCTTCACAATGTCTTCCATTTCCCTCGTATCCTTCATTGCAATAACACGTGTAGTTCGTATGAAGGTTGAAACAAGTGGCATTCACGTGGCAGTCGTGGCCTTGTGAGCAGTAGTCTGTGTCTATAAGTTAAAATAAGAAACCTGCTGTCAGAATCTTAACTGAATCTTCAGTCTGACGCTATACAGCTGAAACCCAAACTTTCGAAACAACAGTTTCGTTGTTACCAAAACATGTAATATAAACACTAGATTTCAGAGGTTGACTTGCATCCATTTACCATGTTGACTAAAAATCTGCAGTATTCGTTATTTATGGTCCTACAAATACCACTCCTACGTAAGACAGTTATGATGAAAATATCTCGACTTTAGTAGATTTTAATAATTCTCTGTCTTATAATAACAAACCTTTGCAAGTTGGGCAACACTTTCCTTCAATATAAATATAATCTTCAACTGGACAAGGCAGTGTTGGACATTTCTGAAGTTTTTCGCAGTTCATGTTACCATTCTATAAAGACAAAATCGAGCGAAAAAGTTTAGTTTAAAGTGACACGCAAAGAAAAAGCAACAACAAACATTAGTGACACAAAGAAATGTCGCATGTAAATTAAAATTAATATTACTTCAAAACATTCCTAATAGTTTGTTAATCTTGTAAGCAAAATAATATTTAAATCGTTGAGTGTTTGTAATTAATCACATAATTACACCATAGGTTATCTATGCTCTGCCCACCATGGGTATCGAAACCCGGTTTTGAGCGTTGTAAATCCACAGACATACTCGCTATGTCACTGGAGGGTACTAATATTTAAACATATTGTTTTTAATAAGTCTAGTCAGAGGTTTTTAATATTATACAATTATCTTTTTTTTTCTTCTCTTTCTTATGATTATTTGCAAAGATAGATTATTTATTCAGCCCGTAACTAAGTAAGCATTTAAAACGGTTAATAAATAACACACACACACACACAAGGTCGGTTACTGTTAACCTTAATACGTCATGAGGCTATCGAGACTGCACACTAACAAACGTGTTTCGATAGGCTTCCATGATTGGAAAGAGGAGAAGCCTTGCTGTAGCCGGTGTTAAATTAAACATAATAAGTACTTACATTGCAATAGCATTTCTGACATGGTCTTCGGTTCTCTTCCTCTCCATGGTCGTACAATTTTCCATCAATTAGGCACTTTTCTTATTGGAAAAAAAACACACATATTTCTCGTCAAACATTGTTCAAAATCGTATATTGTTAAATTTCAATAAAGTATAAACAATGACTGTTTGCACTCATTGTTGACCGTGTTTACAACAGCTGTATTATGAGTGTATCACTCAGTTAGTTACGGAAAAATGATTTGTTTAGTACTTACTTAAACACGTGGGGCAACAGTGACCTGGAAGTTGAACAGGATTTTTACATGGCACTGGACTACAGGACTTACGGTGGCACGTTGTGTTCCCTTTCTAATAAGAACACGAAACAGAAACATTTCGAGTATAGTGACACTCAAAAACGTACTTCAAACCAAACGACAATTATATAAAGTCACAATAGTTCTGTTTGAAATACAATAATCGGGAGGTTAAATATGGAGTTTCTCACTTCACTAATAATTATAAAAGTTCGCAAATATATAAATTCTCCATTTAAAAAAATGAACTAAAATCTATTGTTATATCTGTATTGGCATTACACTTAACTTTTGTGACAATATTAACTGGGTACTTCATCACCTAACTTCTTAATGTTTTATAACGGTAACAATAATATTTCGTTTCTCTGTAAGCTTACCTGTAAAGCACCTACTTCTTAAAAACAAATACGCAGTAGAATACACATTGGAAGATTAAACTTGTTTTCTTTGTATTATAACGTATAATAAAACACACATAGATATATCTTAGTGTACTACAAATTTAAACATTATTGTTTTCTTTGTATTATAACGTATAATAAAACACACATAGATATATCTTAGTGTGCTACAAATTTATTTAAAGATACGACAAAAATTAACAGCAATCTTTAAAAATTAGGTATCTTGTGTGGTGACAACACACTGAGAAATAAAGTGTGGCTATTAAGCCTCATACTGTGCATAGTCTGTGTTATACGTTTTGTTAATTAGAAATAATGGAAACATGGAAAAAGAAAATGGCTGAGTTTAACCAGGACTTACCACACATGAACAACTTTCACAGTCCACTTCCCATGAGGAACCGTCCAGACGAACACTTCCATTCACGTGACAGTTTATCCTACACTCACATTCCTCCACAGCTGAGAGCCTCTTTTCTGCTTGGACTAACTGGAAGAGAGTAGATAATGCCCTGAATACAGTATGGAATATTATTATCTAAGCAGAAGTAAATATAGATGTCTGGACTTCAAATATTTTCTGAAGAATTACTATACGTTTTAGACAAAATATATTGGAAAATTATAATATCTTTTACTGTTTTAAGATATTGTTTTCTTTGTATTATAGCGTATAATACGCTATAACGCACACAAATATATTAGTATACTACAAATTTAAACGTATTAAGTGTTAACGTGAATATAATAATATATGTGTATAAAATCACAAAAAAAATTATAATGACGATGACCGCCAACTGTAAGAGATGATAGTAAGGAAAATGTGGTACATACTACCATCAGATAATTAAACAAACTAATGTGGTACATACTACCATCAGATAATTAAACAAACTAATGTGGTACATACTACCATCAGATAATTAAACAAACTAATGTGGTACATACTACCATCAGATAATTAAACAAACTAATGTGGTACATACTACCATCAGATAATTAAACAAACTAATGTGGTACATACTACCATCAAATAATTAAACAAACTAATGTGGTACATACTACCATCAGATAATTAAACAAACTAATGTGGTACATACTACCATCAGATAATTAAACAAACTAATGTGGTACATACTACCATCAAATAATTAAACAAACTAATGTGGTACATACTACCATCAGACAACTAAACAAACTAATGTGGTACATACTACCATCAGACAACTAAACAAACCAATGTGATGCATACTACCATCAGACAATTAAACAAACCAATGTGGTACATACTACCATCAGACAACTAAACAAACTAATGTTGTACATACTACCATCAGACAACTAAACAAACTAATGTGGTATATACTACCATCAGACAATTAAACAAACTAATGTGGTATATACTACCATCAGACAATTAAACAAACTAATGTGGTACATACTACCATCAGACAACTAAACAAACTAATGTGGTATATACTACCATCAGACAATTAAACAAACTAATGTGGTACATACTACCATCAGACAACTAAACAAACTAATGTGGTACATACTACCATCAGACAATTAAACAAACTAATGTGGTACATACTACCATCAGACAACTAAACAAACTAATGTGGTACATACTACCATCAGACAATTAAACAAACTAATGTGGTACATACTACCATCAGACAATTAAACAAACTAATGTGGTACATACTACCATCAGACAACTAAACAAACTAATGTGGTACATACTACCATCAGACAATTAAACTAATGTGGTACATACTACCATCAGACAATTAAACAAACTAATGTGGTACATACTACCATCAGACAATTAAACAGACTAATGTGGTACATACTACCATCAGACAATTAAACAAACTAATGTGGTACATACTACCATCAGACAAATAAACAAACTAATGTGGTACATACTACCATCAGACAATTAAACAAACTAATGTGGTACATACTACCATCAGACATAGTCATTTAGGCCCTATTTGGCATAAGGAAATAACTATAGGAAGAATGTTACGCTATTTTTTAAAATGATCCAAAAAGATATAATAATTCGTTTGTTTATTAAACAATTCCATAACAAGAAAAACGCTACTTGTATTTTGAAATAATGTGTAAGCATATACAATATGTCAAGAAACAAGAATATGAATATCTTTCTCTATGTATATATAGACATTTCTATGTATAGAAAGAAAGAAACAAAATTAAGTCAAATAATGTTACATTAAATATTTGTACTGTACTGACAACAAACAGTGATTAAAATTGGACAGCAAGAGTTTTTAAATGCCTAGCTTAAGCCTTGTGTTAATTTAAACATACGTTTATTGGGGAAAAAACACAACAAATTGAATATTTTTCACTGTAAGTAGAACCAAGTGATTAGATTAGTACACTGTTTATAACTTTATATCTTATCTTCTACCGAGTGGGAAGAGAGCTGATTTATCAGTATTATTTCCAGTTGCTGATTTTATAAATGAACTTATTTGGTACTATGGTTTTTAATTTCGTGTTTCATTGTTTGTACAGTTTGATCAAAATACATTAAATTCACTATTTTAAAACAGTATCCAAGGTTACTACGTTAGTTTTGAACACTAAAATTTATCCATTTTTTTTTAACATAATTAACATTAAACATAATTTAGATGTCTTTTTGAGCTAAACATTTAATTAGGTATTTATTTTTCGGATACCAAATCAAGTTATAGAATGAATATAAATGTCGTACGAGGTAGTTTAAAGTAATATTAATGTTAGAAATATACTTTCTTCTATGGACATCGTCGTTAAAGGAAAACATTCTCGATGATCTTTGGGATATATATATATATATATATATATATATACTATAAAATAAAATAGATTATACTGAGAACCTACTTTTTCTTCTAGTGTTTTCATGTGCTTTTCTAAGTTCAGGACCGAAATCTGCAACTTTCTAAACTGGCCACAAGTCGGACAGTCTGGTAAGAATAAAATAAATAAAATAAAAATAAAAGAAACATCTGACCATGACCAGTCTTTCAAATGACTTAGCTTGAAGCACATCAATTTTCCATTTATGAACTGTACAAACATTGAAAGAAAAAGTGATTTTCACCTTTATCCATCAAATATTCTGTTAAGAAACATCGCTGTATCTTCAGGTTATAAAACAGGATTTGAATCTATTAAGAAGCTTAGGATCAACGAATAGCTATTTCTGATAAAGTTATTCCATTAACAACTTTCAATCAATTTTGTAATGTGATGTTTAATCTAATTTTCTGATGTCATTGTTAAGTAACTAGCGTAGTAGAAAACGTACTTTCCTTTTATTTGTGACTTAATTTTACTATGTATTATTTCTACACTTTCGCTATTTTTTTAAAATGATGCAAAAAGATATAATAATTCGTTTGTTTACTAAACAATTCCATAACAAGAAAAACGCTACTTGTATTTTGAAATAATGTGTAAGCATATACAACATGTCAAAAAACAAGTGTTAACGTGAATATAAACATATATATGTGTATAAAATCACAAAAGAAATTATAAGGACGATGACCGCCAACTGTAAGAGATGATAGTAAGGAAAATGTGGTACATTCTACCATCAAATAATTAAACAAACTAATGTGGTACATACTACCATCAGACAACTAAACAAACTAATGTGGTGCATTCTACCATCAGACAACTAAACAAACTAATGTGGTGCATACTACCATCAGATAAGTAAACAAACTAAATCTAAAACTACATAGCTCACTATACCTGTATCAAGATGAGGACACTGTACAATATATCCATGAGATTTTCCAATAATTTTGGCATTTTGTAAAATTCCCTAAAAAGTAAATTATTATTATTATTATTATTTATGATATTTATCTATAATATTTTCTCTAATGTTCATCATTTAAATTAAAACGAAAGATATCTGTTCTTTTCTTTCTTTATAGCGTTACATCAACGTTTGTTTCATTAGAATAGGAACACATCTCCTGTCTAAAAGAAAACAATTATTTAAAAGAGACACACGTTTTACGTACAAATTTCATTTAATCCATTAAAGCGTGATATAAAGAATTAATTTACGGTTCACTTTGTGACATTTAGTATATTTCTGTGTACGTTTTATTAAACGCGACTAACATTTGAAAAACATGTAAATTACGCTCACATTTCTGCTCTGAATTGTAAAGGACATTACGATCAAACGTCCTTCACTTGAACTTGATAGATTAGTGAAAACATGTTTGTTTTCGTCATTAATTATCGAAACTAAAATTAATACATGAAACATCTGGAAGGTTTGCAAAGTAAGAAAATGAATCAATCCTCGTGTATATTTTCACTATGAGGTTGCACTTAAACTGGATACTTACGTAGTGACTTATAGATAAAACAAAATGGTTTCGTTTGTGTGTTTCTGAGACATAAGGAATTAATAAATCGTAATCTGTAATTAATTTAAATTAATCTTAAGTAGAGACGTATAAGTAGTTTATATATAGTTTTAACAACAGATCACAGTACTAGGTAGTTAATGTTTTCCAACCTGGAATAAAAATTGGTGTGAATTTCTTTGACCAAGCCACAACGAGGTGTTCCTCGAGGAAACATTTCGATCAACATCAGATATGACCTTTTTATAAATACGATTACAATCTACAAACAAATCGACAGCATTGCCACTAACTGATAATGCCACCTGGTGCCATTTGTCATCAGCTAAGCGGTAAGGAAATGTCTCGACATGAACCATATTATTGTTGGTATAATGCAGTCGTATTTCGTCTTTTCTTCCACTGCTCTGTATTTCCAGAAATCTAAGACAAAAAAGAAAAAAAACTATTAAAAAGACAAAAGCTGAAAAATAGTGCTTCCCGTCATCTATAAATTTTGATAAATTTGGACTTTTGCATAATATTTAGAAAAATTAATCTGAAACTATAAAGTGACATCCATACAGTGAAAACGACGAAATTAACCAGATTAGGCTTAAATTATAAACATGATAATACATACAACTTAAAAGGTAAGTACCGTATTCTGAGATTAATTGTTTAGCGAATGGTGAGATATTGTTAAAACTTGACATTTAACTCACAAACTGTCACTTATAAGGTCAGCCAATCATCTTCAAGGTGTGCGTTTTCTTTTGTATCCTACCTAACAGCCAATCAACGGATCGAAATACATCACTCACGTTTATGAGTATACGTCATTATCTAAAGCTAAAGAGAAATCTGACGCTGCGATATACAACATGTACTGAAAATTAACTTTATATATTTATATATCTACCCTGGTTGGGTCTTATTGAAACTTTTTGGAATATATATCCTCGTTTAAGCTGCTTTACTTTATAATTGATGAGATTAGATGTTTTTTGAAAATGATTCCAAAATTCCGTTTTTAAGTATTTAATATCGATACATCAGAAAACATTTTAGGTTGAGGTTAAATGCTTCAGATAGATTAAAATAAAAGTTAATTTTTGTACAGTTATTTTCACTTTTTCGTTGCAAAAATACAACAACAAAACATCAGTGTTAAAGGGAAGATTGGTGGGGTTTTATATGCGACTTGCATTTTGTACCAGCCTGCTGACCACGTGGAGGATCCTCGTGGACCACACTTTGAGAACCGCTGATTTATTACATATATAAACTCTTTATTTTGGGCTTTACTATTTTTATTAGAAACAATATTTGTAAAAGTTACAAAATCTTTTGGTGAGAATGATGTTAAAAACAGGCCATGGATGGCCAGGTGGTTAAGGCACTCGAATCGTAATTCGAGGTTTGCAGGTTCGAATCCCTATCACACCAAACATGCTAACCCTTTCAGTCGTTGGTGAGTTATAACGTGACGGTAAATCACACTATTTCTTGGTAAAAGAGTAGCCCAAAAGTTGGCGGTGGGTGTGGATGACTAGCTGCCTTCCTTCTAGTCTTACACTGCTAATTTAGGGATTTCTTGCGCAGACAGCACTAGTGTAGCTTTGCGAAAAATTAAAAAAACAAACAAACCTAGAAACGATTTCTTAGATCGACGGTAAACCCAGTAGAGAGTGTCTTCAAATTTAGTATGTTTGTTAAGCACAAGGCTACACAATTGGCTACCTGTTCTCTGCCAACCACAGGAATCAAAACCCGGTTTTTAGCATTGTAAATCCGTAGGCAAATCGATGTGCCACTAAGGGAGGGGCGTCTTCGGATTTAACGCTTAAGTATATTTGTCAGATTTTTTTTTTATTTCAAATCAATGGTTTTAAGCTTACCTGTCGTTTTTCTCCGAAAATCCAAACAACGTTCCTGTATTTCTTCTTTCTTGCTTAAGTGTAACCATGAATGTGAATTCGTTGCTTGTAGCAAGCAGTCGGGCTGCCTTACTGGAAAGTTCTTGCGGCAGAATGAGTTGTCTAGAAACTCCTGGATCAGTAACAACAAAATCAGTTACGTAGAGAGACTGGTACCAAGAATCAAAGTTAACCTGATTCTGGACAAAGCAAACCCACAACTAATATTAGTAATTAAACGATGAAAGTTAGTTTGTAGATTAAAAAATCGAGGGTCCCAATGATTGAAAACTCAAAACTTGTAAAACGTATGAACATTATACAATCAAATTAAGGACTTTGATAATTTTAATACCACACCAATTACTTAAAAGTAGTCTTAGTTAACTTTATAAATTTCATCATGTAAAAAAAATGAACGAAAATTAAAGATTTTCACTCTGCTGTCATGATGCGTAAACAGTGGGGCCCACCCTCTATAGGAGCATATAAATAATACCTGAAACTACAAATTTAAACACAAAGGCATTTTATACACTACCGTACACTACTATTAAATAATACAGTAACAACAATTAACATATGGAAATGACATGTGCAGTGTACACACAGAGAAGTTATATAGGGCGTAGGAGGGCAACACTAAATAAAGGTTTGCACACCACTGCCCTAATGAGGTAGATCCTTGTAAACATACGATAAACTCACTGTTTTTATTATATTTTTTACTTATTACAAACTTGTCAAAAGTTTATTCTAATATCTCTGTGTACATTAGCCATTTGTTATGAATCAGATAGAATTACGTTGCAAATATACATACGTATGCATATATATATAGGCTTTAGAAAGAATATATTTAAATTTTATACGGACTGCATGAGGTGTGGAATTAAACACGTTTCGGTCTGTCCTACAAAGTAACCGAAACGTCGTGTGTGTTTATTCTCCATGCAGTCCATAATAACATTGTATCAAGGCTAGGAGATAACTATTTCTGTGTCATCACTTTTCGAAAGTTAATTCAAAAACAGTTTCTCGGATTAAAGGTTTCATTTAATCACAAGGTTTAATTAAAGCATGCAGCGAAATAATTACCCGTCAGTTTGACCGCTGGAGTTAACCTATGAAATCCTTCAACCACAGTTAACCCTGCGTAAGTGGCGTTGAAAACATCGAGTCCCTCGACTAGATCAACTTCATACTTTTGTTCCACCTGTATACTAGTAGCTGTATGAAAAAATAAACAAAAAAAAGATATTTGAGGTTAAATAAATCCAGTCTTTCTCAGGTATAAATGATTTTCGTAGTTTATTTGTTTTTGTTCTTACACAAACACAAAAGATCTGTGTGTAACATTGACATTAGCTTTGAGACATAAAATGCTTAACATTTAGCACTGGAAGGGTACAAGTTCAAAAACCACGAATGACAGAGAAATATAAATTTTCACAATGTCTTCTACGATTGTACGTCCAAATTTATACCGTTTATTCTATGGACTAAGATATTTTTCATTTTGTTCTTTAAATAAAAGGAAAGAAATCGATAAAAAAGAAAAATAATGATAGAAATATTTTGTACTCATCGAAATCAAAGTCACTGTATTCTGGAACTACCTGATGAGAATTATCGAACTTTTACATTATACTGAGTTCTTTCATTTCTCATATAATACAAGCGTATAGCGAAAGCTATAAATATCGCTTTACACGCGAACATATTTTGAGCGAAGCTGGTATGAATGCAACTGCGATCCTAAGAACGTCGTTTCGTTGCATTTTGTACACACTACAGTTTCTAGTATTTCACTAGAGCCCCCCCCCCCAGTTGATCAGCGGTATATCTGCGGACTTAAACGCTAAACACCGGGCTTTGATACCCTTGGTGGGCAGAGCACAGATAGCCCATTGTGTAGCTTTGAGCTTAATTCAAAACAACACTAACATTTCGCTAAAGAAATGTTAATTTAAAATTGGTTTCTCCAATATTAGATGGAAAATACGTAAAAAAGTAGATCATAAAAGAAAATATTACAACAATGTCGAAAGGATGTCTACGGTAACAAAAAAAAGGTTTATATAGGAAATCGGTGAAAATAATGACATACGAAAATACTTTTTAAACTTCATTAAACTGAATAAAACTGAGACTGAGTGCTGGGAATTTCGTACAACATCACCATATGTGTAAAGAAAGCGTGGGTGTCTATGTATTTCAAAGAGAGGGGCATTTGGTAAATGCATGTGCTATCCCTAAGGGTTCCATTTCAGACAGCAGTGTTCATGTGTGCAATTGTTTATATACACTTAAGGTGCCCGTGTCGCCACACTCTTCTCTTTTAATGCTTACTCATGACACATTGGCCTCGAAAGTGTCGCTAGACCTGGTGTCTCTTACTATTTAAGTCAGTGTCTCAATTGTTATTAGACGACTCGGCTTAAAATGTCTTTTATACTAGAGATGTGTTTTGAAATAAACTTAACCTCGCAGTCATTGAAACCATCAGATTCGTTCAGAATTCTGAGCACTGACCTCACACTTAAACAAAATAGTCCATGGAGATCACATCCCTGGAGGACTGCAATATTTATTCTCGTTGGTTTTACATTTTATTTTAAAACGTTTCGTAAGCTAAACACGAGATTTTCTTCTAATAAAATATTAGTAATCCACTGATCCAAACATCGCACTTCGAAACAGCTGTGGATTTCTTCTCTTGATGTATCACACTTAACGAAACAACTGTTAAGTCAGAACTGAGTATATAACAAGATGCATAACTAAACACGAAGGCCCGACATGGCCAGATGGTTAGGGAACTCGGCTCGAAGTCCGAAGGTCGAGGGTTCGAATCCCCGTCACATCAAACATGTTTGGGGGTTATAAAGTTATGGTCAATTTCACTATTCTTTGGTAAAAGAGTAGCCCAATAGTTGGGGGTGGGTGGTGATGACTAGCTGTCTTCCCTCCAGTCTTACACTACTAAATTAGAGAGGGCTAGCGCAGATAGCCCTCGTGTAGCATTGCCCGAAATTCAAAACAAACCCAAACAAACTCTCAATTGGTAAGGTTTACTTTTATTTACAGAATAAATAAAGCGTAATAACAGAACGTAATGAATAGTTTCAGACTAATTAGGAATTAATAAGTCGTGTTTAAACTCAATCTTCAATGCTCGCTACCTCAACCATTCAAGTTTTCTTCAATCATAGTTGATTAATGATCCAAACCAAAGATTCCTGTGTGTAGTATGCGCATGCGTTTGTAGTAAAGTCTGTTCACATAACATTTCTTTTCGCTCTGAAAAGGAAAAAATAAACAAATAAGGATATACCGCTGCTCGTCTTGTGAAACACTATGCAGGCAGGTACAAAGTTGTCTCAACTTTCATTCAAACTTTCCTGCGAATCCGCTATGAAAAAAAATCGTAACTTATAATGTACATTTCATCTGCTTACCTCTAAGAAGTAAAATATGATTTAAAACCGACGAAATCCCCAAACCTAACATGAATAAAGGTTTATAAATGTTATGAAAACTGGACATCTTCGAAGATAATTACACAGGCGTAAGTTGTTAGGGACTTTACCCCAAATATATGAAAAATAAAACACTTCGCTTATATTATAAATCGAATTAGGGTTTAAAAACATTTAAAACTACTCGTGTTTTACAGTTGTGTGTGTACAAGCTGTTTCATATTTATTCACATTAAATAATTGGTTGGAATTACAGAAACAACAGTATATATATATATATTAAAAAGCGTAGTATAATTTTAGGAGTTTTCCACAAGTTAAGTTTCTCTATTGACAGCGGTTAATATCAAGAACTGCGACTTTGATGATTCGTGGTTCACATACTGTTGCGCTGTAAGTTTTACGATCAAACCTCACTACTTGGTTATAGTAGCCCAAGAGTTGGCGGCGAGTTTCGTGAACTAACCGCTTCACTTTTGTCCGTCAGTTTAAAATTAGGAACAGCTTACATCTGTGCAGCTTTGTATGAACGTCCAAGACAACGTCAAACATAAGGCTTATTAAGACACAAGACATTCATCGTCTTATTGTTATGCTTTATATCTTACAGTGTCTGATCCTACAGAAAAAAAAAATGTAAATAGTTGAGTAATTGTGAGTTTTACCTTAAACTTAAAACGAAAACTAATTTAATTTATTGGGAAGTTAAAATTAGATTGGTCAGATTAATGATACCCTGGGAAACTGAGGTGTGGAGTTTGTTTTATGAGGGTGTGTATTCTTGTAAACAAGTGAAATATATGTATGTATATACTCACATGTGATGGAAATCAACATTAGCAGGAGAAACCATTCATTCCATGGTATCCTAACCATCCTCTTCAACGTGGACGACTTCAAAGAACCATCATCGAAATTTCTTCGCAAACGCTTGTTAACAGTAGCCAACTGACGCATTAATCTTTCCAGTACATTTGTTGCAGGTGTTTGTCTCCAACCAAACACTCACTTTTTCTTTCCTTCAAATTTAACGGGCCACATTTTCGTCCTGAATTATTCTGCCATTCAACAGAATGTCTGATGTCGATGAAAATTTGACATCAAGCTACTAGTGTAATGATAGGGTTATGAAAAGTATGGAGCTGTTTTTGTTTTCTTTATAAATCCTACTAGTAATATCTTTACAGCAACTCGGCACTACAGTGGTACTAATGAAGCACGTGGCACTTGTTGAACGAATACACTGGAAGCGACTAAACATCCAGTTCGAGTTTCAACGCATCCCAATTCATCTGTACCAAACTTAGGTAATTACAAAAAGAAGCATCTTTCACTTCGTCTCCTCTAGCGGCGAGGTTTTAAATAAATTTCAAAAGCTACAGAATGGGTATCATCTTGACGCGCGACATGAATGCATCACGTTGCGGACGGTCGTCGTTTCGCGTATGTAAACAGAGATCACAAATATCACGCTGTTGTTTCTCCACGGTTTGAGACTGCCTTACTCAGGATGGGAAGACCCAGATTAGAAGTGGACTCGGATTACCTTATTCAAGTCGGCACAACCGACCGTTGCCACGGCTGTCACGGATCTGAATGGCCTTAGCAGCGGATACTATAATGTTGTGTCTATATACTCTTCAATAGTAGATCCGCCTTCGTAACACAGGTGTGACAGTGGATATGTGAGTAACTCTGAAACACCTACCATTGCCGACAACCGAGCTACATTGTACCACTTCCACTCCCCCTCATGGCCTTCACGTGACAGCTGGTCTCCAATAATTTCGCTCAATCGGGATGTTTGGATGTTCGACTCCTGCGCGTGCGGCTACTCACCCGAAAACAAGAGAAATTTTGTTCTTCACATTCTCCTTTCCGCCTCTGACTATTTCACTGTAAAGCGCAAATAACCACTGTGTGCCCTAAGCGTTTTATCCCCGTGAGGTGGTTCACACAACTGGATGGTACACACACACACACACACACACTCACGTGCTGCCTACTGAAGTCTCTAGGACGCAGGCAAACTAATTGGTAAGCCGTTGCAAGTGAAAGGTTAGTGTAGCGAGTACCGTTTGGTCTTACCACCTGTGTTGGGCCGTAACGTCAGCTGCTTCCGCTAGGAGGCGACTGTATAAGCGGTGACCACAGAGCGTGACACGGATTCTGGTTGAAGCGGGTCATTAATTTAACGTCGGATTGATTATCAATGAATTCCGTACGAAAGGGGGTAAGAAAAATTCTTAGTGCTCGCAAGGCTTCTTCATATTTTGAAAACTGCAATACAAACTTCTTCCGCTAGGAGTCTTGTGAAGTTTTAATAAACACAAGCTTCGGGGAAAATATGACCATCCTTTATCTTTGAAGAGAAAATAAACCTTTAAGCGTTACGATATTTTTTAATCTCTTAAACCCAAACCTTTAAATATTTACAGAATTTATTTATTTATGAAGAAATAGAAACTTTCCGAAGCTTCCCCGGATTTGAAATTAATAAAAATTAAAAAAAAACGTACTTTGTAAAAATGTTTCTACAGTTTGGATAAACAAATGTTCCTAACTTTGAACGACTTCCTCAGCTTTAACGAGAAAAGAGGGATACATAGAACAATATGATTTATATATTTTTATTCATAAATAAACGATCTCTGGGAAACTCCCTCTAGAAATTTCGAGTTCTAAACGATACGAAACATGATTAAAATAACTATAAATCTTATAGCCATTAGGTTTAAAATATCTTTCTGGACATTCTACACTTCTCGTACAAATTTTTTTGCTGTGAAAATTCCAGCTTTAGCTAACACGTGTTTTTTACGCAATCAAAGATGGAAACACATTTCGCAGATTTAATTACGTGACCTTATTAATGATTCAGAAAGGTCAAACTGGTGATTCAATCCGATCATGGCAACTAGTTCCATCAGTGTTTGGAATTTTGCGCAGATTGCGAGTTGAACACCCTAACCACCTGGTCATGCCAGGGCCTCCCACCAGTGTTACAAGGACGTTACTGTATTTCATATTGTCTCTGTACGCTTGTTAATGCGTATAAATATGACATTGTACCTGAAGTTACATTTTAATAGAAGAGCTTTGTCTATTATAGAAAAAACTAGAGTAACAGAGACAGGTCGTTTTTGTGAAAACTGTATAATTGTTTATTATTTAGCAACTGTTAGCATCTTAAATTATTAATCGCTTTAAAACCGAACAGTTAAATACCGTTTTGTCAAGACCATCGAAATTTAGTATAATTATTTGTTTGTCTAACCATTCGACATATCAATGTTTTACACTTTACTTAAGCCTTCTATGGATTTTGATTGCCAATTGGAGATATAAAAGAGACTCCTACAGGGCTTAATGCTAGGCTGCACGCGGTAAGAAATGTTCTCAGTAAGCCCACTCTTGCTCTCAGAAACCGATAGGGTCATTTGCCCCTCTATCATTGCAGCTGATCTCCAGAGTTCCCGGTGCGAGCACTTCAAGCATGGTGATAGCTCCACATGTGCAGGAAGCTGATACCGGATGACATCACACCTGGTTATCACGGCACTTCAAAGAGTGATTGAAAATTCGCCTTTTTTAGGCAGAGCAAATAAGTCTTGCTACTTTATTAAGTACGTATAAAGTATTCAGTCTATTAGTGAGCAATTAAGTTTCGTAGAAGTGCGGAGTTTGTTTTTAACCATCTTCTCTTTCGGACATCCTCGAGCATGTTATAGGAAATATGTTATTTTGTTGTACGAGAAATAAGCCTCTTAAGCTGTTTTTACACTCGTAGACTTATCTTCACACAATACTGTACTAAAGACGTCCACTTGGTTAACATGTTTAAGTCGCTTTACATTTCGTGACGTTAATATCTTGCTTTATTGGAGGTAAATAAACTTATCTTTAAGAAATCATCGTACTATAAACATTTCTACACTGGAAGAAAAAGCTTTTTTTCTTTTGTGTGTATATATACACACACGCACAGATGTTTATTTAGTTATGTATTAAGCAAAAAGCTACACAATGGACTATCCGTGTTGTGTAAGCCATGGGTATCAAAACCTGAATTTTAGCGTTACGAGACTTCAAATTTACTGCTGTTCCACTGAAGCTGGTATAAATATGTGTATATAGTAGAAAAAGAAAACATGTTAAATTAAAGAAACGAGACATAAAAACGTGTTTGCAAACGTAGTAAAGTGTAGCATGTGGAACTCCCATTTAAAATGTATCTGTAAACGTAGTAAAGTGTAGCAAGTGAAACTCCCATTTAAAACGTAGTAAAGTGTAGCATGTGGAACTCCTATTTATGCTCTAATATATAAAACCAATCCGAAATTCTAACTAAGAGTTAAATCATAGTACACATAAGAAGTTCAAGATGCATCCAACGAGAAGATGGAAAGTGAGATCAGTAGAGAAACATTAACGTTTAGAATTTAGTATTTTCTGAGGTTTCCAAGTCACAGATCTATCTAAGGTAGCGTTGAATTAATGATTCAAAAATGTCACGCAAGAAATCTTTTTAACTGAAACACTAAAAATATAATTAAAATATTTTATTTTGTCTACATCAAAGTGTCATTCATCTCAGTGTATTTAGTTTTTCTGTTTTATTTCAATTTTTGGTTTTAGTCTAATTTATTTTAACTTAAGGTATTTTTGTACAATCGCTCTAAACTCACATTTTTGTAACGTGTTAAAAAGTCGAATACGTCTACAAACATTGGATGTAATAGTATCAGAGTGGAATACAACGTGAAATCCATCAGGAAGAAATTCAACACGGACTTCTTAAAATTGTCAAAAGTCCCAGTGAAATCCAAGTAATTTGCTTAAGAAAACAGAAGGAGAGGAAACATTCCCCCTTAAGTGACTGTTATTTCTTATTATAATTAGTAGTAATAAGTTATTTCTGCCTATAGCGTCATGGTAATTTTTCTGGAAATTTTTGTAAGAAATTTGAATTATTACAGTGCTTCAAAGGAAAATTGAATTTGTTTCGGCTGTTAACATTCACAAAATTCTGTTGCTAAATGGAGCAACTCGCAGCTTGCGTTGGAGCACGAGTCCCACTTTTTGAAGATATGATGTAATCTTACGAAAGGCATATGAAACGTCTGTGCCGAGAACAAATCTTACACAAAGCTGTTCTCCATTTGGAATAGGAGAAAGTTTCTATCAAAGACAGACCAGATGGAATCATGACAAAACATGCATGGATACCAGCTGGCTCAACTTTCTTTAGTATATTCATATCTCTCCTAAGTTGTGTGGTCAGCTCAAATGCTGACCGCAAGACTCATAGTGATTATGGACAATCAGTAGAGCTTTCTCCCTAGACTGGCGGGGGTGTTTTCTATTCACATACATCACATGGTCTTTTCTTTCCCGAAAAACACTCAGATAAATAACAAAAGAAGCACGTGGCCAGCACGCGACTATATCCACAGGCGTAGGTAGCCTTTATCCTTCTCTTACCTCTGTGCAACTGTGGCCAGAAGCATTCTCTTCGCAGGTGGTGAGCGAAAGGTGAACGACATCGCTGGTGCGCGCCAAAAATCAGTAGGTCAGGAGTTCTTTTATTAAAAAAACAAACAAAGAAATAAAACGAACAGAGAGCCCAATGATATAACATAATATTCTTTACCAAACACTTAATGAGAAACTGAGTATTTCTAAGACATAATTTTACAGCAGTCGCGTAAAACAAAATATAGAAAATAAAACCTCATGTTTACTTGAAGCATTTATAAAAGAAAACAAAAACAACTAATTATCGTATGTGATGTAATATAATTAACTAGTAAACACACTATTGGAAGCTTGAGTTTCTTTACGTAATTTTCATGAACATACGTATTTCCAAAAGCTACACAATGGGCTATCTGTGCTCTGCCCACCATGGGTATCTAAACCCGGATTTTAGCGTGTAAGTCCGCAGACATACCACTGAGCCACTGGGGGGCACCAAAAGAAACGCTCTGAACAAACGTATTATTTAACGTAGTAGTTCTAATCGCTTTTCAAAAGCTGTGTGGTTTATTCTCTCTTTTATTCGCTATTTTTGATATGATTTCATGCTATTACACAAGATCGTTAAACATCTTTAAACTTTATAAAACAATGGGTATGAATTGTTATTATTAAATTGGTTTTCAATTCTTAAAATACACACACACGTACGTAAAACACATAAAAATATTTTTTTTTACGACATCGAAGATATATAATGTGATTATCACCCACAAGCCGCTAGGAAACTGTATGCCTCAGTTACAATAAATTTATGTTCGAGAAGAATTTTAATTATATGATATATGCACAATAGAAACAAACGTTACCAGATAACCAGTCAACTCATAAATGGATGTAAATAGTTTGAATACGTTATATTAAAACTATTACAAATATGTAATTTAGCAAGCCACTTTAAAACCCCAGCAAGGATAAAGTATCGGTGGACGGCATGTTTCAGAACTACAGTATGTTATTGTTTGATTCTGTGTAGTTTCCTTGATTCCATGAAAATTAATCGATTTTAAGAATGGTATGAAACATCCATTTCCAACTTTAAATATTAAAACTCACACACACAGCGACGATGTATTCAGATTACAGATCTATAACTTCAAGGACAAGTATTCTGTTATACTTAATGGTATTGGAAGTCAAAGAAAATTGGATCAACATGGAGAGTCAGGACCGTCCACAAAGAGACTTGCAATAAGTCATACCCCAACTGCAGCTAGCAAATTGTGGTGTATTGTTAACTGGCGAGATGCTACAAACATAAGGGTCAATTATAAAAATCATGCACGCGCCCCATGCAGCAGTATCTAACATAATCAAGATAGATTTTAGTCTGGAAGCACGACATAAATTGCTTTCATGACGTAGTTGTTCAACCGTCGGATATCTAAAGTAGATGGAGAAAAGAGCGAATATTCATGCTGTTCCATACGAAAACATACCAGTTAAGTAACAAGATGCAGTGCTTATGAATTACTGTGTGATCAGACTATTGAAATAAATGTCAATAAACGATTTCCCACGTTCCCTAGGTGGATTATGGAAAGTCTGGTGTGCTTTGGACATGGCAAGTTTACCTCTGAGTCTTTTGCAACATAATTTACATGTAAGAACTGTTGTCAAGATGTTCTATTGTCAGACAGATTTTGGATTGTAATAATGTGTTGATGTTCCCAAATTGTTTAATACAATGCGATTAACCTCTGTATTTTAAATTACCCCAGTCTAATAACGTTTAAATTTAAATACTATAACCATTTCTCAAATGGAAGGTGTAATGTATATTTAGTATTTAAACCTTTGAATTTAGCTACTGTGACTAAAATGAATAATCTCTTAAGGTTTTGGTGATTTCCTGGATAAGATTTTGTAATAAAGAATATTTGTCTAGAAAAGTTTATAAAGAGTAATAAAAAAAACAAAAATAATTAATTACTCACAATAAAATACCTTATAATTACAGATCTTTAGTTAAAAATCATCAAAACATGGTAACTGAATGATATTTTACTCAATTTTTGCCCCGCAGTAGCTCAGCGGTATGTCTGCGGACTTACAACGCTAAAAATCGAGTTTCGAAACCCGTGACGGGCAGAGCTCATTGTGTAGCTTTGTGTTTAATTCAAAACAGCAACTCAGTTTTAACCTTGTTTGAAAATTTTGTTCGAAATAATATTACTTCTTTGCTGTTGTGTAAAATACTTAAGCTGAAACAACAGTGAGGGATTTAGGCTTAAGAAAAGTAACAGAAATCACGCATGGCTAAAGATGTTTATTTATTCTCTATCAATCACGAACGAAAAGTGTGTAATATAATTTCAAACCTTCCTTTTATTCATCACAAATCACTTATAAAGTCGTCTTTTCATCTGTAAGTATCAGAATTCATCAGTTGGTCTGGACCTATGACAACTAAAAAGTACGTATAATGCTAAATTTTGTGCGCTACCGTTTGTTTTTGAATTTCGCGTAAAAAATTACACGAGGGCTACTGCGCTAGCCGCCCCTAATTTAAAAGTGCTCGACTAGAAAGAAGTCAACTAGTCATCACCATCCACCGTCAATTCTTGAACCACTCATTTACCAACGAATAACGGGATTGATTGTAACTTTATAATGCCCCAACGGGTGAAGATGCGAGCATATTTGGAGCGACGGGGATTCAAACCTACGACCCCAGTTTACGATTCGAGTGCCCTAATCATCTGGCTATCCCAGGCATGTTTAAGCTGTATACATTACATTTATTAATTAAGAATGTACTTCAGTGAAATGTGTATTTAAATTGTCGAAGAAATTAGGTTTTAGGCTTAGCAATTTCTCTTTTCTGCAATAATTTTACAGTTCTCTCAATTATTTCATTACTGAGGAAACAAGATGCGTCTGTATTTCAGTGTACAAGTCACTCCACTGTTATACACTATATTCAAATAAATAATTTAACTTTAAGTAATTATATTTATACTTGTCAATCACAGAGTTTGGTTTACCGACACAAGCAGTTACAAAAACCGTAAATATATTTTACTAAATATGAAAACGTTAAACTGATTCATTTCTGTGTGTGTGTGTGTGTTTTCTTATAGCAAAGCCACATTGGGCTATCTGCTCAGCCCACCGAGGGGACTCGAATCCCTGATTTTAGCGTTGTAAATCCGATTTATTTTGTTACTTTTGTTTCTTTGTAAATTATAATATGGAAAATCAATCAATATCATTTTTATTTAAATGAATTTTATTTACTTTAAATATTTATCCCAGTGGCTCAGCGGTATGTCTGCGGACTTACACGCTAAAATCCGGATTTCGATACCCGTGGTGGGCAGAGCACAGATAGCCCATTGTGTAGCTTTGTGCTAAATTCAAAACAACAAAACAAAAATCCAGTAAAAATTAAAGTGATTTTCAGATCTCACAGAAAACCTTTAATTATCTTCTGTGCAGTTTTCTTATTGTAAATTTTTTGCGCAAAGCTACACGAGCTACATCTGTCATATCCATATCTACTTTTGAACGGATAGACTTGAGTGAGATTAGCTTATCAACAGCACCCGCCGCCAAATCTTTGAATACTTTTTTCTCACCCAACAGTGGAATTTGATCATTATCCCTTTATCATACCGATGGTTCCCAAAATGCGGAACACATTATGTGACAACAGGATATGAAAAAACCCAGGCTTCACAGTTTAGGCAGGCTAAACCAAGGTTAACTTCACAAATAGCTAAATCAGCTCATCAGAATACATGCAAGTCATTATACTTAGGATACAAACATTAGTGCACTTTATCAGAAAACATAACCGATCTAAATGCTTTAGACAAAAATATTAAAAGAATTCGTGAGAGTAAATACCTGGTCATCTATTTAGCTAAGCATTAGAGCAATACACCAGAAAATCTACACTTTTGTGTAGTTCAGAGTTATTTATCACAGCATTTCAAACGCTTCCACAGTCTGATAAAACCAGATCCATATATTTCATGTCACCCACCTGATCCAGGTGCGACTTACCTGTTCATTACTCTATGTACAGCTGGATAGTTCGAGCAAGATAGAAGTATTTTTGTATAGCGAACATGAATTGAATCAAGTCCTTCCGCTTTGATTTTATTAACGGCCGAGTGCAATTGTTAGAAAGACGAACTAACAAATAAAATGTGTTATGGCTTTTATAAGATTGCCAGTTTGGTATATCTGACAGTGTTTGCCAAAAGGATATTTACTCTTAACGAGTACAGTTGGGTACTTTCAACATACCGTATTAATACGCAGAAATAGTAAAGTCCGTTAGGAAGTTCAATGATACGCAAGGCAACAAAAGGGCGTTAGTTATGCTTGTTCAGTCTTACACATGCGCCCTTGAATGTACAAAAGAAAGAACAAAACAACAGAAAATTTTATTGTTCATGTGGCAGTATTTGTTCACACTTTGAACTGATTTATTTAAACATAGAATAGCAGTTATGCGTTTTAGTCTAAATTATATTTCACGAATATTTTCAAAACAGTTAGAGTCGGCTCGGATTTAGTTGTACAAGTTTTTGCGGAGAAACAAAACGGATTTGAACTTTGGATGTAACTTAACAGTTTCCACTTGAAAATCTACACAGCAGCAATTTCCGATTATATGTTCGTATTTGCAACTGGATCAGTGTGTGTGTGTGTGCGCGCGCGCGCGTTTTCTTGCCAACCGAGGGGAATCAAAACCCTTAATTTAAGCGTTGTAAATCCGTAGACATACTGCTGTACTTGATGAGGGCTTTTTTAAAATTTATATTTATAACATATATGCCATACTTAACGTTGTTGTTTTGAATTAAGCACAAAGCTACACAATCAGCTATCTGTGCTCTGGCCACCACGGGTATCGAAACCCGGGTTTTTTGCGTTGTAAATCCGTAGACTTACCGCTGATCCACTGGGAAGGCAACTGGATCAAATTGTATTACATACAAGAAAGCTCGAATCGGAATTTGTTGCCACCGAGGGGTAACCGGATCAGATTGTATTACATATACGAAAGCTCGAATCGGAATTCATTGATTTGGCGGAATGTTTTTTCGAATGAAATCACTCATTTTACGTAACTCGTTTTTTTCTTTTTCATTTCGATTATAAACGACAATTTCGGCAATAAGTTTTAATTTGTAACGAAACGTTAGAAACTTTCTCGCACGTTTATATACACCTTTGAACAAGAAACTATTAAACACGCCCTCAAGCAGAAAAAAGGTCTTGATTCATATAATCGTAAAATACATCAATACAGAGATAATTACATATAAGCGAATGAAGAAAATAAAAACCCATCTCGACAATGCTCCGATTTAACTTTATTGTATTTAAGAGAAAAAAAACCAAACTACAATCGTTTTTACGAGTAATGTTTGATATTTTCGTTTTGAGATCACCGCTTACTGATTAATTATATTTTAACACAAATAAATATTACTTATCGTAAAAATTGTATTAGTAAATATAATGTTTACTTTTATTTTTGCATATTTCCTCACCCTATCGTAGATTATTTGAAGCAATTAAAAAGTTTATAAATTGATATTGTAAATTTTGGTAGAGGTTTGATGATTCGCTGTCTTTTTTTAATTTTTCTTGCTTCAACTTACGTCCGCTTTCATCTAGAGCAAAAATAAAGCTTGTTCTGATTATGTTATTTAAACAAAAACTTAAATGTATTTCCTTCACAAAGTGTGTAGCGTGTATTAGATCTTTTAGAAAGACGTTGCTCTGACAAATAAGTATTTAGCTTCTATTCAGATGTAATAGACAAATGTGATGTTAATAACAGTAGGGTAAAATCCAAGGTATACAAAAAACTGATTATCAAGAGAAAAAAGTAATGTAATGTAATGTTGCATAAATACGTTTTTTTGTATTTTTTTAAATCTGGAAATCGCCCGGCATGGCCAAGCGCGTAAGGCGTGCGACTCGTAATCCAAGGGTCGCGGGTTCGCGCCCGTGTCGCGCCAAACATGCTCGCCCTCCCAACCGTGGGGTCGTTATAATGTGACGGTTAATCCCACTATTCGTTGGTAAAAGAGTAGCCCAAGAGTTGGTGGTGGGTAGTGATGCCTTCCCTCTTGTCTTACTCTGCTAAATCAGGGACGGCTAGCACAGATAGCCCTCGAGTAGCTTTGTGCGAAATTCCAAATCAAACAATCTGGAAATGACGTCATTTATTGACATGTAAACTCATAGAAAGTAGTGTAAATAACAAAAATGTGACTTTGAACATTGTGTTCATTTGAGACCTAACTTAGTCATTTTTATTACAGTCACATTAAGAAGTTTCAGTAAAACATTAGTCTCTGAGTTAAGCGCGAAGTTAAACGATGGGCTATGTATGCTCTGTCCATCACGGGTATCGAAGTCCAATTTTTAGCGTTGTAAGTTAGTGGTATATCAAATTACGTACAACACTAAAAACTGGATTTTGATACCCGTGATGGACAGAGCATATATAGCCCATCGTTTAACTTCGCGCTTAACTACAAACATTCAAAGTATTGTTCGTTTTGAATTTCGCGCAAAGCTACACGAGGCTTATCTGCGCTAGCAGTCATTAATTTAATAGTCTAAAGCGAGAGGAAAGGCATCTAGTTATCACCACCCACCGTCAACTTGAGTTGACCAACAAATAATAGGATTGACTGACACATTATAACGCCCTTGCTACTGATAGGACGAGCATGTTGTGTGTGAAGGGGATATGAATCCGCGATCCTCGGATAACGAGACGAGTGCTTTAAACACCTGGCCATGCTGGGCCTCGTACAAAGTAAACCATCGAAATGCCTTTAGATTGTTTTAGTGTAATTGAAAGTCATTAAGATCCCGGTGTGTTATGTTACAAACATCCGGGCATTAAAATATCTTATTAAAATTCTTAAAATATTATTTAAGTATGAAGCTAAATAAAATTGGTTCAGTAACGTTACGTGTTGTTTTTTTTTTAATAAATTTGCTTTTACAAACATTGGCCCTTAAACAAGGAAGATGCAGATATTTTTAATTACGAACACTCATTAGTAAACAATAAGTATGTAAAGTCAAATAAACATTAGACATGCTACCTACATTTCACACGAGTATACCAAAAATGAAATGGTACGTGTGTTTTAGTTTTTCTGCCTAAAATGTCTGAGAAATAATCTTGATATCGGGGAATTACTTTCGTTATATTTGCCTTTTAGAATTAAAACTTTCTATTTACAACCGACCTTTTAGTTTTGTTGTTTGTTTGTGTTTTTCAGATATTCGCGCAAAGCAAAACGAGGGTTATCTGCACTAACTATCCCGAAGTGTATGAGAACCAACCAGATCAACGTAGCAATTCGAAAGTGATTTAAGCCTACGAGTAAGCTTACAAGTGAGGCTGAGTCACGTATATGCCCATCTTTGTTTCACCATAGCATAATGGTAAATAAGTGTCAAAACTGATATGTCTAAATATTTACCTATTCTCAGCTATTTACGTGAAAGATAACATCATAATTATTATTCATAGTTCATTAATTATTCATAAGTATTTTATTAGGAAATATTTCAAAACGGCTTCTGTTGAGAAGTTGTTTCGTTCACGAACAGAGGCTACAACAATACCATGCGTGAGGGGTATGCCTTGCGTGGCTTCTTCCACCGCGTGTTGTTGTATATCACATGACACTGTTGTCATGGTGAAAGATTCCATAATATATATACTTTATTTGTTTGTTTTGGAATTTCGCACAAAGCTACTCGAGGGCTATCTGTGCCAGCCATCCCTAATTTAGCAGCGTAAGACTAGAGGGAAGACAGCTAGTCATCACCACCCACCTCCAACTATTGGGTTACTTTTTTACCAACGAACAGTGGGATTGAACATAACATTATTACTCCCCTACGGCTGAAAGAGCGAGCATGTTTGGCACGACCGGGATGCGAACCCGCGACCCTCATTATACGAGTCGCGCGCCTTACATGCTCGGCCATGCCAGGCCCAACTACGATAGTATTTCAAAGTGAACTGAACAGGAATTTTTCACACGTGTCCCATATAAGTGCACGAAATATATTTTGTTTCATTGGTTACTTATACAGAAGGAAGTCAACGCTATCTTCGTCGGGGCTTAAGAACAGAATAATGACCAAACGTGTAGCTCAATCAATGCTGCAAGCTTCAGGAATAAAGAATAAATTATTCAAACCTGGATAAACAGAAACCTGCTGGCTTGTTAATTAAATATTACCATGTGCTGTACAGATACCTATGTAAACCTACTAGAAATAATGTTGCATACCGTATGTAAAGCAAGTACTTCGGAGAAAATCGAAGGCTAATGTACTTGATACGAGAGCTGGGCATAGTTGGTGTTTACTAGTGTGTGGTAATAAAGTAAAAGCACGTGTACGGCGGTATTCAGTGTTTGAAACTGTGTTCATAAATCTAGAACACCCGAGAAAAATTTAGTTCGTAGAAACGCGAGTAGAGCCTACATCTCTTGTGTTGTGGTCATAACTTTATATTTATATATTTGATGAGCTCCACACGTTTTTAATGTATAATATGTATGACGTTCACTGATCGTAAATAAATATTAATCCTTCTAATTGATCATAACTCGTGGCCAGATATTTTCTGTATGTGCTTACAAAGATAAACTGAAAAAGATACGATATCTTAAGAAACGGCGTTGAAATGCTAATGATGTATTAACCAGCTTGATACATGTGAACTTTACTGAAAAGAAAAATAATGTTAAAATGTACATTGTTTTGTTAGTTTTGGAATTTCGCACAAAGCTACTCGAGGGCTATCTGTGCTAGCCGTTCCTATTTAGCAGTGTAAGACTAGAGGGAAGGCAGCTAGTCATCACCACCCACCGCCAACTCTTGGGCTACTCTTTTACCAACGAAAAGTGGGATTGACCGTCACATTATAACGCCCCCACGGCTGGGAGAGCGAGCATGTTTGGCGCGATGGGGATGCGAACCCGCGACCCTCAGATTACGAGTCGTACGCCTTAACACGCTTGGCCATGCCGGGCCAAGTTGAAATATACATATATGTTCTTTCTTTCCCTGATGGATTCGGAGACTTGTATTAGAATAATAGTTTTAAAATATTACGTATTTTAGCTTTCTCCAAATATCTCAGCATAAGACGTGCTTGGTAGCATTTTCAGTATTATAATACGATTAAGAAAAAAAAAACAGGAAATTTATAAAGTGTTGCTTTTTATCAAACATTTCTTCTGCGGAATTACCTCAGGTGGAAGACAACTGAATCCATGAAGCGCACTTTTAAAATAGATGTTTCGAAATAAAAAGAAAGTTTCGTCACAAGGAAAGCGAGTACGAGAAAAGTTCGCGAACTTCAAAATGCAAAAATCAGTAATTTTCTGCTTAAAACTACCTTGATTAAGCAGCATATTGTTAATGGTTGAACATCAATCTAAAGCTACGCATTAGAATGATTAACTTCATCAAAAACAGCAAGTTAGAGTTTCTTAATATTGTAAATTGTGTTTCGTTTTTGTTTCATTGTTATTATAACAAGGCCACATATGGCTATCTGATGTGCCCACCTAGAGAAACTGAGCCCTTGATTTTAACATTGTAAAACTAAAAACTCACCGCTGTGTCACCAGCAACTAACTTTCTGAGTTATTTTATCAATTAAAGGTAGCTCCATAAAATATATTAAAGAAAATGCCTTACAGAAAACACAAGACAAATTACATGTGTGTGTATTCCTAAGCCTAGATTTTACAAGTTGCTTCTTTCAGTGGAAACAAGTTCACCTTTACAATATTTTTAAAAATAAAATCCACGAGACTTGACATTCTATTGTGATGGATAGTTCTAATTGATTGTAGATTGTTTGGTTTTCTATATGTAACAAAAGAGAAAAAAAAATCCCCACGTGTACTTTAATCTTCTCTCTGTTTGTTCTGGGATTTAAATATCTATTAAAAATGAGAATCTGGCACCATATTCTCTCATTTTAAGAAGTGCATTCGAACGTTTGACTATAATAAAAGGCGTGCGCTTCGTAATCTGAGGGTCGCGGGTTCGCGCCCGAGTCGCGCCAAACATGCTCGCCCTCCCAGCCGTGGGGGTGTGTAATGTGACTTTCAATCCCACTTTTCGTTGGTAAAAGAGTAGCCCAAGAGTTGGCGGTGGGTGGTGATGACTAGATACCTTCCCTCTAATCTTACACTGCTAAATTAGGGACGGCTAGCACAGATAGCCCTCGAGTAGCTTTGTGCGAAATTCCAAAACAAACAAGACTATAATAAACGGAAGGAAATTGCACGCGAATGACAGCAATAATTCCTCAGTAACATTTCAAAGTATTTCAGTTTGGAATGGTGGGGCTCCCGCCAAGTTGGCGGCTACCGGCTGGACTACCAGCTTTCGACCGTAGGGACTATTTAAGGGTAACAGTAATCAGCATCAAAGTGGCACACACATCGACTGCAGCTGTTAGAAAGATCGCTTCGGGCAGCTCGAAAGATGGCTCGAGCTAAACAACCCCTAAGTTGTATTAGGTTTTTGTGAGATGCGTATCAAATAACGTTCTCACGAAATAAAGAAACAATGTATTTCTCCCTATAATGGGGAACCAGAATAAACAACTGTAATTACTTCTAACGTAGAGATGAATTGCAAATGATAAAATAAAAACTATTTTTTTTATGAAAAATGAATTTAAATATTCAAATAATTGCATTATGTATTGTATATTGCAATACAACTTCATAGAATGTATTTTTACTAAATTAAGAATATTTACAAAATAAATATTTAAAAAAGTAAAAGTGTAGTTACAGATAAAATAAATAATTTTCAACAACATCTGCTTGTTACGTTTCTGAATTTTGCACAAAGCTACACGAGGGCTATCTGCGCTTGCCATCCCTAATTTAGCAGTGCAACACTAGAGGGAAGGTAGATAGTCATCACTACCAATCGCCAACTCTTGGACTATTCTTTTTACCAACGACTAGTGGGATTGACCGTCACATTATAACGCTCCCACGGCTGAAAGAGCGAGCATGTTTGGTGTGACGAGGATTAAAACCCGCGACCCCCAGATTACGAGTCGAACGCCTTAACCCACCTGGTCATGCTGGGCCTAAGAACATTTGTTTTTAACACATTGGCTCCAACATGACCCACCCGTGGGTTTCGATAGTCTTCCAGTAAGACCCACACAACCCACCAGTGAGTCGTACTCTATTTCATCGTAAAGAGCCATGATTGACTGAAACAGAACAGCTACATAAACACTTTTCCTAAAATAAAGTAATTGGGACCCTGGAAAGTACGAGCAAAATAGGCTTGGAAAGCAACCTTTCAATGGCATATATTAAAAGTCCCCCACTAATACAGCGATATGTCTATGGACTCAGAATACTAAATTCAGGAATTCGATTCCCCTCGATGGCCTCAGCAGATAGCCCGATGTGGCTGTAAGAAAAACACACAAATAAATTAAAAAGAAAAGGTAGTTTCGGGTCTTTCTTCATTTCAGTGGTAAAAACGCAATTATTTTAATAATTTTAATTGAAACATTACGTTTTAAAATAGCATTCAATAAAGGTTGCAAGTGAAATGATAAACCTTATTTAGTAGAAAAAAAAGTTTTAAGTATGACGTGTGAGAGAATAACACGTGTAATCTCCTCCAAAAGCCCGAGAGGTTAGGTCTCAAAAGTTTAAAATTTATAGTAAAAGTAGAAACTATTTTTTTCGGACGCTACTTAACTTGGTAGCTGTTTACTTAATGTTATCCAATCACAGTTTGAAATTGGATCACACCTAAATTATCTTGTATTATGTAGTTTTAAATTGGATCACACCTAAATTATCTTGTATTATGTAGTTTGAAATTGAATCATACCAAAATTATCTTGTATTATGAATGACATTTGTTGCGCTACAAAATTTATTTTCGAATAAAATTTTTGCGAATGAGATATATTGCGTAACCTGTTGGTGAAGCCCGGCATGGCCAGACGGTTAAGGTACTCGACTTGTGATCCGAGGGTCGCGGGTTTGAATGCCCGTCACACCAAACATGCTCGCTCTTTCAGCCGTAGGGGCGTAATAATGTGATGGCCAATCCCACTGTTCGTTGGTAACAGAGTAACCCAATAATTGGAGGTGGGTGGTGATGACTAGCTGCCTTCCCTCTAGTCTTACACTGCTAAATTAGGGACGACTACAGATGGATCTCGTGTAGCTTTGCGCGAAATTCAAAACAAACTGTTGGTGAAAGGAATGTTTGGGTTTAAGGAAGAGGTCAAATGTACCTGACCTTCCTGGGTATTTAACAACAATACCCAAATACCGACACATTGGAATGGAACGATGTTTGGGTTTCCTTTCTTAAACCGTCTGTTTTTAACGAGATTAATAATATATTTGTAGGTTTGCGAGTGAGCAATAAGCTTTTAAGAAGAGGCTTGGAATGGCCTGGTGGTTAGAATACTCAATTTGCTCATCTGCGGGTTACGGACTGGAGCCAGACCTGGCCACCCTGGCGTTTTTAGCCCTATGAGCATCACTATTCGTTGGTCAAAGAGTAGCTTAAAGGGTGGCGGTGGGTAATGCCGGCAGATCTTCCCCCCGTGGCCAACAGTTCAAAACGAGTGGCATCAGATCTGGCTATGAACTGAACAAAACGAACAATTGTAGGAAGAACTCCCGCGAGCTATTTGTTTTGTTTTACGTGCGCATTCTCAATTCTGATAGAATTACCAAGAACATCATTTCAAAGACAACTTGCCTTCACGAGCGCAGGCATACAAACAGCATTTACCACTTTCTTTACAAAGCAACATGCGTGTTCTGGTTCATATGGTCAAACTCGCACCAGAAATACACATATTAAGTGTAATATATCGACTTTCAATGTGTGTGGATGCAATGAATCTATATTGCATTTTTGTCGAAGAAATATATATATAGACATAAATATACACATTAACTAATTGTAGTAGTTTCATAAATCAATATACTGACAACGTCTAAACACGTGCTCATCACACTAAAAAATTAATGTTCTTAAACAGTATTTAAATAAACCTAAAATGTCTGTTACAAGTTCTGTCTACCTTTCCGCGCATTTTGACCTGGTGACGGAACCTTCCGTTTCTTCTGATGCGTGTAAGCTAGAACACATTACAGATGCTCGTGCAGAACTAAATATTCCGAACACGATGTAAATAAAGGAGTAGAGGGCGCTCAGTCAATGTTTAGTTTCCAACTTTGAGCTCAGCACTTTATCATGAGTAAATTCCAGCAAAGCCAAATAACTAAAGTTGTGCTCCCCCCCCCACAAGTGCCACAGCGGTATGTTCATGGACTTAAAACGCAAGAATCAGGGTTTCGAAACCTTTGGCGGGCAGGGAACGGATATAATTCATTGTATAGCTTTTTGCTTAAAACAAATATAACCTCTTACTGGTATAAATTATTTATTATTAAACGACAACTGTTAAGAAATCGTGAAAGCGTGAAATATGGCTTGCATTGAAAATAATGCTTCGTTCGTTTCAATCAAATGGAAGGCAAATTTATTTCCACTTATGAAAACTAATTTAGATTCACTGTTCAGTACGAGCATTTTTGTTTTACCGTGATACAGATTTTGTTACATCTATTAAAAGTATTGCAGTTTGAACAAAAATACTTAATGTTTTGGACTCACAAAAACAATTAAAACTGTTGGAAAAAGCATCTTACTTTAGTAAAAAGATTTCTCGGTTGGCGTGCGAGAGTTGGTTGATTTGATCCCTGAAGAGTGAATAGTTAAACTAAAGCAAAGATGCTGGTAAGTCAATATCACAAACCTTACATGTTTCTACGTTTTCGTATCGCACGACTCAATCAGTCATAAACAAAAAGTCTCTCGAAACTTTCGCTAACCGTTCAACCTTGGTTACAACATCATTGTTCATACTGCACTACCTTTTCTAGATGAGGCATCTAAGTTAACAAAAACTTAATTACGGTGAGACAATAGTGCTCGTAGTTGGTTGGAGAGTGAACCTAAATTATTTTCCATAAATGGTAGTTAATTTAGCCTTAAATTTGATTGAAGAGAACGAAATACTTTTTGCAATGCAAATCAAAGTGCACAATTTCTTAGCACAATTATCGCTTAATAACAAACCATTTGCACTAGTGAAACGTTTGTTATTAAACACAGAGCTATACAGAAGGCGATATGTGTTCTGCCCACCATGGACATCGAAACGCCTTTTTGGCAGTATTCCGCTGTTTATGTATAAAACGGCTGGTATGAGTAGAGAAACCACTATGCAAAGGAGCCAACAACGTTACACGTATATACATACATGTGTATAATCTCTGCAAGTGGGTTTTCTCGAAAACAAGGAGTACGCCGTTGTGTCACTAGTGAGATAATAGTGAACAATTAATAAAATAAACTGTAAGAAGCGAAAACTATACTGATGTTAAAAAGCAAGCTTTTAACTTGAAGAACAAAATCAAACTTTTGCTGTAGAAAAACTCACAAGTGCTAACTTAGAATAGGGATGCTTTCATATGTATTGTCATATTAACCTCGTCTTAAGCTCGAAACAGGCATTTCGTTCGTATATTTAAAGAAGTTAAAATGATTTTTTATTGTTTTTCTAATGCGGAAGAAAATATTTCAAATTATTATAGGCAGATAAAACTTTCATAATACTCTGTTAAGAATAGACAATTAAGTTTCACCTGTCTCATATTTTACACTGAAAAACATAAATAATTATAACTTTTCAGAATTATTCATTTCGTTCTTTAAGTTTTGCAAATATCATCGTAATTACAAAGGAAGAACTTAAGACTGTTCCCTGATAGAAAACTTGGTGAACTGGGTTTCTTTCCAACAAATGTTTTCTTTCTTTCCTAGAAAGGAAAGCTAACTTTCAATCGAGTGGCTTATGTGCCTACTTAAATCACTTCTTATTAAGTAGAGAAAATACGTCGCTTTGCTATACAAGTTAATTTATTTTACAGTGTTTAAGTCACCCTTACCATGAATACTTAAAATACGAGCACAAGTTTTGGTTTGTTTTGAATTTCGCGAAAAGCTACACGAATACTACCTGCACTAACTGTAACCTAATTTAGCAGTGTAAGACTAGAGGGAAGGCAGCTAGTCACCACCACCTATCGGCGACTCTTGCGATATTTTTTGTTTACAAACAAATAATGGAATTGACCGTTACATTATAATGTGCCAACGGCCGATAGGGTGAACATGTTTGTTGTGACGGGGACTTGAACCCACGCATACCCTAAAGAACGTAATCATAGGTTCTCTAAAGTATCACGTTTACAAGAATAGATTAGAAATTGAACATTTCACTGGCAGTATTTGTCGAATGAATTCAACTGTTAAAAGGAAATAACATTTTATAACGCAATGAAGTATATAAAACAATATAGACGAACCAAAATTTGCTATCGTGTTAAACTTAAAACTCATTTGAACGAGTTAAGTTTACTATTCGAAAATGGTAATGAAATTTTTAAACACAAAATATATTTTAGATTAGTTAAATGTATTTAAACCAATCAGAATTCACCAATAATCTTCAAGAAATCTCCGAGGTAAATAACGTCTCGAGTAAAACAACTTCGATAATTTTTCGAATAATACACATATAACCATGTAAATATAAAAATATGTAAAACAACTATATAAGGTTCGGGTTGATTGCAAATTTCTATATCATAGTTGAAAACAAGAGCTTTGATATTTGAAATCTATAAAGCGGTATCTTGGATAAATAAATGTACGCGTTGATAAACTTTCGTTTTTTAACACGAGTTGTGTTTTTGTATTAGTTACGTTTAGTTTTCTTTTGAATTTCAGGTGATTTAATTTCTTTTAGTTTACGCTCAAAATATATCACTTTTTTTAGAACAGTGATGTGCGTTTCTTTGGGTCTTAAACGAGTCTTTCACTAAACATTACGTATACCAAATCGTGTTGAAACAGCCCAATGTTTCTTACAACAAGCATTTCGTGCTTTACTGTAAAAAACAACGTAAAACTGTTTTAATAAAACGATTTATTAATTATTGTTTTGTTGCTACCCCTTTTTTCCACGTGACTAAACTATCGTGCAAATTATTGTTTTCGTACTTCCTCCAGGTGGGGCGATTTGCGCTATTGTTCATTACACGAGCGCACGACATGTAGTTTAGGGCGGGAGGACAGCTTAAAACCATCACATCAGAACTATTATTGGATTCGACACTGATTTCAAACACGTCTAGATTGTTCCGTTAGAAGTGGGCTGCCGAATTTCCGCCCTTCCGAGCAGATTTCACCGAAGGAAGAGACAAGGAATGGGCTTTTAACATAAGCGGGCAACTAACGCTGTAGTGAAGGGAACAGTTCAATAAATCACTAAAAAGCCTGTCTTGTCTTCTATTACCTAATTAAAGATAATGAGAGACAGTTTCACAAGGACTTGACAGATCTGGCAACCAAAATGTACAACGCTGCAAAGGGACGGTTATCTTCCCGGAAGTTTGTTAGCGGCATGTGAATAAACAACTTTTATTGGATACATTGAAGTCCAGGGGTAGCAAGGCTTAGATAAACCTTAATACCATTCAACGAAGATGAGCAGATAAATAGTTTATTTCTAAGATGTCTCTGAACGGTCAGGTGGTTAGAGCGCTCGGTCCGTAATCTGATGCTCTCGGGTTCAAATCCCAGTCACTCCAAATATGCTCGAACTTTCAGCCGTGAGAATGTCACAATTTGACGGTCAATCCCACTATTAGTTGATAAAAGAGTAGCCCAAGATTTGGCGGTGGATGATAACTAGCTTTCACTGTTAAATTAGGAACGGTTAGTACAGATTGTCCTCGTGTAACTTTGCGTGAAATTCATAAATGCAAACAAACAAACTGTCTTTAAGAACGATGAATGTGTGCTGTGAAGGTCCTCCTTTCCAGTGGGACAATGACCAGTCTTTGGACTTTTAGTGCTTTGGACTTTTATTACCTGATATGGTAATAATGAAACACACAGCTGCTCTAACCAAATAAAAAGTGGTTTGTTTGTTTATATTTCGCGCAAAACTACATGAGGGATATATGTACTAGCCGTCCCTAATTTAACAGTGTAAGACGAGAGGGAAGGCAGCTAATCATCGCCAACCATCGTCAACTCTTGGGATACTTTTTTTTTATCAACGAATAGTGGGATTGATTGTAACGTTACAACGTCCCAACGGCTGAACTGGCGTGCATGTTCGGTGCAACGCGAATCCGCGACTCTCAGATTACGAATCGAACGCCTTTAACCCACTTAGCAATGCCGGGCTTATGAATAGTGGTAAAAATTATTTCACTTCGTAAATATACGTGTATATTTCCAAGGAAATCAAGTGTATTTCACTCTTTTATTTTTGTCTTTCATATTTCTGCCTGAGTTGTTATTGTGTACTTATTTGTGGACAACTGTGGAGCAATTACTGTAATTACGCATTCAAAGCAACTGAACTTCTGGGTGCAGTTTTGATCAACGGTCCTTTTTTGACAGAAAGTCAATGAGTTAAATAGGCAAGCGTGTAGCAGTCCGACATGAACGGTGCCTGACATCTAGTGGAGAAACGTAATCGTCACAACTTCCGCTTATCAACGTACTGTTTGTTATGTACGTAATTAACAAGTGATCAGGTCAAGTTAAGTGAGCGTTAATGTCTAACAAAAAGTATACGATATACCTCGAGCCCCATTCAGAATGCGTATAGATAAACACAGCATTATGTAAGCTCTTTCCCTTTCGCTCGGATGTATTACGGATTAGTGAAAGTTTGGATAATTACCGTCAGGTATGCCTCCCATATTGGTTCAACGAAGTCTGATGGCACTAAGAAACTGGTGTCAATACATGTGGTGGGCAGAACGCGGACAGTCTATTGTTTTGCTTTGCGCTGAACTTTAGCCAATCAGACAATTTCTTGGACATACCATGACGTTTGTTATTTGTCAAATTATTTGAACATGTAGCAGAAGTACGTCATTAATTAATTAATTAATATCCAATAAAATTTAAAGGATTAAAATAATTCGCGGCATTTATTGCTTTATATCAAAAATACATTATTCGTTTACAAATTCTAATTCAGTTTATATTTTAATATTTTGATGTAAAAGAATAATCATGGGCAGTTTGTTAATAAAGTTTAAAGTTCTTCACTGTAAAAGTCGTAAATTAACTAGCTTATGATGTTGAAATTCGTGGATAAATTCCCCATAGTGGACACAGCCGTTAGCCATTGAGGTTATGCTCTATAACAAACAATAGCTCTTGCAATAATATATACATTGTTTTTTCTATAAGACTCAACAGTGACGAATATTTCACCCTCCCCTTCGAATAACAGCTGTGAGTTTTCCAACTTATAACGCTAAAATCTTGGGCTCGATTCCCTGCGATGAAACTTTGCAATGAGGCAAAGAAACGAACTGCAATGAATAATTACAAAACTGTGAATTATATTTAAAAAAAAGAGTAGAAAGGGGCTAGGCAGATATTAACTGAATCAGAAAAAAGAAATTATACATTTCTCACACATTTTTTAACGTCAACACGGCTGTGTTAAAGTTAAAAGACACCTTATACCTAAAAACAGGAAATTTTAACCCCATAAACAACCTATCTAGCCTCATTCTTATGAGACTGGACACAGTATTTTCAAAGATTATTTAAATGTGCTCTAATTTAAAGACGGATAATCTATACTCTCAGACACAGTCTGTTTCCCTTAATTTTTCAAAACAATTTACAATAGAAGCCAAAGCAATAGTGATTTCACCTAAATCAATTCCGTAATCCTACTAGAGTGACTGGATAATTAATTCTCTGTTATTAGCGTATCGAAGGGAGATTTACGAAGTCTACCGTATTTATTTCAGGCGATGGTTGGTATTTTAGAAGGAAATACTTGAATGTTTTGATATATATATCACATAAAATAATTATTTTGGTCGATTGTTTACCTTGTTTGATCTGCTGTTATGTTCATTTCGTTGTTTAAACAAAACAAAAAAACAACGTAAATGTATGTATTGTAGACTTGTTGTTACTTTTTCTTTCATACCAGTTACATCTGAATGTTACGTATAATTCTGACATTTGTACATCTATGTATTCTGAAATTGTATAAAATGTTATTTATTTTTACACGGTTTGACAAACACCAATATCTTTACCACACAAGTATAAATAAAGAACAGGAACGTAGTATCAAGTGACTATTTGTGCGCACTATGTTAACGGAAGAGTCACCCACGCACAGCGATAAGGTTAGGGTTGATGATAGCACACCCTTGTTTGTCTTTAGGTGTGGTCTATACCCAACGCACACTTATTTGTATGTAACATTTCACAAACACAATGACACTGATGATTTGTGTCACTGATTTACACTTTAAATGAATAAAACTCCGAAAACAACTCACGGATTACGATAACAGCAGCATAAATGTGTGTGTGCGCTCGCGCGCGCGATAATTTTAAATTGTATGAAATTTCTGATAATGGAGATGCTTATGTTTTAATTAGTCTTTATAGTTGTTGCACGTTACATTCATTTAGCAACATGTCCAGTTAAGTCTCTTCTACCTTTTTTGTAAAGTGAAATGTGAAAACCAGAACTCAACATTACAATAAAAGGATTAGAAAGAAAGTTAATAAACAATTGCATGTGAAAATTGTTAATTAAATAAATTATTTTTACAGTATGGTAGGTCTATACTTCAGTTCTGTTCAATACAAAAAAATCTAAATATTACTTTATCTCAAACATTGTCTGATTCATGATGAACACTCAGAAAAATGTCTTCAAATTAGTGGCATTGCATTATTTCAAGCACGTACTCTCCAAATTTACTTCCAGTTTGGATCCTAATTCACAAAGAAATAACACGTTTTCTTGGATGGATTTCATCTATTTTTGTGTCTTATATCTACTAAAGACACTCACTTTATGACCATTATTTTTGTTGCTAAGACATTACGAGAGACACAACTCACGCAGGGAAGTGATTTATAGATTTTTATACCAATAGTATACACGTTATCAGTTCGATTACGTTGGATCATAAAACGTGTTGCGTTTAAGGATGACAACACGTGAGAAACAGCAGGAAACATTAGTGAAACCAGGTGGCATTCTGGTTCTGAGCAGATCCATGCGAAATGAACTCCTGGAACTGGAGTTGCCTGATGAAAGAAGGGTGTGGGTTTTTTTGTAGCAAAGCCACATCGGGCTATCTGCTGAGCCAACGGAGGAAAATCGAACCCCTGATTTTAGCGTTGTAAATTTCTATATATATATATATATATACCACTGTGTTAGCGGGAGGCGATGAAAAAAGATAAATATTTTTGTTGGTGGATGCTCTATCTTGTTCACCGTTAATCTGACATGATTTCGACTAAAGAAATAGACGCAGGTTGAATCTACTGGCTTATATGGCCAATGGTAGAATTAGTGTATACCGTTGAATTTTCGAGAGATAAAAGTAAGAAGCCGTTGAGCGCGGTTACCAGGTGCTCGTGTTGAAGCCGCTACCCAATGCTTGCTACAACATTTAGCGTGCGTTCGTTTTTGGAGCTGGTACCCCAAGCGTGACGGAATCAAAATTGAATGAAAGTGTAATAAATCGTACGAGTGTTAAGCAACAGTAACAACTGTTTTTTAGGAGACTAAGCTGAATAAGTAAATATTGGTATTTCATATCACGTGAAGGATTATTATATGCCCGAGTTGCGTTGAAATGGAAAGTGTCGGATGATTTATATTACTTTCTAACTAATGCTTTTGACTTGTCAAAGTTATAATGTCATAAATTATGACTGTTCCATAAGTGGTAAAATTCCGTAAAATAAATTTGAAATATTTCTTCAAGCTGTATAATTCCCCCGTTTTTGTTTCTTTTATATTAAGTTATATTTCATATACCTAAACCTATTGGTATGATTTTGCTTAAGTTAACCAAATACATCATTAACTACTTTACAGGTAAAAATAAATAATCTGTGAAAAGCCTTAAATTAATGTGTACTTGGGTTTGGATTTCAGTCAATGGGAGTAAAATATGTCAATACCTTGACTCTTGTTATAAAGAGTTATCTTGGTACTTGGTTGTTTTGGTTTGTTTTTGAATTTCGCGCAAGGCTACACGAGGACTATCTGCGCTACTCTTTTACCAACAAATAGTGGGATTGGCCTTAACCGCCTGGTCATGACGGGCCCCTTGGTATTTGATATTTTTGAATGCGACAAATAAGCTAAACGGTAAAGTCCGAGATTCAAAGGTTCAGACATACCGTTTTTAATTTTAATATAACGACCAAAAGAAGGGTGATTGTGTACTTGTTTGTTTTGAATATCGCGCAACGTTACTCGAGGTCTACTTGCGCTAGTCGTTCCAAGTTCAGCAGCGTAAGACTATATAGAAGGCAGCTATTCACAACCACTCACTATCAACTCTTGAGCTACTCTTTCACTAAAGAATAATGGAACTGACCGTAGCATTATAACGCCCTAACGTCTGAAAGGACGAAGGGTGGCTGAACGACAATATCTGCTGTCAAAATACTTACTCCTAATTGAATAACGCGATTGAATGTCATAGTCATAAAATTCACACAGTTTAAGGGGATTCAGTAGCATACTGTGGACTTTCTGAACCACAGCCCAGTCCGCTAACCACTAGACTACCGTTACAACTTAAATAACATTAGTGGTGTAACTGTAAACTGTTGAAGAACATTGTTAGGGCACTGCGACATGTCTGCGGACTTATAACGATTGAAACCAGATTTTGATACCGGTGGTGGGCAGAGCACAGAGAGCCCATTGTGTAGGTTTGTGCTTGACAAACAAGCAAGAATGTCTTCTTGGGTACTAAGACATTTTTCAATCTCTGAATGTTTTTTGTTTGTTTCTCGTCATTGACATTATACGTATAATGAACTCTGACAAAATAATGAGACATCATTACGTAGTTTGCCTTAAATAATCAGACTAGTAAAGTTCAACTCCATCTCCTACAGTATTTTGTTCACGAAACATCATTGGTTTTGTCGTCGTACTGAACAGTGACTACGGTTACATACCGAATCAGCACACTCAAATTACATCCGAATACGTTTGAAAACGAACTGGTCACACACGTATAACTGTCTCATTAAACGTGACTTGTTATTAAAACAAACATTTCATTGAGATCACTAATGTGTATCCAGTCAGACTTCATTATTCAAAAATCTTTAAGTATATACACGTTAACCATACTTTGGAATCCACGTGTATTTTTCAGGACTATCCATTTAATATTCGTAGTTCACCAGAAGCTCAACATAATGTGTTTAGTGTTAGTAGAAATCAAGATAAGCCATTTCACATGTACGTGTACTAGAAATCCTAAATAAATTGTTAGAACAATAGTGTCATTACTGCTTCATAATACGTCACTGTACATTCAAATTACCAACAATTTCCGGAAAATATTATATTATTGTACGTTAATAACACTAGAACTCACTATAATTTATCGTTGTAAACGCACGAATTAAATATTTTTAACTCGTGATTATGCATCAGTATTATCGGATATACTTTAACTTTATTAAATATTTATTATTAATATAAATTTCCATACTCCTAGCTCCATAATGACCAAAGTAATTGTTCTTTACTGCCATCATTGTCTCGCGAGTAAAAAAAAAAAATCTAATACGTCATATTAGAATTTCATTTTTTTAAAAGCTCTCCTACTTCGTGAAATATAAAGGTACGAGTTACATACGGGTATAAAGTTTAATATAACCTGATCAGAAATTTCAAAGCAAATTTATGATAAGTACCTTATTTCGGTGAATTATTCATAACTTTTTTTGAACACGTCAAAAGAACAATATGAATTCTCTCTTTCTTCGTCAGAGGAGTTGACTGTTTTGTAAACTCAGACTAAATCTGTCATGTTCACGAGAAACCAGAGCTTCCCAATACACCATTGAAAGGATTCCATAAATTAATCACTTTAGTCAAGTGATGGACTAAATTAGTGTTTCTCAAAGTTGGAGCCACAAGTCCCCTGGGTGAGCACCAAAAATGGGCTGAAAACAAAGATGCTGATTATTTCTAGTTCTAAATAAACGATAAACCGATACAAAATTAATTACATGATAATGTACCCCGAAAGGAGATGCTATTGTTTTCACCACAGCATTGTTTCTCAAACACCATACGTCAGGAGGGCCGAGCGATCTAAGGCGCTGCGTTAAGTTCGCAGACCGGTATTGCAGGCGTGGGTTCGAATCCCACTTCCGACAGAATCACTATTGTTTGCCCCCCAGTGGCTCAGCGGTATGTCTGCGGACTTACACGCTAAAATCCGGGTTTCGATACCCGTGGTGGGCAGAACACAGATAGCCCATTGTGTAGCTTTGTGCTTAATTCAAAATAACAACAACAAAATCAAACACCATACTAAAGTTATAGGTTAGGGGAGGGGGCTCTCAAACGTTTCTATTTACATCAAGAGAGCCTTAGCCTTGAAATATTTTGGGAACCATTGGACGAGATAAAACGTAACTATTCAACAGTAACAACCTACAATTCCTTGGTGACTCTTCTAATAAAGAATAAGGGGCCCGACAGTCATATTATGCCTCCATGACTGAACGTGCTAGGTAACTGGATTTAAACCCACAGCCCACTAGTAGCAAGACAAGTATTTTAACTAATAGACCATTTCAAGCCTCACTTAAAAACTGGGAAACAGTGAAATATAAATAAATCGTAATGTGTAGGCACAGTTAAGACAGGTATGTTAAAACGTGTTTGGCGAATTTTGATTAAGATAAGAGTTCGCTCAATAAAACATTAAGATAACTCGTGAAGCCAGTTGCACGCGTTTGGTTATGTTTTTTTTTTCTGATAATGCTAGAAATGTACTGTTGTTTAACATACCGCGAGTGTTTGCTGTTTACAAGAAAACAAAGAAGTCGTTTATCAGGTCTTTATGTAGTACACATATGATAAATGACCTTAACTTTCGTCTCCCACTAGTACAACGATGAGTCTATGGACTCACAACACCATGATCAGGGATTCGATTCCCCTCGGTGAGTTCAGCAGATTGCTCGATGTGGCTTTGCTATAAAAAAACATACACCTTAATATACGTACTGGAAGAAACATTGTAATGATCTACTGAAAGCTTTCTTTTTCCTTTAAAATATACAGTCAAATGTGGCTAGTTACTACTGTTTCATTGTGATGTATTCAAATTGACTTTTTATAAATTACACTGTACAGTATGTAAGAAACGTGGAAGGCAAAGAACTAAAATGAAATGCTTAAATAAAAATATATTACTCCAAGGCCTGGCATGGCCGAGCGCGATTAAGGCATGCGTTCGTACTCCGAGGGTCGCAGGTTCGCATCCGAGTCGCCCTAAACATGCTCGCCCTCCCAGCCGTGGGGGCGTTATAATGTGACGGTCAATCCCACTTTTTGTTGGTAAAAGAGTAGCCCAAGAGTTGGCAGTAGGTGGTGATGACTAGTTGCCTTTCCTCTAGTCTTACACTGCTAAATTAGGGACGGCTAGCACAGATAGCCCTCGAGTTGCTTTGTGCGAAAATTCCAAAACAAACAAACAAATTTTACTCTAGCTATTCAAAAGAATTATAAAATTACGTTCAAGTTTGAATTAATATATAAAACCTTTAATCGTACACCTAATATTCAGTACGATTCATTGTCTTCATAGTTCACGATACATAACACGTTCTATTTTTACGGCGAAATCTGTCGGAAAGAAGACTGTGATAAAATAGAAAACAGGTTTCTACATAAATATGAAACGACGACTTTCTAAATATATCTCATTAAAATGTTGTTGTTAGATCAGAAAATAAACTTGCAATACTTTATGTACTTAAATAACAACGACAAACTTGTATTTCATGGTTTACAGTTTGTTTTTGGCTGGGTTGGTTTTTGTTTCTTTTAAAAGTTTGTGCATAACACATTCAATGACATTTAGATAATTTTTTTGGGGGGAAGGTAGTACACTTCTCAACGGTTACGCATAAGAACACGTTATTTTCAAATTTCTTAGAAGTGTTGACTGCCTAATGAAAAAAAATATTCAATTTTTATGCGTTCTTAACGAATGAGACGTTGTATTTCAGAGACCGTATTTTCGAGCAAATGACTTCACAGTCATCACCACATGCATCACACGTGTTTCCCACCATTCTTTATTTCCGTATCCGTTTTAGATTTCGTTGTTTGCAGACTGAATGTCTAACAAAATTATCTTTAATATCTTTTTTTGTGAATTTTACGCTATTTGTCTTAGTTGTCCTTCATTTAGCGATGATTATTGGCTGCTTTCCAAAATTAAGATTGACAGTCACATTATAACACTTCCATGGCTGAAAGGACGAGAATATTTGGTGAGGAAGACCCCTTGACCATTACATTACAAAATGTGCGCCCTGGCCATCAGACCATGTTATGACTAGTTCTTGAATAAGTGGTAATAAACCTATGAACAGTACGGCATAAATATAATGTTAATGGTTCCATAGCAATTTTCAAAATTCTATGATAAACAAAAGCTGCTGTAAAAATGTAACCAGTTTATTAATCAATACTGACACGGGCGCATTAATAAATGAAAATCATTAGAACTCAAGATGATGGCATTTTTTTAAATTCTCACTGAAAGAGGAAAAACGCATATTTATTGCTTTTGATCGATGGACAAAATACTGAAATAAATTTTCATATAGAAGACATAATTTTAAGACTGGATTGTATGTCTCAAGGTTCGCTGTTCGCGACCCTTTGCTGCAAAAACGTGCCTTTCCGCTTTGAAACTGGAAACACGTTATAACTGGATCGAAAGTAATGCTAAAGTGACGAGTTTGTTTTAAATTTCGCGCAAAGCTAAACAGGTGATATCTGAGCTAGCTGTTCCGAATTTAACACTGAAACTGGAGGGAAGGCAAGTCATCACTTGAGCTACTCTTTTACCAACGAATAGTGGGATTAACCGCGTCGTTATAACGCCTCCACGGCTGAAGGGGCGAGCGAGTTTGGTGCGACGGGAGTTTCGAACCCGCGATCGTCAGATTAAAAGAGTCGCACGCCTTAACCCACATGGTCATGCCGGACACCAATGAAAATGATTCACCCATGTAAAAATAGATATGATGCTTTCGTCACAAACCTGTATATGATGGATAAAGTGGACATCATTTTCGGATTCGGCGTACAGGAAATACTGTGAAACGTGTACAAATCCCAAAACAATGGAACAATAGTAGGTCTGTGTAATCTGACGGCTTAACTAAAACCTGTCAACAGTAATCATAATTAGATTCCGAGATTTATCAAGGTATATTTTCAACAGCATATGTTTGTGCATGGATTGATAGGACCACCATATGTCAATAGGATATTTGAGCATGGCGCTCTCGGAGTATCGTAGATCATTTATACATGTCGGTTATGGTTTAAGATTAGAAAAGGTTTAAAAGTGACAACTGTTATCTGTTTTAAATACAATCATAGGAAGTATTTCACTGAAGCTTATTTCATTTTGCATTCCTTTGAACAAATAGGATATTTTAGATTATAAAAATTGCCAGATTATGTGACTAGTGTCATAACTTTCTGGATATAAGAAGGCTGAAATGAAGATTTTGTAAGATTTCTTGCTGCTAAAATGGAAGCGCTAACATAGATATAAAATGACGTCAGAAAATCGCAAATGTAAGGAATACAAGTAAACGTGTCCAACCGCCAACGAAAATTAATTGAAAAATAACTCATAAATTTGAGTTTTAATGAAATTTGAAAGATACCGTATATTCTAGATCTACTAAAATTTAACAGTACTTCTATATACGAGTCCAGCTCCGGCATGGCCAGAAGGTTAAGGCATTCGACTCGTAACCTGAGAGTCGCGGGTTCGAATACCCGTCGCACCAAACATGCTTGCCCTTTCACCGTGAGGGCGTTATAATGTGAGGATCAATCCCACTATTTGTTGGTAAAAGAGTAACCCAAGAGTTGGTAGGTGGGTGGTGATGACTAGCTGTCTTCCATCTAGTCTTACACTGCTAAATTAGGGACGGTTAGCGCAGATAGCCTTCGAGTTGCATCGCGCGAAATTCAAAGCAAACGAACTGATGTGTCCTTTTCGGGGAATCGAACACCAAATTTTAGCGTTATAAGTTAGAAAACTTACCGCTTTTCCCTTGGGAGACTTTTCATTACAGTCGTCTCTTTGATGAAAAATATATATACACATCATTTCAAAATGTATCGAATTTTCTTTAGTACAAAACTACGTTCAACTATCTGCTTTCTACAGCGGGAAATTGAACGTCGGTTTTTAGGGTTATGAGACTATAAATTTAGTGCTGTCCCGGCGGGTGACAGATGACTTATTAATGAAAAAGTTGAACTATAAGCTAGATTCGATGCTTTTTGAATCATAAAACAGCTCTACATAAGAAATCGTTGTTCAGATTGTAAAGAGCATTTTCAGTTGTTGTCTCAGTAATCTGTATATTTTCAATCAAAAAATAAATTCTACTTTTATACGAGGTTTTGTTGAATTACGAAACTAGCTTAATATTTAATCCCTCTGAGCTAAGCGCCCCCTAGTAGCTAGCGAACAGGAGTGGGTATTCGTGGTTCTCACTCTATAATCTTCGAAAAAAATTCACGCTTCTCACGTTGGGGCCAAGTATGCATTATAAAAATAACTGTCAAATTTCATTATTCAATTAGAATAACTCGTGAGTTACCGATAGGTAATATTGATTGTATTCCTGCCTTCTAGTTTATAACTTCAAAATTTGGAACGGCTAATGCAGGTAATCCTCACGTGGCATTGCGTGAAATTCAATAAACATCAATTTAACCCTCCTGCTGTTTCAGATCCAGTTTCATAAATTCCGGTCTTATTCAACTACAAATCAATGTCCCACTGTTGTTAAAATGGGAAATAAAGGGTGAAGGTAAACCTTAATGCACACTCTAAAATGAACTGTTTATTGGAGTAAAGTGCTTTGTGTAATTAAAAATATGTAAATATTTTAAACCAGAATGTTTGCAGCTGTCGAAACTAATGGTTAATTATCTTGAGATAAAATACCGAGTAGTGTAAAGCAGGTTCCCATCTGAGCAAAGCTAAGTTTTTGTTCTGTTCTGTCATATTAAACATCTGGTGCAAGTTTAGGCGTACATTCAATATGCCAGAAACCCTTTTCCAATTTCAAGCTGAATTACAAGTGAAGCTGGTTGACTCTGAAATGCTACATTGAAGTTAAATAGCTAAAGTTACTAAATTCATATACTACCATGCCTCTCTCCACAAATAATAGTGTAATTGTATTTCGTACTAAATAGATTTGAAACAGAAAAACTTTCTAGAAAGACCAGGAATAATTTGGTTTTTCCGCATTAGTAACGACAACAGATAAAGACTAGACAGTGCCATACGAAAACATTATCCTATCATTATCCCACAGTTTTAACGTCGGTGTACAGGGAGAGAGCTTTACCATGCTCACAAAGACAAAATATTTCGTTCTTTCTAGTGTTTATTTTTCTTTTCAAGCTGAATGATGCTCGCTTGCAGTAAATTAAGCTAAGTAGCAGCGCTACCGTTTCCAGAAGACCCTCGACGTACCCAAAGCACAGCTTTTGACATATTTATACAATTCTAAAGCATCCGGCAGATGTCGCTTTCACACTAACACAATGGTTTGACACGCAAAACGATTTAAACAAAACAATTGTATTTGACGAAACATAATCTTAGTCAGAACTGTAGTTTCCAGGGTTTTTTTTGTTTGTATAATTATACCCTGCACAGTTTTACATTGTGCGGGAATATTACTCTCTGAACAAAATTAGTGTTATGTGAAACGTCCGCTCTATTGATTACCTGCTCGATTTCATTCACATCTAAATTCTATGTCAGTGGTACCGATTTATCATTTGACTCTATACTTACGTTGAATTCAGGAATAGTTTCTTATTAAACTTCCTGTAATCTCCTTAAACCCTTGTAGTCCGAAGTTCCTCTCACTTTAATAAATATGAGTCTTTTTCTAAACACTCCTTTCGGAGGTTTTTTTTTTTAAAGCAAAGCCAGTTTTATTTGTTGTGTCTGTTTTTTGTTTTGTTTTTTTTAATTTCGCGCAAAGCTACTCGAAGGCTATCTGCGCTAGCCGCCTTAATTTTGCATTGTAGGATAGAGGGAAGGAAGGTAGTCATCACCACCCCCACCGCCAACTCTTGGGCTACTCTTTTACCAACGAATAGGGGGATTGACCGTCACGTTATAACGCCCCCACGGATGAAAGGATGAGCATGTTCTGTGCGACCGGTATTTGAACTAGCGAGCGTCAGATGACGAGTCGAACGCCTCAACCGTTCTGGCCATGCCGGGCTTTGCTGTGTCTGATGCAGGGAAACGAACAACACATTTTAGCATTGTAATTCCATAAACTTACTTCAGTCCGACCAGGGATACCCCAACGGAATATTTGCGGACTTGCAACTAAAATTCGAGGCATGATTCCTGCTGCGGGCTGAATGCAAGAAGTCCATTGAGTTGCAGCTTTGCATTAAAAACAACATATTTTTGCAAATGTAGCTGTAAAAACGGGATACCGGAAATAATATCTATTTCTTTTAATCAATGTAATTTTATGTTTTTTCAAAATTATTTTACAAATAATTTCACATTATTTTTTTCATAACTAGTCGAAGTTTATGAGGTTTCGAAAGTAAAGCACATAATTAAAATAGCACTAATTTAGAGATATTAATGCTTATAAGACTACAAAAAAAAGAGAAAACAAGTTTACTATTTTTATCTATGCGATTACGTCGCATAGATACAATAGAAACTGAGAAAACAAGCAACAAAATATTAACTTGGGATCAAAATACTGAGACATTCTGAATGAGAAGCTCGTGCATTAATTTGATCTCATTTAATTCCAATAAAGCCCCGGCATAGCCAGGTGGTTAAGGCGTTCGACTCAAAATCTGAGGGTTGCAGGTTCGAATCCCTGTCACACCAAACATGCTTGCCCTTTCAGCCGTGGGGGTGCTATAAAGTCACGATCAATCCCACTATTCGTTGGTACAAGAGTAGCTCAAGAATTTGAGTTGGGTAGTGATGACTAACTGCCTTTCTTCTGGGGTAATGCGGGTAAAGGTAATGGATTTTTATTGGTTAATGAGGTTTTTTGTTTGGTTAACAACTGTGTGTTTGTAGTTGCTGGTGGTAGCCATAGACAGACAACCTACAAACCGTTGTCTGTGTGGATTGTAAATATTACTCGTTTATCAGAAACCTTCCTTGATCATTCTGATGTTTAATATTTTGTTCGTATCAACGAGGGTGTAAGTGATGCAGTTTACCATATGTCTTGTTTTTGTTTTTTGTAAAGGCGGAGTTTTGTTTGTCCGCTAATCGTGTGTTATCTTTTCAGTCTTGTATTTGTACACCAGACTCCTGAAATAAAGTTTAAAATAACAGTAAAAACCGTGCAGACTTAGTTTCATAGCTTGTAATGTTATCCAAATGACATCAACGTTTCTCACCTGGCATATTTAATCTTGTACTTTTTTGTTTTTTGAATTTCGCACAAAACTCCTCGAGAGCGAGCTGTCCCTAATTTAGCAGTGTAAGACTAGAGGAAAGACAGCTAGTCATCATCTCCCACCGCCAACTCTTGGGCTACTCTTCTACCAACGAATAGTGGGATTGACTGTCACATTATAATGCCCCCATGGCCGAAAAGTCGAGCATGTTTGGCGCGATAGGGATGCGAACCCGCGACACTCAGATTACGAGTCGCACGCCTTAACACGCTTGGGATATCTAACCTACTAACAACGTTTAGCTCATTATTTGTGTCAGTAATCTTTAGCAGATTTGCTATACGTAATAATTACTCTGAAAACCCAAAGACTTGACTTTTGCGCCCTCTTTGCATTGACACAATATTTGTTATCTAATCTACAAAATATTTTTCCAACAATAACGACAATAATATCTACAATAACTTCCAGAATGTACAGTTTCCCACCCGTTGTGCAACGACTTTTATAAAGAAAGAAAACAAAAATACAATACGAAAATGTGACGCGTATAATTTTTTATTGTGGACAAAATTCTTTGTTTTTCGTGTATCAAAAATTGTGAAACGTGTTCAATTATCGATTCTTTTTCAACTATAAATTAAACTCTTAAGTCATTTTCTTATTCCACTATTATGAAATGGAGGGCTGAAGTATCATGTGGCCTGGCATGGCCGAGCGCGTTAAGGCGTGCGCTCGTAATCCGAGGGTCGCGGGTTCGCGCCCGCGTCGCGCTAAACATGCTCGCCCTCCCAGCCGTGGGGGTGTATAATGTAACGGTCAATCCCACTTTTCGTTGGTAAAAGAGTAGCCCAAGAGTTGGCGGTGGGTGGTGATGACTAGCTGCCTTCCCTCTAGTCTTACACTGCTAAATTAGGGACGGCTAGCACAGATAGCCCTCGAGTAGCTTTGTGCGAAATTCCAAAACAAACAAACAAACAAACGAAGTATCATTATTGATTAATGAAATTAAATTTCATGTGCTTTGCAAAGCTAAACTTGTAAGTATCCTCACAAGAACGTATCGGTCTGTGAAGCCACTGCTGGTACAAATACCATTATAATTAAATGAACTCTAACACCTATTCTACCTTCTAAATTACTAATGCTTCTTCGCTTGCTCCAGTTCATAATAACAACACAGGCTAGGTTCTGTAAGCGGAATGTGCCATATTCTTGGTTTGAAGGGTTTGAATTTGAGGATATATTAATATTCATATGTTATTAATAAAATCTCATACTAAGGTAAATTGCACTTTCTAAGAAAGATGTACCACGTTCACGACTGCATTTGGAACAACTCTCTATTGGCCACTGTGCCCAGTGATTACATGACATCATAATTTCTATAAAAGGCAAACTTTTATTAATGATGTTGAAGTCAATTTCAGAACACATGAGTAATTCCCATCAAACCTTCAATGTCAACTGGAGGTCAATTTTTAAAACTATATTTAAATAGATTAAAACTACAGAATCTAGTGATGCTGTATATGGATATAGGATATGTTATGATGTTATAATATTAAGATACCACACTGCTCCAACTAGAGGTCGGTTTTTAAAACTACATTTAAATAGATTAAAACTACAGAATCTAGTGATGCTGCATATGGATATAGGATATGTTATGATATTAAGATACCACACAACTCCTTCGGAAAATTTTCTCATGAAGATAACCACTGATTGCTCGGCCGAACTGGAAGATTACGAGATTTTAGTTTCAAATCTAAGTTAATTATCTCGTTAAAACTTATACACTTTAAGTTTATCGAGGCTACCAGCATGCTCTCCTTTCATCCATGATCTATCCTACCAGCATGTTCTCCGTTGCTCCATGATCTCCTATTCTTCCAGCATGTTCTCCGTTGCTCCATGATCTCCTATCCTTCCACGTTATCCGTTGTTCTATGATATTCTGTTCTTTTGTTCATTGAAAATTTCTTAAAGGTTTTTCAACTCATTTTCTGACAGAAATTCCAGGATAATCAGTTTCCTACATCGAACATTTTCTCTGATGTTTCATATTATTATAACTTCTTTCTTCTCTTCTGTTTTGCTTCACTAAGTGACTGCATAACTCTTAGGACAAATGTGTAGTTTTTATCCTTTACGCGAATTCATCCTTTTCACTTATCTTTGAGTATTTCAAGGTAAAAATATTCTTAGACGATATTTTCCAAGCTGGATTTTTTTTCACAAGACCTGGAATATTTACTTTAATATTTTAATAGTTAACTTTCGAGACTAATAAACCTAAAATCTGGAAATCGATTAATCGTGGTAGAGAGAGCGTAGATAGACCGTTGTGAAGCTTTACGCTTAAAAGCAATCAACTACAACTAATTCTTTTGCGAGAGCTCGTGTTAATTGTTGTTAAAACCCGTTTCCAAATTATTAATTCATGTACACAAGACATAAAAGTAACCGAAACCTCTCAAAAGACGTTTCGTTAGAGTGATTTGTTTTATGTTTTGTTGCTCATCTCAGTGGCAAGTCTGAGGACGTAGAACATTAGAATCCGGGTTTTGATATCCATGTTGGGTATAGAACAAATAGCCCATCGTGTAGCTTTGTGCTAAATTACAAGCAAACTAACAAACTGTTTTGTTTAAATACAAGTTGTGTCTCAGTACTTCTAAAACATATTCAATGTAGCTCTTCAAGTAATCCGCTCAACAATGATGAAGCTCATAATTAGATGTAATCCAGTTGAATGAACAACAGGGTACAAGTGTTTAAAACAGATAAACCTGCAGATGAAATAAAAATCAATATTTAATCATAACCTTTTTGACCAGTTTTCAAACTCAAAACGCCAACGTGTGGCCTTATGTTATCGTATTCAGGCTGTGAATCCGAAAGTTCATGGTTTTCACTGAAAGCGTTATGGTCAAGCGTGTTAAGGCGTGCGACTCGTAATTTCAGGGTCGCAGGTTCGCATCTCTTCGCGACAAACATGCTCGCCATTTCAGCCACGGGGGCGTTATAATGTGACGGTCGATCCCACTATTCGTTGTTAAAAGAGTAGCCTAAGAGTTGGCGGTGGGTGGTGATGACTAGGTGCCTTTCCTCTAGTCTTACACTGCTAAATAAGGGACGGCTGGCACAGATAGCCCTCGAGTAGCTTTGTGCGAAATTCAAAAAACAAACAAACAAAAGCTTTCTGTAACTTGGAGCTTTGGTTGCACTATAAAATTGACAGTCAAATCCCAATACTTATTTGTGGTGATTGGTTATGGACTCAAAATTAAAGATGTCTCTGCATAGATATCACTTTGGGCAGTCTTGCGTGAAAACTATGAAACAAAGAAGCCTTCTGAGAACGTCTGTGAAAACGTCACCATTATTTTACAATTTTTTACTTGCAGTTTAATTAATAAAAACAGTGATTTTTCGGATAGAAGCAAAACTACTTTTCACAGGGTACCCGAGCGTAATGAAGACGGCTTTTATTTGTTATTTTTTCTAGTAAAGAAACCGTTTTAAAACAGTTTATATGTTTAGCTTGACAGTAACTCCAATAATGTACGGACGGAGCAAGGAATTAGCCAAATTACTAAGGTGATATTTGTATTATTATTATTAATAGTATAGAACAAAAGTGATTTTAGTTTTCCAAACGAGTCTTTTACCGTCTTGAGGAGTTACCTGTTGTAACCACTCGCAACATAGTACAATAGTGTGTTGTCTGTACTAAAAACGACGTCACATAAGAGACGTTAAACGCTTCGTTTTGTATTGCTGTAACGTAAGTAAAACGTGCGCATGCTAAAAATCGCGTGAAAAATTGTGTATTCTGTAGGCTAACAACATAGCATGACATATGAACTTCAAAAGCAAAAATACAAATATTTGCTACTCTTAACGTTGGTTTTATTTACTTTTGAAACAGAACACTTTCAGAAACCACGATGAGATACATATAGCATTTTATTTCCTTGTTTTCCGATGCATTGAAACGCTATCGATTTGTTAAGTCGAATCTTATTACAGACTAAAATTTAAAACAAGGCTTTTATAGAATAAATTCTCCTTCACATCATTTTTTACTCGCATTTGCTTTCTCCATGACGTGTTTATTGTATGGTATATTCTTCAGATAGTTCATTTGTAATCACATAAGTAACAAAACATAAGATCTGGTAATATCTCACTCTGAAGTATGAAGCTACCAATATAGTATTATAAATTACTTTATATGACATATTCATTACATTTTACATATATATATGTAATATACTGTAAATAACATAAGGGTAGTAATGTGTCCCACTCAGAAAGCTATGCAACGAAACCTGGATGAGGAAACAGAATAATGTTGAACAGCAGAATGTCAGAGATTATGAAAATTTGCGAGAAGTGAAAGCTTGGCCACAATACAAGGTGCCATAGATGGGTGCTGAGATAAATATTCATTTATCACAGTCGTAAGATGATGTCGAAAAAGGCCGTTGAAGCGAACTCACAGTGACTTAGGCGCATCCGAGATGGTTGTACGCGAACGTGCACTACCTGTTACAAATGAATGTGTCAGCCCTTCACGGAGCTGGTTTATTTGTAAAAGTTGGGATACGTCAACTATAAATCACCCGGAATAAAAATACTCGACACCGTTTTATTTGGATACGTCTGTTAGCACTAATAACTTGATGTATTTTCTAAATTGATGAGACCTGGTTCTACTAGCTTCAAATTGGTGGCAAGTAGTTAGATGGTTATTGTATCACAAGAAGTGTGTGTTTCTTATTAAGCACAAAGCTACACAAACGGTTACATGTGTTCTGCCAACCACGGGTATCGAAATTCGGTTTTTAGCTTCATAAGTCCGCAGACATACTCTGTTCCATCGAAGTGCATACTAAGTATGAAAGTTTGATAACGGATGAACTGGAGTGGTATATTTTGTGCGTTGGATGAACTGGTGTGGTATATTTTGTGCGTTAGTGATGAAACCTGCTTTTCAAGTGTCTGCATAACAAGTGATGTCGAGTAAACCCACTTGTAGAGAAATATATGTGTAAAAACGGCTCGTTTGGGTTGAGAAAATATTTTATGTAGAAGAGCGAACAACGTTTCGACCTTCTTCGGTCATCGTCAGGCTCACAAAGAAAGAGAGAGGTAACTGACGTGTTTGAAAGGGTTTGTGTAATTGAGTGTCGGAATGTAGAGGGCGGGGTTAGATGTTTGAAATCAAATAAACACAGCCATAAAACTATGCTCACCAGATAAAATTAACGATGAATTAGACAAAATAAAACAATACTTCATAAACATCAATAAGTGTCCTCAACAAAAAGTAGAAATCATTATGCGCAGACACCTAGACAGAAAGCAAAATCAACCAACAAAAGTAAATATATCTCATGAATCAGCCTTTCGCTAGTACAGCGGTATGTCTACGGATTTACAACGCTAAAATCAGGGGTTCGATTCCATTCTGTGGGCTCAGCAGATAGCCTATGTGGCTTTGCTATAAGAAAAACACAAACACACACACACACACACACACGAAGTAAAAACTCGCGAAACCAAATACTGCTGCATACCATATATTCCCCACATCAGCAGAAAAATAACAAACATTTGGCAAAAACTAGTAACAAAATATGACATTCCAGTTAATACCAAATTTATTCAAAAACCAGGCACAAACCTGAAGTCTATACTATGTAAGAACTACACTGACAAACATCACACCAATATTATTTATAAAATACAATGTGATAACTGCCACGACTTCTATATTAGAGAAACAAGTAAAAAAAAGGAAACCAGATTTAAAGAACATAAAAAGTTACCTTTACACGTTTTCGAACCCTGCAAGTCAAATAAACACAACATAACGACAGAAAACACTCAAATACTAAATAAAGAAACAAACATAAACAAACCCAAAATTAAAGAAGCCTTACTTATACAACAACTTAAGCCCAAAATAAACCAATACAAAGGAACACCTTTATATCTATATTAAAATATAATAAATAATTATATAAATTTTTATTTTTATTTTTTATTTTCAGACATCTAAGCCCGCCCTTTACATTCCGACATTTAGTTACACAACCCCTTTCAAACATGTGGTCAGCTTCCGGTCAGTTATCTCTTTCTTTCTTTGTGAACGTGACGATTACCAAAGAAGGTCGAATCGTTGTTCACTCTTTTACGTAAAATATTTTCACAAAAATTATATTATTCCAGCAATATTATTGGCCTTGTCACAAAGCATTGTTTTCTTTATTTGGAACTGATACATCAATGCGAGGCTTTTGGGACAAATGCCTATATTTTTACTGTCGTTATGACTTAGGAGGCGGTAACATATTAGGCATCTTTTCTGAAGGTTTACTGCCCCCCTTCCCAGTAGCTCAGCGGTATGTCTGGGGACTTACAACGCTAAAAATCGAGTTTCGATACCCGTGGTTGGCAGAGCACAGATAGCCCATTGAGTAGCTTTGTGCGTATTCAAAACAACAAGGTGTTGAAAGGTGTCATTGGCGATGGTGACTGTCCAGCTTGACTGTGTTGTTAGATTTAAGCGGGTCATAGGACTTTATAAATTCTGTTTATTTTTACCCGGTTTTATTTTAACTTGATTTTTTGTTGTTGCATTTTCTTGTCGAGTTGCTTTGCGCCAAAAACGCCCAACAACTATAGGTCACACGTATAACTCATTACAGGTTCCATATTAATTAATATAAACGTTTTAGAATAGCTTTGTAGCAGCCCAGATCTCAACTCCACAGTATATCTTTCAGGAAATTCATTGAAAATTAGACCAGTCGCCATCATCTGGCTTTTCGAATTACATAACAGACCAATCTTGAGCAGCACACGTTAAAACATCGACATTATCATTACCTCTGGTAAAATGTGATACCTTATTAGGAAAAATGATTGCTAGAAATATCATTTTTACATGAGAGGATGGATAGATAGGTTGACTAATTTATGCAAAACTAGCAACTGTCAGAAGTTACACAACTTATGAACACAGAATTTTATAGGTCGTTTCACTATAGATAATAAATGAACTTATTTTCTCGAAATTCAACACAAGTTTCCTTTGTTACCAGTGTCCTATTCTATGAATTAATTCAAGTGTATTTCAGTAACCCTAACATTTTCAATTTCGTGTTGAAATACGGAAACAACGACTAGTGCCACAATATTATTACACAGTCTGTATAATTCTGCGAATACTAAACATTTCATATGAATATAATTAATTATACAAGTATTGCTCACGTTTGACACATAATAAATATTCCACTTTGCGGGAATATGTTATTGCTTAATACTTAAAACAGTAATCTAGATTTAATTAAGAGAAATACTTTCTAATATTAATGAAGTGTTAGATTTTAGAACTCTTTCTCGATTCTTTTCCAAGCCCTATATTTTATAAAGATTTTCAGAACAAAAATCCAATATTTAGAGAAAACAACTACACTATAATTTATAAGAAATGCTGCTCAGCGAGAAAGTGAAGATAATAAAATAACTTCAAATATTGATCTGCTTTTTTATGACAATAAGGATACTTAACTGTCACCTCTATTACGCGCATCGAGTATCAAAAGTGCAAAAAAAAACAAATTTATTTAGTATTATTTTGCTTTGTTTAACGCAATTAACAAAATATTTTATAACTACGACTAACCTTCTTCCAAATAACCACTGTTAAAATAAACACTTTATTGAGAACGTAAAATAATACAACTACTGTTGGATGATGATGATGATGATGAACTGTAGCAGGAGTAATTTGCATATAAAAAATTTAAGAGTTTTGAGCCTCAATGGTCACAGATCAGTCAGTCTCGATAACAGTCCGAGGACAAGTGGAAGTCCAGACAGTCCTCGTCAATCTCCTTCACAATGTGCTTACCCTTCACTTTTATCTTCTTTTTTTTGTATTTGTAATTTGTTCAAACACTTATGAAAAACGCCGGTAAAAGATGGAGTTAAAATAATGTAAATCTCGACTGGTTTAGTTTCTTTCCACAGCTTGTTAGAAGTTTCAGGAAGCAGTGACCTTACGAGGTGATATAAAATAAGAAAAACAAGTTTACTAATTGGCTATCTGTTGGTCATTCCCGAAATCATTCACCTTCTGACACGGTAATAATAAGTAAATCCAATAACGTAGCTCACGATGTTTCTAGGTTTATTAGCTATTCTGGAAAGCTTTGATTACCAGGCCTGTTTCGCTTAGATTATCTTGTTTGTAAGATGTAGTTTATTTGTTATTTTGCTAATTTTCTATCTCAACTTACTAAACCATGACAGAAACATTTGATTGTAACACTAACTTATTATTAGGTTAAGAACGAAAACAAGGCTAGTGGAATTATAGTAGTAAATAAATATTCCGTAACTTTGTCAAAAGATTGGAAATCTTGGGGCTGTGGCTGCACCATAGCCTTCTGGTGGCCAGGTCGGGCAAGTTCGTTAGACAAGTGTAACCCAAAAGCTGGTGGTGAGTAATGTCAACTGACTGCCTTTCTTCTATAGTATCAGTTCAAAATGAGAGACCAGTGTGTGTTCACATAAGACTTATCACGAATTATCATCTTGCTTCTCGATATGGATCACTATTTGTCAGCAAGATGATAATTCGTGATAAGTCTTATGTGAACACACACTTGTGAGGAATAAGAACCAGCTAATAGGTTTTCCAATTTTATTAGCCCAACATAGCCAGGTGGTTAAAGCACTCGACTCGTATACCGAGGGTGGCGGGTTCGAATCCCCGTCGCACCAAACATGCACGCTCTTTCAGCCGTGGGGGCATTATAATGTGACGGTCTACCCCACTATTCGTTGATAAAAGAGTAGCCCAAGAGTTGGCAGTGGGTGGTGGTGACTAGCTGCCTTCCCTCTAGTCTTACACTGCTAAATTAGGGACGGCAAGCGCAGATAACCCTCGGGTAGCTTTGCGCGAAATTCAAAACATACCAAACCAAATTGAATTTTATTTATTTTCGCAATTAGTGAGAACTGGTATATATTATTGGATTCAGGATAGTGTAAAAAATGCAGTATACGAGGAGAACTTACATTATGACAATCTTTGAAAGTAAATTGTGCGTTTAGCTGAACAATAAAAGATTGAAAAATATTAAAAAAAACATTTTAAATCCTGGTTTAAATTTCAGTGATATTTCTATTTATACAAAATATGTTTTCTCCAATGGTTTAGCGGTAAATTTACAATCTTACGACTCTATACCTCGTGGTTCTATCCCTTGGAAGGAAATAAGATATTTTGTAGTACAGCGCTGCTCTAAAACAATAACAACAAAATGCGCTTGCGAAAACAACTAAAGTAACTGAAAGAACAATCCACAAATGTCATGCAACACACATAATTTGGTGAGATTTTCTGATACTTTATAAGGCTTTTTACTGCAGACATATTATTTAAAATATTTTGTTTTACTTATATTAAGGCTCGGTATTGTTTTTTAAAAAAATGTGAATCTCCAGGGGGCAAAGATGTATTACCTAGTAGCCGCATAAATCCTTATAGGCTGTCATTTTAATACTAAACGAAAAAGACTTGTATTACTTAGCGTTTGTCAAACGCCGCCAGCGCACGAACTTTTCATGTCATTCGTAAGCCTGCTTCGAATTGTTTTTTTTATTTCTATGTCAAAATAATTGGAATAAAGTTTGACGCTATAGTTGAAAGAAAATTGTTTTCTTCTTCTCTCAGAATTTATCAGAAGTTTAATTTATTTGTATTCGTATTTTCATCTTTATGAAGAACATTTTAAAACTGAAACTTAAACCATCGTCCGAATTATTTCGGAATTATTATCTGTAGTCCTTCAAAATTCAGTCTTTGAAAAACAAATAATTATTTTACAGGCTTAACTTTTTTCATATAAAATTATATGGATATTTAGTAACATGTGTCGTTTTTATATAACACTAACGTGTAAGTGAAAGGTCTTATTTTTCATTCTTTTTAATTGTGGGTTACAGTACAAGTTTAGTACTGCAGTATTTCAGCTTTTGTTCATTTATTTTAATTTTACTTTTATACACTCAGAAAATTCTCGTACTGGAAGAAGTTCAGTACCTTAATTAACGTTCGTGTGTTAAGTTCCTGGTAAGTGTTATATACTAAATAAATAACCTATTTTTTTACGGTTTGGAGCACTAACAAAAGAAATAACATCTCAAAATTGGCGAATAATATAAAATAATATTACATTCATTTAAAGGGGGTTGGATGGTAATTTCCCATGGGAAATTAAAGATTCCATTTGAGAATATATGCAATCAGGGATAATTTTGTCGTGCACTGAATAAAGATATCATAATTATACCAGCATTTCTATTATAGTTTGACCACGTGTAAAAATACATGATGTATAAATGGATCTATTGATAGCACTAAAATAACACTTGTGCATTTTCGATTATTGTGAGATGCTCTGATGATTCTCAATCATTATTTGTATATGATGCCCCCTAGCGGCACAAACTGCAAACAATAACAGTAATTTGTGTACGACTATGTAGCGAGTAAACTGTAATATTGACTCAGTGTTGTCTTCCTTGAAGGATACTAGATAAAACAGTTTATTAAATAAAACACACATTCGCAATGGGATATCTTTCTAACAATCAAAATTATAATATTACAGTTACTATTTGCACAATAGCAATTGTTATCTCGTTGCGACAAAAGAATACTTTAGTTTAAAAACGGTTATAAAACTGTATTGATACTTAAGTTTCATATTAAGTATATGTTTTTACGATATGTTTGAGAGTTCTGGACTATAACATCAGTTTAACAATTCTAACAGTAGAACTTTCTGAACTGTAGCAGGAGTAATTTGCATATAAAAAATTTAAGAGTTTTGAGCCTAAACAAGGTAAATAAAATACCAGAGAGCGCTTCCGCTAACATGAAATTCCCAGGTATTTTTTGTGTGGGAACGCATATTGAATATAATTAATAATAACAAGTTTGTTTGTTTCAGAATTTCGCTCAGAGCTACACGAGGGCTATCTACGCTAGACGTTCCTAATTAAACAGTGTAAGACTAGAGGGAAAGCAGCTAGTCATCACCACCCACTGCCAATTTTTGGGCTACTCTTTTTACCAACGAATAGTGGGATTAACCGCATATCATAATATACATCCGCGGCTGAAAGGATGAGCATGTTTGGTGCGAATGGGATTCAAACCCGCGACCCGCAGATTACGAGTCGAACACCTTAACCCCACCTGGCCATGCTAGGCCTATTAGAAGAAGAGACTGAGAAAGACGTATGGTTATAAATATGAAGTATGAATGGAGCAGAAAATAATGAGAAAAACATAAAAGAATAATAACAAAAGTGTATAAAAATCAATGTAATTAAAGATAATTACAAATTAGCTTATTTAAAAGAAATGTGTTTAACAATAATACAGGGTGTTCGGAAAGTCACTGTGTAGTTTTGTAATCATATACGTATAAGTGTACAGTGACTTTCCGAACACCCTCTAGTAGGCTAATTCATTTAGTTTTTAAAATCTGGTTAATAATAATTGCAAATTAGTTTATGATAATTAATTTTGATATATATACTACTGGTAGAATACCTTTTGGAAAAAGGTGTAATGAAAATTCTTATCAAACTAACTAGCCAATGAGAAATAAATACAACTAATACGTCATAGCGGAGTATCCAATAAGAACGAAGTGTTTGTTAACAACGAAACACCTTAAAATAAAAACAGTAAATAAAATATTTATCATTTATTTTTTATCAAAGCAAGAAACTTAAGTAGAATGGATCAGAACTAAACATTTACACGTTAATAAATATGTCGTTAAACTGCAGACCAAGCCTTGTTGATTCCAGAGCGGGTCTTGCTACAACATTAACAGACTTCTGGAATACAGATGTTATGAATTTCTAATCAATGTAACTTCCCTATGTAGATTGAAATAATTAAAGAAAAAACTTAAGAGTAAAATTTAGAACTAGTTTGACTTATGGAGCGTGAATAAAACTTATACAAGAGTAGCTAGCGTATGGAGAATAGCTGTATTAAAATAACTGCCGAGTTGCGAATAAGAAAGAACACGTGCATATATTGATCTTTAAATATGGTTAATTTATTCATCCCATAGCGAAATTGCAACTAAGAATCAAATGATTTATACAGGCACAGAAACCAGTAATTATGATGTCATAGAAATGAGAAAAATCGACAGTCGGCGTCACAGGTTTGACTTACGCTGTAAAGTGTCTTAACGAATCTCACCCTCTACGAATACAGTCTTATGAAGATAGTATTAATAGCTACTACGAAAAATACAACAACTACTAATTTAAATCGATTCTGCCATTAGTAGAATTATAGTCTTTTTTGGCTGATTTTAAGCCTTTTCCTTATGGAATTCTAATTTGTCTCAATCTATAGCAAGGGTAAGGTTAGTGTTGGTTATAACATCACACAGCTATCTTATCAGTTTGTGGTCGCTGTCTTGTACGCATGCATGTGTATTTGAAAGTTATAGGCAGGAAACAACCAGACGTATTTCTGTATTTGTATTGATTATACCGCAGGGAGGTGAAGTGTGAACTATTTTTACTATCTGACTATCCCCTGGGATGTGGTCGGGCTGTAAAGTAAGTGAAGGAAATTTCTACGGATTCAGAAACTTTTCAGCGGACGTTAGCCAAATTTGGATGTCACCTCAGAGGAGAGTAGCGGGAAATACTTATTTCATTTGTTTATTTCTTGAGGTGGGGCAGTTGTATAAGGTCACCAAAAAACCCACATATGGATTTACTTACCATGATAGTTTTGCACGTACTAAGAGAGTACCAGAAGAATACAATACGCGCAAGGTTTTAGCAGGTTTTATTGTACGTATTTACGTACAGCATTAATACCGTTTTAAAATATTTATTATGATAATGGTGTATAATGTTATTTAGAATTGCTGTTGACTGATAACAGTATTTCACCAGAACAAACCATTTTTTTTAAATACAAAACATGATCATAAATCCTGGTTTTATTAAAAACAAACATAATATAGTGAAAGAGTACATGTCTTATGTATGTTCGATATAATTTCATACGACTTTCTATGACAAAAATGTACAGCTTCTAAACTTTACTGGCTTAGTGGATTAAGTCCATCTGGTTTCTAAATTTTTAAGCCTATTACATGAAAGTTGTTTCCAAGCTGTGTTTTTCTAAAGGAGGTTTATCAATCCTGCACAGTCTGTATAACTGAATAATTGTTATAAGTAACTTCACATCGCATAAGTGTTAATCATTAGATTATTTAAGTGATTCGTGTCTCTTGCTATCAGCAACGCTACCTTAAGATGTATACAAATATTTTATATTTAGTGGGCTTTGTTTGAAAATGCACCCCTACCGGTTTTTATGTGCCTATTTTTTACAGAAATTAGACTCACAATACGAAACATTTCTGCTCTTAAACATGTAGGAAAAAAAAGGAACATTATATAAGTGTCACATGGTACAGAAGTTTCAAACAAAGCTATGACACAAAAGGAGATTCTGTGATATGCTTTACTTGCACATATTGAAAATAAAAATCAAATATAAACTGTTATGTCTTAATGAATTTCTTGAACAGCATAGAACAAAAACATGAATATTCCTCTGCTGTCACGCTTACAGAACTAGCATAAAAGTTTGCGTGTTTGTATTGAAGTTCGCGCAAAATTACACGAGGGCTATCTGCGCTAGCCTTCCCTAATCTACAGTGTAAAACTAGATGGAAGACAGCTAGTCATTACCGCCCACCGCCAGCTCTTGAGCTACTCGTTTTGCCAACGAATAGTGGGATTAACCGTAACTTATAACGCTCCCACGGGTGAAAGGACGAGCATGTTTGGTGTGACGGGGACTCGAACCCGTGACCCTCGGATTACGAGTCGATCGCCTTAACCACCTGGCCATGCTGAGCCCAAATCAGCATAAACCTTTTAAAGTTAATATTTCGTTAGAACCTGGATGATACCGCAAAATATTTGTTCACCGCTCTTTAAATACTCTACATGTTTTACACACACATTTAGGGTACAGTAATTAATGAAATAATTATCGTACACTCAGATACTATAAAACTGAATTTAGGAAAACGAGTCTACAATAAAAAATTAATTTGTGTGCTTCTTTACTTTTGACCTCCAGGGTGGATTTAGGGTAAATTTACCGAATCGCAAAGCTAATGTCTGGGACTCGATTCTCCGCAGTAGATACAGCAGGTAGCCCAATGTGACATTGCGCTAAAACAATTAGTAAAATAGACAAAAACTTAAGTCGTAAAGAAACATTTTGTGAATAGTTTTAATTCAAAAGAGAAATCGTCTTAAGCAATCTTCATTAAAAGAATTCAAGAACGAAACGTTGCATCTCATGAATTATAGGTAACTTTTAAGAACAATACGAGAAAAAACGACGAAAATAGAAAATCTGGTTAATAGTTATGAAAAGTAAGCACTTCAATAATTTTAACTTGATAAAATCACATTTTAACAAGTACAAATGTTAATGAATGTTTTTAATCTAAACCAATACTCGAAATGGAATCGTATCAAACTACTCCAACTGGCATATTACAGTACAAAAATACACATCTTTCTTGAATGTAACTTCAATTAATACATAGCTTTCTATCGTAAAACACAAAGCTACACATTGGACATCTGTGTTCTGCACAGTGCGGGTATCGATACTCGATTTTTAGCGCTAAGCCCACTGACTTACCGATATAAACTGAGTTATTTTAACCAAAACAGGCTTTTCCTGATATTTCTAAATGAATCGCGTTTTCGCAAACATTAATGACGATAAACAATCTAGAATGATCTAGTTATAATGATGATAAACAATCTAGAATGATTTAGCTATAATATTTAATTTGAACAAATGAAGTCGCAAAAAAATGTCAAAGATTTTCGAGGACAAATTCTTCTGAAGAGTTCGAGCCTGAATAGCTCCAATATTAAGAAAAAACAACCTAAGAAAGAGAATTTAATGAAAACAGACCACCCTCTGGAAGAAACAACAAATAACAAATATACACTGATGTATTTCAGGAATTTAAGTGACCACTGACTATAAATACTCATATATAAATATAATTTACTATGGTTGATTTTAACTGTGTAGAGTTTGGGGCTCGATTCCATCAACCGAAGTATTCTGTACGATATCTTGTATTTGCGCTAAGCCAAAAGCTCTCTGGGGAAATCCGTCATTTATACGATTGACTGACGGATATGCTTACGTTTTTTTATTTCCATGTTTTTACAGAGACACTTTCGACATTTTAACATAATTTCATTGCGTACTTTGAAATCAGTAATGAACTCTTTGTTCGTTTGAGTTTCAGCTAGGCTAAATACGTACATCATTCAATATTTTCGCCAACGTTTTGTTTGAATGACATGTTACATGTGACATAAAAGCCTATAGTGTCATTCAATCTACACACGAAATGAATCCAAACCAGTCTTCGCGGTATCAATTAGTGTAGAATACACAAAAGATCCATTCACAAAAGTTTGTAGTTTTTTTTCTCTTTTACTGTCTGGCGATCGATGGAATTTGACTAAAAATAACCAACTTGCTGTTCTTTTATATTCGGTTAGGCTTATATTAACACAAGCTTTATGTCGCTGCACAAAACAAAGCTTCATTGATGGTCAAAACGTGTCAGTCTTTCAAAGGAAGTTCACGTGAAATAAGCCTACTTCACAGTTGATAAACAGAAATTGAAAGGCAGTGTTGGTTACGTTACAAAAAAACATCAAATTCTGTGTTCTAAAACGACGAAAAATGTTCTGAGTCATTAACTGTATAAAGTAAACTCTCTTTTTATAAATTAGATTCACATATAACTAGTTTAACTTGTGTTTTTCAAACAAAATACTCTTCATAATCATAACAATTTTCTCACTCGTATCTATGTATACGATTAAATAATACTGTTTATACAAAATGCACTCTTATCTCCACTTTATATACCTCTCCAATAACTCCTATGTACTTTATATACCTCTCCAATAACTCCTATGTACTTTATATACCTCTCCAATAACTCCTATGTACTTTATACACCTCTCCAATAACTCCTATGTACTTTATACACCTCTCCAATAACTCCTATGTACTTTATACACCTCTCCAATAACTCCTATGTACTTTATACACCTCTCCAATAACTCCTATGTACTTTATATACCTCTCCAATAACTCCTATGTACTTTATATACCTCTCCAATAACTCCTATGTACTTTATACACCTCTCCAATAACTCCTATGTACTTTATACACCTCTCCAATAACTCCTATGTACTTTATATACCTCTCCAATAACTCCTATGTACTTTATATACCTCTCCAATAACTCCTATGTACTTTATATACCTCTCCAATAACTCCTATGTACTTTATATACCTCTCCAATAACTCCTATGTACTTTATATACCTCTCCAATAACTCCTATGTACTTTATATACCAGAAGAAGAAAATTATTTGAATATTTTTGATGTTTAATTCATACAGTTACTTATCCCAGTGTTAGTCTCCTGCTGGTACATCGGTAAACCTATGAATTGGTAACGCTAAAATCAGGGGTTCGATTCCCCTCGGTGGACTTAATAGATATCTCTCTGTAACATTGCTATAAGAAAACACATAAACACGTTCTGCCAGTGTTATGCTTTCTTTATCTTTTACTAAAACACGAGTGTTGTAACATGGTATTCCTAAGAAGACAGAACCTACTGTTTTCCTGCTTTATTATGATGTCTATTTTTTTTTTCTTATTTCACGATGTTTATGGCCAAATGCAATGTTGCAACATATGTTTATAAAAAAAACAACTAAAATGGCCTGAGTGGGTGCTTATTCACTATAAGAGTTACTTGTGTTTGTTGTTTTGTAATAAAACAGAATTTATGTAGTTTTTACAAGTGTTAAAAACGTGATATGGCACTAAATTTTTGCTTGACGAAATGTTGTTATAAATGTGTATTTGTGTGTTTTGTATTGAAACATGACCATTCTGATCCTAAAACTCACATTTTAAGTCATACTAGTTATTGTAATTGGAAAAACTACCGCTATATCCATACAACATGCACCACACATTCTGTAAACATGGTATTACATTATTTGTGGCGTTACCTTAGTAATAGGTTGAACAGGTTGCAAAATTTAGCTCTTACATTAGAGTAAAATAACTTATGTATACAGAAAAAAGTTACACAAACATTCAACCATAAAGACTGTATTATATTCTACGTTTACTGTAAACAAGAGGATTTAGTAATTAGAACACCAAAACAAATGTTTGTTGAAAATCAGAGGTATGTTAAACTAGTATTAAAAGGGTTATTATGGAAAGAGAGTAACGTCTGGAAATAATAAAACACAAGATTAAAGTCCAGTTACGTCCACGAGAACATTACCACCGAACACAAGTTTACACGAGAAATTAAGATAATTGTGTTACATTTATGATACGACAACCCTTACCTGTTCTTAGGACAGTGACATCTACCATAAAATACAGCCACATCAAGGGAAACATTGTCAAATATCATGAACGGGTTACGGTACACAGAAAGGTTTGTATTTCGCGCTTTTAACATAAATTCGTGTAATTTTCTGTAATGAATTTTATGACAGATTCCATGTTTCTCCGTCCGTAGCCAGAACGAGTGACTGAAACGGACAAATGCCGCTCAAATGAAGTTGAATGTGTTGTTATCGAGGGTTGCTCGAATCATTCATCAAAAATTGTAAGAAATGATGCTTTGTCGACTTGGACAGTTCCATAGTTACCTCTTGGAAGTAGTTGTCCTTCGAGATTCGTGGATGATTCTTTACAACGGCAGTATACTATCTGGGTAAAAACTTACAGGTTGATCTCACCGTTCATAAGCGCACTACTGCTCTCACGTGAAGGTCGTGCATAACTCGAGCTGTCCCGGTCTCGTGAAGCAGGCGAAACAGCAGCGCCTCCCTCCTAAAGTATTATTCGCTGATTATATCACACGCTGAATCACTGGTAGGGTATAGACTTTCTTAACTGACTCCCAACCGGCCAAAAGAGATTGTAAAAAATAAAATAAAATTAGTAATAACAGTCAGTGAAATAAAGTGACTTTTAACAGACAGTATGTTTTGGGAATAAATCTTTTGTATTAGTGATAAACGTAGCAAAGTTTGGGTTTTGTTTTTTACGATACAGATGTCCAACTTATGATTTTTATGATTGTGATTTAACTCACGATGTTTAATGAAAAAAATGGCATTGAACTTACTTAGGAGATGAAGTACTTTACATTTATATTCCTGAATGAAGTTGCGAAATAAATTCTTAAAAATTTTATTATAAGTGCACGTGGCAACAAGTTATCTTCCTTTCTTTTCATTGAAGGAGAAACCACAGAACTTTAAGACAAACATATTTCATGCTCAATTGTTTTTCCGTGTTTTGTTTATACATTTTAGAGGCTGGTCTAGTGAGCACGAACGTACAGAGTGGCCGGAAGATGTAATGACACATACTTTATTATTCATTTACAAAAAAACAACAAAAAACGCACCAATTACATTGGTAAATGAGTAGGTTACAAACAACATTTTTCTTCCATTCCTGGATATTGAAAATTCTATGAAGACTATAAAACAGCATGTAAGATTGTATGTGTGCATGCGGTTTCTTTATAAACAACATTGCTATATATCTTGAAAGTAATGGTCAAATCTAACTCTTTGTTGGAAAAGCAGACTTTCTTGCTTAAATGTGTTTAATAATTCGAACCATAGTCGATAACTCGAAAATTAATTTATTTGTAAATGAAGTTTGTTGCATGTATACAAAATCAATCAGTACTTGAAACAGTGAAGTATTTGTTCTTACCATACGTTTCATAGTAGTACGTATTCACAGAGAAAACAATTATCCCAAGGTATCTCCGATAAATCAAATAATGTTACAGTGAATCACCTGTAAACTCTAACTAATCACAGCAGTTTTTGGAGCATCTAATATCCAATTAAATATGTCATTTTGCAGTGAATTATAGAGAATTCCGACTAATCAGATCATTTTACAATGTCATCACAGATATGGAAGGGAAATGAGATTACTACGTGCGATTGTGCCATTGTATGTGTTCTACAAACCGTATAAATTATTTCTTGACAAACGAAGTTTAACAAAACCAAAACTCTAGTCAATAATAGACCTCCCAATAAAGAGACAACAACAAATTAAATATAATTTTATTGTTTTTTGATTACAACAATACGTTAAAGTGAATTCATCACAGATTTCTACTAAATGGTGTTAAGATTAAAGTTTTGTGTGATAACATTATTACAAATAAATCAACTCGGTAATACGGTGTTAATACAATGAATACAAGCTGGTTTTACTATAAAAATATGCCAAAATGACGGTATTGGATCAATATAAAAAAAACACATAGTACAACGTGGCACGTACTTTGGGTTCAAGGTGAAATCGTCTTATGATTAGAACAAGCATGTAAAGATGGCAGTAACTTTTGACAGAATAAGTAGGTTTCATAAACTTCATCATGATGCCAGTAGGTGTAAGTTCAACCATTACACTAAGGTAGTGGAGAAATGGCACGAATGTGTAAAATATGGCAAAGTAGCACAACGTTATGTGTGGAACAAGAGGAATATGTGATGTGATTACAACAAATGTTAATATTAGAACACAAAGCAATAACACAGATAAATATGTATGTAAAAACAGTTTGTATGGGTTGATAATTTTTTTATGTAAAATAGCGAACAACGTTTCGACCTTCTTCAGTCATTGTCAAGTTCACAAAGAAAGAAAGAGGTAACTGACCGATAGCTGACCACATATTTGAAGGGGGTTGTGTAACTGAGTGTAGGAATGTAGAGGGCGTGCTTAGATGTTTGATTATATTTATTAATACAGGTATAAAGGTGTTTCTTTGTATTGGTTTATTTTGGGCTTGAGTTGTTGTATAAGTAAGGCTTCTTTAATTTTGCATTTGTTTTTGTTTGTTTCTTTATTTAGTATTTGGGTGTTTTTTATACAACAACTCAAGCCCAAAATAAACCATTACAAAGGAACACTTTTATACCTATATCAATAAATATAATCAAACAGCTAAGCACGCCCTCTACATTCCTACACTCAGTTACACAACCCCCTTCAAACATCTGGTCAGCTATCGGTCAGTTATATATCTTTCTTTCTTTGTGAACTTGACAATGACCAAAGAAGGTCGAAACGTTGTTTGCTACTTTACATAATTTTTATCAACTCGTATCAGCCGTTTATACACGGCTGATGGTTTATTTTGCATTTTAAAATACGTTGAGCGTCCTAAATATGTTTAAGTTTATGTCAGTCTAATAAAATGGACTGTCAAAGTATTTGAATGAGATATTATGTTGTAAGTAGAATAAAAATATTATGTGACTGTAGAAACAATAATAGGTGTAATAGATTAAAGAGATATATTATTGACTTTAGCAGTGTAGTCCTTATATGTTTAGTTACCAGAGAAAAGGCCCTACTTCTGTACTTGTAACTTCCCATAAATTACTAATGTTGTGATACAACTCTTGCATGTCTTCAATTGAGGAATTCCCAATAACTTTCTTTTAAATAATTCATACCACACAATAGCTACCATATTGCTGGTGCCAGAAAAATAGAACCTGCCTAAGGCTGTTGGGAATCAATTCGTGCACGTTTTTTTAATTGAACCGATAGCTTCCTAGTAGCCTGCTGAATGCTTTATATTTGAGTCAAAATGTAAGTAAACTCCATAGCTTCTCGTAAAGCCACGTTATAACAAGTTAAACGACCAGTTGTTGTTATTGTTTTGAATTTAGCACAAAGCTACACAATGGGCTATCTGTGCTCTGCCCACCACGGGTATCGAAAACCGGATTTTAGCGTGTAAGTCCGCAGACATACCGCTGAGCCACTGGGGGGCAAACGACTAATTATCAAACTAATTGATATTTATCCAGAAGAATGAACTGAAGACAGGTCGATCTGTAAAGTTTTCTTTTTGAATTCGACAAGAGCTGTTTAACTGCAGCAAGATACGACATAAACCTTTGTATCAGATTTAACAATGTTTAGTATTAATTGTACAGATTGGTTCATGAAACAAAAATGCCTATCACAAAAAACAAAATACTGATACTATTAAATAGCATTACGAAAAGTCCATAAAGTCTAGGTATTTACCGTTTAAATTGTATTTCAATTTTGTGTAATTTTGTATAACTGTATTTGTCATTCGTTCTTGCCTCTACTTTTATATCTGTCTAGCTAGATGTTGTTGGTTATCTTAGAGCTGTTCTAGTTAAAGACATGAAAATGTTTGCGAACTGTAAAATCGAGGGATGGAGGTTTTACCTGTCATTTCGTCCTACAAACAAGAATTGCTATTTCAGAAATAAATCTATTGGCTTAAAAGGTCACATGATACATTTTACGTGGTTTTGAAGTTAATCAAAATGATCCAGGCTTATGCATGTTAGGATCACACTGATCCGTTTAGAAACGTAAGAAAACAAAGGAAAACACCGTGTTCTTCCATCTCTGGAGAGCTAAGTTTGACTACTGAGTTGTGGCTGGATGCGTGAAGGCGTACTCTTCATGTAGAACAGTTTTGTAAAGAAATGTTGAAAAATGTCAAAACACATCTCCATAGTAAAAAGTATTTTATTACTTGCAACATTTTGGGCAAAAGCCCTTTGTCAGACAGTTGTCAGCTGAGACTGCCTAAAGAATGGTTTGTCCCCCAAATGTTGCAAGTAATAATTAATGACGTTTTTGTTATACGCTCGTGTTTTAACGTTTTTGAATATTTTTTTTTCATTGTGGAAGTAGTAAAGAAAAGGTAACAGCGGCCAAAAAATATTTGTGAAAATAGCGACAGATGAAATAATAGAAACAAGTTTGTTTGTTTGTTGTGAATTTTGCACAAAGCTACACGAGGGCTATCTGCGCTGGTCGTCCCTAATTTAGCAGTGTAAGACTAGAGGAAAGGAAGCTAGTTACCACCACCCACCGCCAACTCTTAGGCTACTCTTTTACTAATGAATAGTGGGCTTGATCATCACAATATAACGCTCCAACGGTTAAAAAATCGAGCATGTTTGTTGCGACAAGGATATGATCCTGCATCGACACCCAGATTATGAATCGAATGCCTTAACCACCAGACCATGCCGGGCCCAGGTGTATAAGGATAAAGTTAAATAAAATGATGGAAGCAAGTTTATGTGAAATAATGGAAAAAAAAGATAAAATTAGATGAAATACTGGACGCTATTACTTTGTAAACTTGAGAATCACACCTTAGGTGAAGAGTTACTTGTGTTCGGTAACTTTCCTTTCGGCCCGGCATAGCCAAGCGTGTTAAGGGGTGCGACTCGTAATCTGAGGGTCGCTGGTTCGCATCCCCGTCGCGCCAAACATGCTCGCCCTTTCAGCCATGAGGGCGTTATAAGGCTACGGTGAATTTCACTATTTGTTGGTAAAAGAGTAGTCCAATAGTTGGCGGTGGGAAGTGATGACTAGCTGCCTTCCCTCTAGACTTACACTGCTAAAGTAGGGACGGCTAATACAGATAGCCCTCAAGTAGCTTTGCGCAAAATTCACAAACAAACAAAACTTTCCTTTGTTTTTTCTGTGTTTTTGATGTTTTAGAAGTGTGTAGACGGTTACATTTTAGACCTTCCAGTGGTCCTATAAGCAATGTTGAGTGTCCGTCTTCTATGTAATACACGACTCTTGGTATTTGAGCTATTTTTGTTTAGTAATTTAGTTTGAGAATGGGGTGAGAACGAGAGTACATTAGGGCTTCCAATGGTTCTCTGTCCAATGGTGTATGACTGTATTCCAAATGACACTTGTTTCTTCAACTATTCCACTTTACCAAATTAGTCCCTCCCAGTAAAGGATACATATTATTCACAGAAAGGAAACCATTATTTCTTTAGAAAAGAAGCTTATCTTTGTCTATTGTAAGGAATATTTGAGAGCCCGGCATGGCATAGCGTGTTAAGGCGTTCGACTCGTAATTCGAGGGTCGCAGGTTCGAATTCCCCAACACAACAAATATGCTCGCCATTTCAACTGCTGGGGCGTTATAATGTGACGATTAATCCCACTATTTGTTGGTAAAAGAGTATCCCAAGAGTTGGCAGTGGGTGGTGATGCCTTCTCTCTAGTCTTACACTGCTAAATTATAGACGGCTAGCGCAGATAGCCCTCGAGTAGCATTGCGCAAAATTAAAAAAAAAAGGAATATTTGAGGTTTGCTTTTTTAAAAGACACACTGAAAAAAAATCCATGGTCTTGTTCAAATAACTATCAAAATTAGCTCTTTTGCTTTAGAACGTGTAGTAAGTTCTCACCAAAAAGTCGTAATGGCAAAACTTAAAGGAAGAAAGTAAGGAAGTTCGTTTCCGGAAGTAAAATTGTTTATATTTAATTAAATAGGATATTTATCTTTTAATATTATTATTCCCTATCTGTCCCTTTTAAACATATAATTTCTTAAATGCATTGTCTTTCAAAAATAATAGTTCTTATCTTTAACTGTTGTAAATCTTGCTAGATGCAATTTTCACCACTATATCCAATCAGAAACATGATAAATACCTGAATATTAATAGTAACAACATATGCATACCTAAAAAAACAACAACTAAATGAACAAACAAGGGCTTCTAACGTTGATAAACTACTTCAGAAATGTATGAAACAATTTCGATAATTTAGAAATTCCCGGATATAGTTTGCTAATTGCTTACACGCAGGGAATACACACACATGTGCTATGGAACAGTTGCTTTGCACTCGCGAAATAGACTTAGTTTTTCATAGAAGCATATTAACGACACGCAATTCTTCACATTACAGTGAACACTAGGCCAGAACTGACCAGCAGAAACATTGTTTTCTAATCGACGACGTGATTCATGAACGGTTATTTGTAAAGTTTATCTGCAGTGCCATTAGCGAGTACTGTCGTTCAGAGTAAATATCAGGGTGGAACTCTGTGTACGTCAAGATAAAGATTGCTTTGACTGGGCTTAAGTCAGTGAATACGTTGAAATGTACCACACTGTGTGTTGTTTTTTTATATATTCGTTGTTAACAAGGTATTGCTTTTATTTTAATCCAATGTACATTATATGTATGTGAAGATAAAATAAATTTGTAAAATAGCTTTGCGATAAAAATGGGTTTATATGCGATAAAATGAACTCAGAAATGCTATTGAGAATATAGGGCGCCATCAACGTTAGGTGTTTGATTTGTTTGTTACTCAAAGAAATGAGTGAATCACGTGGGATATAAAAAAAACTCCTGGTTAAAAGCTGACCTAGAGTACAGTATGTTTGTTTTTGGAATATCGCGCAAAGATACACGAGGGCTATCTGCGCTAGCCGTCCCAAATTTACCAGTGTAAGACTAGAGCGAAGGTAGCTATTCATCACCATCCACTTTTACTAACAAATAGTGGGGTTGACCGTCACATTATAACGCTTCCACAGCTGAAAGGACGAGTGTGTTTGGCTCGACGGTGATTCGAACTAGCCACCCTCTGATTACGAGTCGAACGCCTTAACCCACCTGGCCATGCCGGGCCGAAGAGTACAGTAACACAAAGATGTTCTCATTAACATTACCTATAATCCTATAGATGGCTTTTAGAAGATTCGTTTTTACTGTATTCTCAGCAAATATGGTTTTAGCCAGAGTACAGGGTCGGTGAGTTTATGCTCAAAACTATCGACAAATTAAACAAGACACTTATTAGTAGTTTCATATTTTCGGTGGCTTTACGAAATTATAGGTCTTACTTTAGTTTACGAATACATATACACAAAACTGTGTAAACATTTATCAGAAAGGGATCGTGAACAGTAAAGAACAATAAACTAATTTCCCTAGCAACTTGGTAACCTTGGTAACTGGTCACAAAATTATAGATATGTACATTACTATACATAAAAACATTGTTTCTATATTCCCCAAAATTTATGGACTATTTAAATTTCTTTTTGATGTAATTTATTGTATCTGTACTATTTATTTACTTACGTATGTGTGTGTGTGTATATATATATATATATATATACATGTCAAATCGATTCTTTCTTTACAGCGTAGAAAGCAATTACTACTTTGAAATGGACAACTTGAAACGAAGTAATCATACGTTTCGTTAGCGGTAACGGAAAACGTGGTTCAAACGAATGCTTAAACGATTACGTCGCTAAAATGTCTTCGCGGTTACTTACAGAGAGCGTTCAACACATTTTCACTAAATAAGCGTTTATTTATTACGTTAAAGAATGAAGTTCTTTCAAGAGAGACAGAGAGAGAAGAACACACACATTTTGCTCTGTGTTAACGATATTTCTGGCTTCTTTGTGCTTTTGTTCTTTAAAACCGTTCCGTCTTGTGTGCTCGCCATCTGCGTTAAGCCCAGTATAAGTTACGCCAATTAAGGACAGCCCTGCCGTGCTACTCTAAACACGTTCCGCATCAGTTGCTATTCAGCACGTGCTCCCAGTACTTCTATTCACGGTTTTGTACAGTTAACAGTAAGGTCATGTCTAGAAACTTCACAGCATATGTCACAAAAATTATCACATTAAACGTTTGACTTTTGAAATTAAATATTTAATTGAATTATCCTGTGTGGATATACGCGCACTCACACGTATATATATCAACAAAAAACAGAGTGGGTACATAAATATATTAATCTGTGCGACACTGGATACAAAGAGCGATAAACACTCTGTACCAACAATACACACCATTGTAAACACTCTGTACCAACAATACACACCATTGCAAACACCATCATGTACTCAGTGTAATAAAACTGCACAAGGTGTAGGAATCCGTGGAAGAGATGTGAGTGCAGGTCGAAAATATTATACAATTTTAGAAAACCATTTGTCACTCTCTCTATGGGTGAGACGGTGAGAAGTTTACGGATATAAAATGCTAGAATCCGAGGTTCGATCCATCAGAGTGGACACATAAGATAGCTAAACGTGACTTTGCTTGTTTGTTTTTGAATTTTCCACAAAGTTACTCGAGTGCTATCTGTGCTAGCCGTCCCTAATTTAGAGTGTAAGACTAGAGGGAAGGCAACTAGTCATCACCATCCACCGCCAACTCTTGGGCTACTCTTTTACCAACGAATAGTGGGATTGACCGACACATTATAACGCCCCCACGGCTGAAAGGGCGAGCATGTTTGGCGCGACGGGGATGCGAACCCGCGACCCTCAGATTACATGTCGAACGCCTTAATACGCTTGGCCATGCCGGGCCCATGGCTTTGATAAACTAAACCACCATCACCGACAAACAACAGTAATTGTTACGAATATTATGACCAGCAGTTTCTACCGGCATGGATTTATCTGTCTATCTAATATGATTATTTTTATTTTTTCAGTAATTCTTGATAAGAAAGTTACGAGAACCCTTTGAGAGAAAAAGACAGTAACATCACACAGGTAAAGAAGGATAACATGAAACACTGTTCTTAAATAGTTTGATAAGGTACAAGAACAGAGTATAGTTGCTCTTAGCTGCAATTAGTCTTAGGTTACTATTGATAAATATCTTTTACTTAACACTGGAACTAAAATCTCAGTCTGCGAAAGACGAGGTGTGAGTTATATCTAACGACTTATTGTTTCTTTTCACTTTTTGTTGAACATGAGCAACAAATCGGGATATTTTTTTGAGAAGTTTATACTTGTCGTTGATAAATACTATTAACCCTTAATTGGATATGTACCCCTCCAAACCAAACGTTTATTTTTAAAATTTCATACCCATTTTGTGAATGTTACATTTTTCTTTAAGTAGTTTTATTTTAATTTTTGTTTTATTCACAGCTATTGTTTTAAACACACGTTTGTCTACCTAAAATTCGTCATCAGTAAATTATTTTTACAAATAGTTATCTAAAGATTTTTGTATGTGTAAAATATGCTTTTCAGAGCTGAGAACTATTTGTCAGCGTGTCTCTGATATTCACGTAAAGCTGCACAAGGGCTGTTTGCGTAAGTCGTCACCGGTTTGGAACTGATATATATAAGAGTAGGAAGCTAGCTAACGACGTCCACCGTAAATTCTTAGACTACACTAACTGAATATTGGAGTTTTTACTTCTCTTTTACAAAACATTCTTGGCTTATAACTGTGATTCTGATTATGTAGTAACGAGATGCAACACGGAAATAAAGTCGGTTAAATCCCAATTAACAAACCAGTTTTCAATACAATTTCAACGGAAGTAAACACTGTTTTTGTTGCTGAATTAAAGCTTTCGGTTCAACTGGTATACGGTTTTTAAAACGTTAAGTAGCTGACTAATTCTACCGTGATGAAAGAATATGGTACTTAAAGCATAGTATGGAAATCAAACATTAGTACAGAATACGTTTTTGTCTGTTTCAGTGTGGAAAACCTAAATAACACTGCACAACAAAGTATTTGCTTCTTGAACACTGTTTGGTGTTTCTTATAGATTTTTGGTTGCTGATCACAAAATCACATCCGAGTTTGCCCATCACGTACTGTTTTATCAAAATCTTCAGTTTCACCAGGATATTGGTGCAATGGAAAAACAATATCAGGGCAACTGGAATTCGTCAATGCTTGCTGACTACGCTTGGACACTGAAACGTGATGTACCGGACATTGAATACAAACGAAAATCAGGTGCAAAACACTTTTAACTATGTTGAACTTAATAGCGTATTAGAAACATAAACGCAATTAAATACGTTATTGTTAACTGTCTATTTCTCAGAGTTTCTACTTGATGAAGCAAAACCAAAACTATATTTGTGCATACCCACCATCAGGAAGCAAAACTTTTCAAAATAATTGTTGTGCAGTGTAATTCTACTTCACATTTCAGATATTTACAACATAATCAAATCATGCTTGTAACATTAATGTGTCCAACATGTTTTCAAACATGAGATGTTTGAAACCACGTTTTTTTTTAAAGATCATACAAGTTAGAGAAAGATATCGATTATAAATTAGCAATAATAATGTCTTTTAAATTATTAATTATTCTACTAATTAGGCCTGTGAATGAACATTATATGCAGTTAATGGATGCTTATCAGTGATTAAAGGCTGATGTTGAACCATCCTAACAGGCATGTTGTGCAATTTATTGTTGCAATTATTTGATACGAAATGTGTTCATGAACATGTATTTTGTTGGAAGAAACCTGTTGATAAGTTAATAAAAGAAGCAACTATTAGAAGTACACATTTTGCTGCAACATGGTTAATACGTCGGATATAAACTACTGGTTTTCATATTGAAAGTTAAGAAAAAGCGACCTCTACATTCCAGATAAATATAATATATTTTTCGTTAGCCTAATGGCTTCTTCAGGGTTAGTATACATAACTGTTTGATATTAAAATATTCGTCATGTTATAAAACTGCTTGTAATGTTCTATTTCTCGAGTCTGTCGTAACGTGTGTGTGACAGTAGATGACGTCAGTGTTGAAGAGTCGTTAAAAGCTCTTATCTTAATGTGGTAAGAATGCATATGATATGCAAACTTGTTTCTATAAATCACATCTATAAGCAATAATTTAGACAAACAGTTAATGTTTGTATCATGACTTAGTAACTAATACTTGTAGTGTTCTAGGGTTAGGACGAAACAATTTCTACTGTGCAGTTATTTGCAGTTGAATTTTTTAAGAAGAAAATTCCTCATTAATTTTGTATTAAAATATTCAATGCATCAGAAATCGTTTATTGAAGTTTTAAGCATATTTTATACAATATAATTGTTGCATAACTTATTATTTGCTTATACCTTGCAATTTCATCTAATCGTATCTTGTTACAATTAAGGTAACCTGTATTCTCTTCTCTAAAGTTAGTTTTAAAAATGTTCATGATTCCCGATAGTTGTGTTCACTGTCTAACAAAAGTGTTCTGCGAGAAGTAAGCTATGCAGGGGCTCTTGAAAGTCCACACACATATTACTTTAATTGAAAAACTTTCATATCTAATCAATGAAACTTGCAGAAAACTCATTGGTTAAAAATCGAATTAGAATATATTAGAAAGTACAGAAACATATAGGCAAGTAAAGTGAGTCACTTTAGGCTAAAGCAGTCTAGAAGGAAAATATCATAAAAATAACTGTTTGTCAAACGAAAAACGTAATTATATGTGTATATATAGTTTAAAACATTAAAAGACCGTGGAATTAGAATACCAAAGTTATTAGTTACTACACTTTCGGGCCACAGGCTTTCTTTGTTAAAATACTTTGATAATTAAATGTAATGATTTTCTGTAATTCCACGAAAAGGAAGGTTTCGTACATATTTGAGGCTTTGATTATTAATGACTTTATTTGTATATATTTAGTAAGAAAACATGTTTATCACTGACTGTGAATCAACTGATCATGAAAATATACATTGATAACAAAGTGAAGTGACGTATGAAATCGTATTTCTCCTGTTAAGTTGAGTTACTTCTCAACACGAAGTGAGTTTTGTTTTCCAAATCAACTCAAAACAGTTGAGCGCGATGAACTCTGTCAATATCAGGCTTAGGTAGTAAATGGCTAATTTACAAGTTATTTTAGTTATTTTCAGTAAAATTTTATCATTTTGGAAGACGAAAGTTATCAATAATATTTGTTGGCGACATCATATAATGTGTGTAGTTTTAAAAAGCTCTCTCAGACAGTGAAAGGTTGCATTTACGAAGATGACACGTTGTCTTACCGTCATATTTCTCAGTAAAGGCGAAGTAACTATAATGTTGTGTCGCTGATTCTCAAAGTAATAATGTTTGCTTTGCTAGAAAGACGCGGTTTTACAGTAGAATGATATATTTTATTATCCACATATGATTTTTCTTCAAGGGCATTTAAAAAGAGACAAAACTTTTATTTTATTTTTTATAACTAGTATTCTATATTCCAGTCAATTAAATAATGTCTATTCACTTCTATCAAATAAAGTTGTTAGAACGCTCATATAGTTTTCCAAGTTTAATAGATCTGTGTAGTTTAACGTATTGTTTAAGTTAATTGATCTGGTTAGCTACTGTAATAGAGTGTTCATAATTCAATGGAATCACTTAAACTGACTGTTTAAGTTAGCTGTTCCATGTAAATTAATCATTATATCTTGAATTTGTATTTCTTTAAAAATTGAACCACTGTACTGTCATAGCAATATTCCTATTGAATCATTTTATTTGGAAACCTAAAAACAAAATGTATTTAGCTTTGGTTTCAGTTTCTTTTTTTTACGCTGCTCTAAACAATGTCTGGTTGATCCGACAGAAACTAGCCTACATCTAGAACAAACTTTTCAATAAATAACAAAGTTTGATAGAATATGCTTTGTTATCGTAAAAACAATATTTGGATAGTTGCCCAGAGAAGTTTAAACCTGTTAAGTAATAAAGGAATGTTTAATATTTTTAATAAACAATAAGAGGTGAGTATTATCTTAGGGTATTTAGACCAACAACATATGTGTTTCAAGTTTTCGGTGGAAGAAGAAAATAAAAAGAAAATTTTCTTTTTTTCATCTTGATACTTCTAACTATGAAATAGGAGCTAGTCAGAAATCAGAGTAGGCCTGGCATGGCCCAGCGCGTAAGGCGTGCGGCTCGTAATACGAGGGTCGCGAGTTCGCGCCTGCGTCGGGCCAAATAGGATCGCCCTCCCAGCCGTGGGGACGTTATAACGTGATGGTTAATCCTACTATTCGTTGGTAAAATAGTAGCTCAAGAGTTGGTGGTGGGTGGTGATGCCTTCCCTCTTGTCTTACTCTGCTAAATTAGGGACGGCTAGCACAGATAGCCCTCGAGTAGCTTTGTGCGAAATTCCAAAAAAAACAACAGAAATCAGTGTATAAAGGGTCGTATTTATAGTTTTATGCCTCTTAAATATATAACCAATTGATATGATATGCTTATTAGCATATAGCCAAAGACTATCATTTTTTCATCAAAACAGAAAATGCGAATTAATGTTTTGTTGAAAATTGGTTTTCATTTGTTGTTATTTAACTACATCTCAAGATGTTTCTCAAATGCTGTGTACACACTTCGTGAACTGAATTATGATGTTTGAAACATCTACAGAGATTTAGGCCAAGAATGTGATGGGACTTAAGACGAAACGAACTTTGAAATTACACGAAGTTCCAACAGTAAACAAGACGTAATAATAAAGGAAACGTGTAGCTATAAGATAAAAACAACAACAACTGAAATAACATTGAAATATTGATTAATTGGCAAACATTTCTCAAAATCAATGTCGAACTTTACTTAATCGTGTTACATATCTTAAAAAAAATTAATTATAGAATAAAAATCGTTACGAATTATTGTCACGACTAATAGTTGCCATTAACGTGAATCAAGACCAAAATTTCAAGGTAACCGCTATTATCACTATGTTTCCAATATTACAAAAAAACAAAAACACTTTTATTAATATAAACTGGAAATGCCATAATATTTTTGAAAACAGTTTTCTATTTTTTTCTAACGTATAACAAACGTATCTTAATTTTCATTTTGTTTTTCTTGTTTCCATGGTTATGAGGTGACGATTTTGTTTTCATGTATTATCGCTTTTGTTGAGTTTCGTTTGTTTCCGAGTCTTTGCAAACTGGATCACGTAAAAAGATTATCGTATCGTAGAAGAACGAAACTTAAGACTGGAAACAGAAATAATTATATTGATCTTTGCAAACTGGATCACGTAAAAAGATTATCGTATCGTAGAAGAACGAAACTTAAGACTGGAAACAGAAAGAATTATATTGATCTTTGCAAACTGGATCACGTAAAAAGATTATCGTATCGTAGAAGAACGAAACTTAAGACTGGAAACAGAAAGAATTATATTAATCTTTGCAAACTGGAACACGTAAAAAGATTATCGTATCGTAGAAGAACGAAACTTAAGACTAGAAATAGAAAGAATTATATTGATCTTTGCAAACTGGATCATGTAAAAAGATTATCGTATCGTAGAAGAACGAAACTTAAGACTGGAAACAGAAAGAATTATATTAATCTTTGCAAATTGGAACACGTAAAAAGATTATCGTATCGTAGAAGAACGAAACTTAAGACTGGAAACAGAAAGAATTATATTGTTCTTTGCAAACTGGATCACGTAAAAAGATTATCGTATCGTAGAAGAATGAAACTTAAGACTGGAAACAGAAAGAATTATATTGATTTGAAGAAATGTACGGGCACAAAAACGCCAACCTTGGCTTACATACGTCACGCGAATATAATTTTTCGAAGTAAGACAGCACATAGATATCGAAAATGAGTTCTTTGTAATGCTGCAAGAATATTTATAAGAAATAAAAGAACGTATTTCACTTATGAGAGGCACAATAGCAATGTTGGTGTAGTGCTAAGGATTTACTTTAAATACAGAGATGGTAATACTGTGGTAAAGTGTTAATCGTTACGGTGATATACAAGATTCTATGTAGAAACATTTTCTCAAGATAACTGACGATAAACCTCATTTGTCAGTTTATAACGTACTGACTTTATAAATGTGTTTCGGGCATTTAAAATGTATAAATTATCATGCACGACACTTGTGTTTCTCCAGTGTAATTCTGAAACACTTTATAATAAGTCCATACGCTTTTAATTATGATAAACTGCGAAATTGTTGTGGTTGATTTTCAGGGGACTTAAGCGATGGTAACATGTTTCGCGATCCAAGGTAATTCAGAGTTTATAAATACGTGTTATACTGTCGTAGTTTTACCATAATTGTTGCCTATCTAACAAAAGTTCTTTAATCATTTTTAGATTTTTTAAAAGTTATAATTTTGAGTTTATTACGTTCAACTGTATAATTAGTCTTGAAAACATCATGTAACGCCATTAGTTTATTGTCTTAATTGTCTTTGTCCTCTCATTGGTTGATGTAGCGTTGTGGTAACCCTTGCATATCACAAATCTGTAATGTGTATGAAAAGATAAAGTAGACAATAGTATGTTTACTTTGAACACGATTAAATTAACAATGAACTATCATGTTTTGCGTCGTGTTCATTTTTGACAAAAATAGTCTTTTAGTCAGCATAAAAAATTGTTTTAGAGCATAGCAAAGTTTACAGTGATGTCTGATCTTAATAAATATCGACAAAGGTGTTTAAATTGTTTGTCCCATGATTACACAGTGATGACCATCTGTTTATAAAGAGTTATTACTATATCATAAAAATAGGCTTAACAAACGTGGCTTTTCTCTATTGGAACCTCACCTTAGTACGCATTTTGTTTTAGTTTTTCCTCCTCGTTCTACCTCTCCAGCTAGATCTTTGTGTTTCCACACCTGCTATTTGGGTATCAAGCCTGTTTTTATTTTAGTTACTACGAAATATTCAATTATAACAATGAATTAATAGTGACTATTCCTTCTCTATTTTTTGTTTCCCAAACATTTTGAATCCCTATCTTTCTTTTCTAGGGTCAAAATGTTATATTTTATTCTGTAACTGCTAGGTCAAATAAAGTACAATAACACCTATGTAAGGAAAATTGATCACTGCATGTATATTGAATGAGACCTTTACGATTCGTTACGTAAGCTCCAATAGCGTAAGCCACTGTCGGTTAAGATAGCTTCCAGTTTAAATTTCGTGCAAGACATCTACCTTTATCTCCATTCGTGACGTACTGAATGTCGTTGTTGTTGTTTGTACGTATTAACTTACAGGTTCTCAAACCGCACTTATTTCGTGAAACACTATGTGGAGACCGCAGTTGGTTACTTCGTTCTTTTCACATCTTACAGATTACCATGGTAACTGCCTGAGAGTTATTACTGTCTGTACTTTTCTTCGGATAAAATGTACCTGTACACATCAGAGATGCACTGTATAAGATGTTTATTTAAACCATATTAATTCATTGTTATCCGCGATACCTTTTATCAAACCAGAGGTCACTTGAAGTAGATTCATTAACTAATGTTAACGGACACTCCTTGACATTTTATTCATAATTATAATAGGAAATATAATGCTACCCGTTTATTTAGATCATACTTTGAAAATAATAAAGGTAAAGTAATTGAAATTTATGTAAGTTACTTCTTCCTTCAATAAATAAAAACACTATTTAATTTACTACGATTCCAGTAAGTCAGAACACATTAGTAAACCGGATTTTCCAACATGAATTTTTTAACATCATTGAAACATGGTGTGAAGCAAATGTGTATCACAGGACTGATAACGGTTTTCTTTAAAATGTGTCTATTTATCCGATAAGAATATTGCGCATGCGTGATACCAATATCCAGAATAACATTCAGTACAGTTTCTGATAATGTGGATCTCCTAAATGGAGTTAAAATAAATAATAGTTTGAGATGAAGAATATATGTGGTGACCACTATCATAAAATATCGGTAGTGTCTTTTCCAACGTTTGTTTGTTTGTAATTAAGAGAAAGATACGCCATAAGCTTTAAGTCCGCAGACATTCCGCTACGCCATAGGGGTGTATTTTTCTAAGGTTTAAGGTCAAGTCAAAATAAATAAATACGTAAGAACATGCCAGGCTATTTTATATGTTTTTCAAGCTGAAATAATCTTGTAACCATTATAGAGGTATGTTTAAAACTCACTTCTCGATAAGATATCAAATAAGTTATAAAATATATCTTATACCTTTATAACATACGTAGTCAGCTGTAAACATGTAGCTTATATCATATAACTTGTAACTGTATAAGATGTCTTATTAACTTTGAAAGATATTTTCTTTTTTTAAAAAAAAGGTTTATCATAGTACAATTATGAAATGGTTTGGAATTGGACCATAGTTAATACAACAAGCCAAAGTCTGGATTATCAGGCATTTCATAATTAAGTTTGCTTGTTTGGTTATGACTAGTTAAGCAAAAAAACAAAACAACAACCCAGAAATCTTTACAAAGGGTTACCTATGCTTTACCTATTTACCCACAACGGGTACTGCAAACCGGTTCCTTGCTTGAAAAAACCCAATGCTGAGCCGCTGGGAAAGGCTGTCACAAATAACAGTAGAAATACAGTACAGAAAATGTAATGTTTTTTATATTAAGAACACTGATAAAACTATATTGATGGCTTTGCGTATATTTAAGAATTTTCATCATTTAGTGTTTAACGAGTATTTCTATGGTCTTTCTTTTACTTGTGTACATAAGGCTATGACTCTTGCATATAGAAAGATAAAATGGACTGGACTATACAATCCTTGGGACTCAACACATGAAATTAAACAAAAACTCAACATACTAACAAACCAAACGAACGCAGCCATAAAACTATGTTCACCAGATAAAATTAACGATGAATTAGACAAAATAAAACAAACCTCCACAAAACATTATACACACACACCTAGACAGAAAGCAAAATCAACCAACAAAAGTAAATATATCTCACAATTTAAAAAATCACGAAATCATACACTGCTGTATGCTATATATTCCCCACATCAGCAGAAAAATAACAAACATTGGGCAAAAATTAGTAAAAAAATATGACATTCCAGTTAATACCAATTTTTTTCAAAAACCAGGTACAACACTGAGGTCTGTACTATCTAAAAACTACACTGACAAACACCACACTAACAGAATTTATAAAATACAATGTGATAACTGCCACGACTTCTATATTGGAGAAACAAGTAGAAAAATGGAAACCAGATTCAAAGAACACAAAAAGTCATCTTCACACGTTTTTGAACACTGCAAATTAAATAAACACAACATAACCATAGAAAACACCCAAATACTTAATAAAGAAACAAACGCAAAATTAAAAAAAGCCTTACTTATACAACAACTCAAGCCCAAAATAAACCAATAAAAATATATTCAAACATCTAAGAACGCCCTCTGCATTCCTACACTCAGTTACACAACCTCCTTCAAACATGTGGTCAGCTTCCGGTCAGTTACCTCTTTCTTTCTTTGTGAACCTAACGATAACCGAAGAAGATCAAAACGTTGTTCGCTCCTCTACATAAAAATAAATTTTCTCAACCAAAATCGGCCGTTTTTACACGCATAAAATGGGAGCTGAAAATGATCATAATTTAGAAATCAACAAAACAACGATAATGAAACAGTCATGTTGTAAAAACATGAATATTGCAAGCTTGTTACTGTTACTTAATATTTAACTCACATGTAAAACTCACCTTCAGAACACGAAGGCTATAAATTTAATACATATAAAAGATTGGTTTTCATATGTTAAAATGGAATACTAACATTGTTAACAGGTAATTTTCAAAATTACTCACACTCAATATTTTTCATGTTAACATAAATTTCAGGGAAAGAAAAAAAATGGTATTTCTGATTAAAAATATGTTTTGAATTTTCCATGGTTTTCGGTCATGTTTCAAACACATCATTGCATAAGGTAAAACAGTATTGCATTTGGATTCATGTAAATGAATACTGAACTGAAATTGGAGATTGGACCTGGCATGGCGGAGCGCGTTAAAGCGTGCAATCGTAATCCGAGGGTCGCGGGTTCGCGCCCGCGTCGCACTAAACACGCTCGCCCTCCCAGCCGTGGGGGTGTATAATGTGACGGTCAATCTCACTATTCGTTGGTAAAAGAGTAGCCCAAGAGTTGGCGGTGAGTGGTGATGACTAGCTGCCTTCTCTCTAGTCTTACACTGCAAAATTAGGGACGGCTAGCACAGATAGCCCTCGAGTAGCTTTGTGCGAAATTCCAAAACAAACAATTGAAGTTTTTTTTATTTTCACATGATAAAACTGGGAGAAATCTTATTGTTTGGGGATTGGGTGGATTATTACCTGCCTTTGACTTTTGAACATTTAGTCTTTTTGATTACAAGTTTCACTGAATGGATTTCAACCATATTTTTATTTGTTTTTTAATTTTGCGCAAAGGACTATCAGCCCAGGCCATCCCTAATTTAGCAGTGTCAGCCTAGAGGGAAGGCAGCTAGTCATCACCACCCATTGCCAACTCTTTGGCTACTCTTTTACCAACGAATAGTGAGGTTAACCGCGCATTATAACGCCCCCACGGCTGAAAGGAAGAACATGTTTGGTGCGAGCAGGGTTCGAACCAGCGACCCTCGGATTACGAGTCGAACGCCTTAACCCACCTGGCCATACCAGGCCTCGGATTTCAACCAAGATTTATAAATATTTATATATCACGTCACAATTATTATTCTTATAGAAGTGACATACAACCTAACCAGATTAAGAATATATCACTATTGGTGAAAAGATTTATGAAAGCTGAATAGTTTTAGTATGTTGGCGCCATACCCGCCACACCGTATATCAGATAAGGCTCTTTCGGTTTCCAGAATGTTCTTTTCTTTTCAAATTATGTGTTCAGAATTTTTGAACATCTCGTTTTACAAGGCTCTATGCATGTGTTTAAGTATATTTTTAAGCAATTTTGTTACCTTTTACTGGAGTATACTCAGAAACTCTTAACTTCCTTATTGAAGTGTAGCATGAAGGCTTACTACTTCGTTTCCCTTATCAATAACTGTTTGATCGAATATCTTAAAGCTGGGACAAATTTAATTCATAATCGAACTATTTTTTACCTCGCTGGATACGTTGTTGTTATTTATCTACCAACTGAACATTCCGTTTCAACTTTAATACGAAACTATAAATATTAGGTATATCATAGTTTAACAACTATCTGATAATTCAATTTAAGTGTTTAATACACATCGCTCGGAACATTAATTGTAGTTAATAGTTAACACAGCACGGATAATACATTGTAAGGTCTTGTATTTAATTTTAAAACAATGTTGTTTCCCTTTGTCAGAGCGATATGTTGGCGAACTCACACTGCCAGAAACCGGGTTTCGATATCCATGGTGGATAAAGACCAGATAGCTCATTGTGCAGTTTTGTATTTAATTTCAAAGAATCAATGAAAACACTTGATGCCTTGCTGGGAATATTCCTTACAGTTTGTTTGTTTGTTTTGGAATTTCGCACAAAGCTACTCGAGGGTTATCTGTGCTAGCCGTCCCTAAATTAGCAGTGTAAGACTAGATGGAAGGCAGCTAGTCATCACCACCCACCGCCAACTCTTGGGCTATTATTTTACCAACGAATTGTGGAATTGACCGTCACATTGTACACCCCCACGGCTGGGAGGGCGAGCATGCTTAGCGCGACGTGGGCGCGAACCCGCGACCCTCAGATTAAGAGTCGCACGCCTTACGCGCTTGACCATGCCAGGTCATTTCTTACAGTTTATTCATTGTTTTAACATTCTTTTCTAATATTTAAGGGCGTTTAACTATTTCATAGTGCGCATATCGCTCATAAAAATTCTTTTATTAGATTTACGAGCTAACAGTGAGTACAAAGCACAGTTTTAGTAGCCGTTTCAGCTTAATATATGCTTTCATTTAAAAAAGGTTTTAGACAATGCTCCACAATATCACGGTATCATGTATAATACATATTTATGAACCCTCGTTACAGGATTAATCATACGACTTTTTCGATGCAAAATGGTTAAAAACGACTAAAATCTAATGTTTATCTGTAGCAGAATATATATGAAATAATTTCTCCGTTCATTATGTCTCAAAAGAAAAATGAATAAATAATTAATTAGGGGTAAATTAACTCCAGAAGGAATAGATTAATATTTAATTTTTGTTCCAGTATTTTTTCACTTTAACTTTGAACGAAACTACGTTGATCTAAACTTGTTTGTAATGTTTGTCATAAGGGATATGCCAGCTTCATTTACTCTAGCATGTACATTAAGACCAAGACAGAAATAAACATAAGTATATCTGTTTATATTCAACATCCAAAAATCAATATTTTCTATCTCGTGCTGTTAATAACACAAGACGTAAATGATAATAAAGCGTGTTTTAGACTGGAATGTGACAGATATATAAATCTGTAAAACTAATTAGGTTTGTTTTTAACGTTATTCGAAGTTGAAACTGATTTTTTATAAAGGATTTCAAGTCATTTATGTCTTAATTCTAGATACAAGGAACAGAAAAATGATTACATATTTTTTATTGTATATATATAAATATATGTGTATTTGCTGTAAAAGTAAAATTATTGTATAATATACAAATGTTTTAACGTGGAGTTGAACTTCAAAATAGATTTACTCTTTGAAAATAACTTTGGTTTGACCAAGCCAAAACTACCTTGTTTTTGAGTACGCCTAAAAACAAAATCAATACAAAAGAAATTAGATTTTCCCTCGAAAGACGAACGAAAGGGTTGCAGTAATAAACAATTAGAGCACATAGATCTTGTAAGCTAATGAAAGTATCTAATTACCTTTACATCAGTATAAAAAATTCTAATAAATCGATGACTCTTTAACGAAGTCAATAGCTTAATGATTTAGAGTTACCACACAACTGCCTGGAGTTTTTGCTCACGTACACTGTTATTCATACAAAGTCCACAGCTCTGTCATCCAATTAAAGATGCAAAATCATTTCTTCCCATACACTTTAAGGTAATTATTGATCCAACTGTATGTATGGAGATGAAATACTAAATGAACATGGACCTATGTGCGTGTGTGTATATATATGTACTACTTTGTCACACTACTTCAAAATAAATTAGGTAGGAAAAAATATTCGTGATATAACCATTCTTCCCCAAAAATGGTTCAGTAGTTATAACTTACTTTATTAGAATGACAAGTTATAACATGCTATATTAGGATGACAAGTTATAACTTGCTTTATTAGGATGACAAGTTACAACTTACTTTTTTAGGGTGACAAGTTCTAATTTCTTAGATGGCTGTTTATTCTCTGATGAAATAACAAAGTTAAACACATAGTGTTTTGTTGTTTACTTATTATTTTAATTGAAGCTAGGGTTGATAACACTCATGGCCAAGTTTATGTATTTAAATAACGTAACACAATATGATTGGGCTTTCTAGATTTACGTTTTTGTAAACCATATTAAAGTTGAGTTTTTTAAAGCTTTGCCGCACTGATTCTATAGTTCTTTATAATGCCATTAGTAACAAATAATATTAGACATCTGTTGGATAATTAACGTCATTAACTGCTTTTGAAAGTCAGCTAGTCTAAAAACCATATGGGAGACAACTGTTAGCGTAGTGTTCAGTCAGAATAATTTAAATATATTGGAACTATGACCCTGAGTCGCGACCTGGTGGGAAAATGGGACTGGTATCACGAAACTCACTGATTTGTACAAGACCGTGAAGGCGTCGGTGCCAACAGAGATAACTGTTTAATGACACGACATCTGCGAGTGGCCAGAAGCAAGCTTTATGACGCAGCTTGTTTGTTATTGTTCTTTTGAATCTAATTTTCACTGATTTAGTATGTTTTTTTAACCTTAAGCCGTTAAGTCACAGTCAAGGGTAAGAGTTGCTGTCCCGGTGCCCTGATTGTCCAGTGTTTTGTTTGAAATAATGGAGAAAAGCAGGTGGGCTGGACAGACAGTTTGTTCTAACATTTGACGTTCACGATTGGTTAGTGTGCTCAGAAGTGATAAATCTTTTCACAGTGTTGTCAATAATTCTTTAACATTAATATGCTTGTATGTAAAAAAAATGAACGGCTAATCGATGAAATACAACGGCTTTTACAGGTCGCTCCATATTTGTCATAAAGAGCTGTTTTTATATCACTATCGGCATTATTTTTTTTACAATAACAGCTGGTAACCTTACTGAGGTTCAGTATACGTGCATGAATGTCCACATAGTTGTCAAAAATGTATTCGGGTTGTCATATAAACTTGAAAAACAACGTAAGTAAATAACGACACGGAATGTTTTATGTTTTTTTCTTTAGCCATTATTTACCGAATGCCTCAATCAATCAACAGATTCACAACTTTCCAGAAAGATAACAGAAAACTTGAAGATTTTTTTGAAATGAAAAACAATTGTACATATTTGATGCCAGATATAAATAGCTTTAAACAAGATATTAAATATTTGATGGTCCTCACGGTCGTTCTAAAAGTAATTATTCAGGTGTTACAAATGTTGCTATTTTATATTTATATTTTGCAAAATAGTTTAAGTACCTAATATGTATTTTAAAAAGGCTGTAACTTGTAAATTAGGTACAACAATACATATAAAGTAAACCACAAGATAATAATACATAAACGATTTTATTATGCAAGAAAAATTTGTCGAATACATAAGAAAAACTAAATCACGCTGATTTGAGTTTTAACCAAGTCTTAATGTAGTAAATCAAAAGCTTATTTCTTACGCAAGGCTTATCTCGTCCACTGGGAATACACAGAGCTCATCTTACCAAGCCAATGTAAATTCAAATCGTGTCATATTGCTTTTACAACTGAAAATATAGTTCGATATTTTTAATACTACAAACAAGTGAGCATGAGGTCATTTATCATAGGATTCCATCACAGTGAATTGGAGTGGATTCAGAGGACACCCTCATGTTTCTATTACCAACGAAATAATATTTACTAGCTGCTACATGAACTATAATTATGTTTTGATCCACACTGTAGTTGGTTTTACAAAAGAAATCCCCATGTCTCTGTTGCAAACAGAATGTCATTCTCTCGTTGTTTCAGGAACTATTTTTCTGTTTTGAACCATAGAGTAGTTGGCTGTTCCAGACGACATCCTTATGTTTCTGTTACAAACAAAATGGTATTTAGTAGTTGTCACAAGAACTATTTTTATATTTTGAACCATAGAGAAGTTGGCTGTTCCAGACGACATCCTTATGTTTCTGTTACAAACAAAATGGTATTTAGTAGTTGTCACAAGAACTATTTTTATATTTTGAACCATGGAGTAGTTGGTTGTTCTAGAGGACATCCTTGTGTTTCTATTACAAACAAAATGACATTCACTAGTTGTGACAAGAACTATTTGTATATTGTGATCCGCACAGTAACTGGCTGTTCCAGAGGACATTCTTATGTTTCTAACTGTGACTAGTAATCTAGGCTAATTAGTAGAATATTTAAAATGTTTTATAACAGCAGTTTCTTACACCTGCTCAAGCCATCCTTTGATATAGTTTTTAAACATTCTGGTTGTACATTATTTAAGAATAAAGACAGTCAAGTTTAAACACAGAGATTTACAACACAACACATAAGATTGTCATATGGGTTGTTCTTCACGTTCTATGACTATAGAAACAGTACATCAAACTCACATGGTGGAAGGAATAACATTTATATTAGTTCATAAGTTCTTCAGATGGATAAACTAAAGCAAGGAAAACAGAAAATTTCGTACGTGTCTTGTTAAATACTAATACTAGCCAGCCAGTAAAAATTGTGCTTTAGATATTTGAAATAAGAGCGTCATAATTATTTAGGTTTGAAATTATTTTGACTCTAAATTGTCTTCCATTTGTCATTAATACGTTTAATTACATAAAATATACTTCGTTAGTATAATAAATAAGTTTTATCTTATTTCTAACTCAGTTGTTGTTGTTGTTTTGAATTTAGCACAAAGCTACACAATGGGCTATCTGTGCTCTGCCCACCACGGGTACCGAAACCCGGATTTTAGCGTGTAAGTCCGCAGACATACCGCTGAGCTACTGGGGGGCTTCTAACTCAGAACTATGTAGAAATTCCTATTTTTGAAAACCTCCATAACATGTAATCCTATTGTATTTCCTTTGTAGCAGGTAATATATAGTTTGTTCCTTTTTTTCATATTTTGATGACTCATTGCACAGAATAATAACATGTGTTCAATCCCACACACTCCACCCACCTCGTATATTTACATATCTATTGAATAGAGATCAGCTTGTGTACTGCGAATAAGTTATTTAATTGCTTGGGTTAAACTTATTTCTTCTAGTGACCGAGCATGCACTTATCGCTCCCTGATTCACGTTATTCTCTGCACGTGTGTTTGTTCCCGGAAACAATAAATGCAAAGAGCTGCTATGGGAAATTAAGTGCTTCTATACTTGTAAAGTCAAAGGCATTTTCATTGAAAATGAATCTATAAACGCGTCTTTAGCACATATAGACATTCACACACGTAGAAATACAGATTTGTGCTTTTATTTTCTGCACTTATTTAATATATCTGCATACTAAATACTGAACTGTTAAATCGATATATTTTCGGAGCAACCATTATTTCACTGTACTCCTTCGAGTCTATCTTTCGGTGTGTCAGCGGAAAGTTAACGGACTTGTGAAGCTACAATCCGGGGCTTACTTTCCCTACATAGACAGAGTGGCGTTTGTTGAAAATGGAACTTTGTCCTAAAAAGAAACAGAAACTTTAACTTCCGATCGGCATAATTAATAATTCTATTTCTGTAATTTACTCAAGAAACTGACTAAGCAGCAAACATTCTACGTTATTTCTAATTTACGGGTCAGTCCATGTATACAGACCCATAACAACGGCTGGAGCTTAAAGTAAACACTAGCATTCTGCTTTATTAGTAAAGCTACTTTGTGTGTAAAAAATATAAATAACCCAAACAGTACGATAAAAAAGGTTAAATAAATAATATAAAAATACTATTAACAAAGCTATTTATTAAATATTCTATTTAATATAAAAACCAAATAGGTATAGTGATTTCAATCTTCAAATGTTATTTCAGTTTTTAAATTATAATTTACCAAAGGTTAGCTACTTTTCTCAAATATAAAGACCACACTCTACGATTATAATTCGCGCTGTATTTTGTTTTTTCCCTTAGTTAGTAAAAAAACTCACATCGTAATATTTGTATGAATTTAATCAATTAATTCTTCAGATTATTTCAGCTACCATGTCATAGTTTTAATTAAGTAAACACATTCCATTTGAGATCCAGCACTGAAATCTTATTTTTACACCATAGAATCTATGATTCTTATCACCTACTTGAATTCGTGAGTTTTGTTATTAGAGTTTATTGCTAACTTGTAGGACCTTAAGTCTTGCTGTTGTTTGCTTTCAAAGTGGTCTTAAAAGAAATAATACACATTAATTACAAGCAGTTTTTCATAATAAATTCATGTAAATAAATCCATATTATAACTCAAATGGTTGACGGACGGCGCTTTAAATTAGTAACTGAGAGGATATGCGGGTTCGAAACTTGCCTGCGATATATCGTCGTACCCATGGGAATGCTGAAAACCTTCAGTCTATACAACTTTATAACGTATACCAACAGGGTACTGGAGATTAACCTACGATGGCTTAGTATCTCATCCAGAAGGAATGTGTCACCATTCTCAACCGTTTGCACCAAAGAAAATGGGAGTTGTTTGTTGTTGTTTGTTTTTTGGAATTTCGCACAAAGCTACTCGAGGGCTATCTGTGCTAACCGTCCCTAATTTAGCAGTGTAAGACTAGAGGGAAGGCAGCTAGTCATCACCACCCACCGCCAACTCTTGGGCTACTCTTTCACCAACGAAAAGTGGGATTGACCGTCACATTATACACCCCCACGGCTGGGAGGGCGAGCATGTTTAGCGCGAGGCGGGCACGAACCCGCGACCCTCGGATTACGAGGGCACGCCTTAACGCGCTCGGCCATGCCAGGCCTAAAATGGGAGTTAAGTATCGGCCTTATACAAGTTTCAGATGCAAAAAAGGGTTTACTTAATTATTAGATATTAGCTCATTGGCTGCATAGCAAGAGAATTAGCTGAAAATTTAAAGTTAAATATTTGTTTTCTGTTAAGTGCATATGTTCACAACGAGCTATTCTTCTTCAAGTTTTTCTTTAAATGTATTTGATTAAAGTTATATTCACAAACTAATTATACAATAATAAAATGTACTCATTTTCCATTGCGACATTAATTCAATTTCGTGTTCCTTCTCCCAACTCAGTATTATATGCATTATCTAAAAAGAATGAATTTTGAGGCTCAGCATCTGCTGGAGGCTGATGTAGGGGGGAATATCCCTCCCTGGAAGATGAATGCCTTTGGTGATGTAGTCAAGTAGAGTAGAGAATTCTGATTGGATGTAACATGCAGTCTGGAGTCGTGACTTTAACAGATTAATAGGGCCTGGCATGGCCTTGCGCGTTAAGGTGTGCACTTCGTAATCTGAGGATCGCGGATTCGCGCCCGAGTCGCGCCAAACATGCTCGCCCTCCCAGCCGTGGGGGCGTTACAATGTGACGGTCAATCCCACTTTTCGTTGGTAAAAGAGTAGCCCAAGAGTTGGCGGTGGGTGGTGATGACTAGCTGCCTTCCCTCTAGTCTTACACTGCTAAATTAGGGACGGCTAGCACAGATAGCCCTCGAGTAGCTTTGTGCGAAATTCCAAAAAAACAAAACAAAAACAGATTAATATGGAAATGTTATTTGGATTATTTGGTTGTATGAGCACCCCAGTGGCTCAGCGGTATGTCTGCGGACTTACACGCTAAAATCCGGGTTTCGATACCCGTGGTGGGCAGAGCACAGATAGCCCATTGTGTAGCTTTGTGCTTAATTGAAAACAACAAAAAACAACAACATGGTTGTATGATTTACTATCATAATTAACAACATTCAAAAAGTAATTACTGTATTCTGCATTTTTACACTCATAATTGGTCTATTTAAAACTATTGTAAAGTTTCCGCTTCAGTCATTATTTGAAATTCGTTGTATTATTTTTCTCTCCAGTCTGCTAACGTTTCCAGCTTTGTTTCAACCAGCAGTGCAGTAAAACAGTAAGCTAAGCAACTGGTATTCTAGAGTTACGTTAGGTGACTTTACGTAAAGTCATCCACCACGTCTACTGAGTTTTAGAATCGTTGAGCGCTTGGACGATACGTGATCTGCTTTTAAATTATATCAAAAATCTAAATCAAGGCAACAGTGAATACATTTTATACTGGTATAACAATACATAATACCCATGTTTAAAAATGTGGATCTCCGAAAGAAAAGTGGTAACTCTTGGTTGATAAATAAGCACTTAGAGATTAGCAGAAGATCGCATAAGACGTCAGCCTCGAAAACAGAGTCCACTCTAGTAAAGTGAAACCAAAGTGTCATACGGTGTAAAATGAGTTAAAAACGTTCGAATAAAAATAACTTTGAAAGGGCAAGATGTGAGAAGAGAGTTTTAGGGTTATATAAGTGTTATGTTAAATGACAATATGGGGAACGAAGAACATTTAAGTGATTTTAAAAGATAGTCAGAAAAATAATCAACATTTTCTTCATATTTCTTATATAAACTTGTTTATAACCACAGAAAAAAATAAACCGTTATGCGAAAGTTTCCAAGTATCTAATTAACCTCACTTTGATATGTTACAAATAAACTGGACACTTATCATTTACTATACGTTATACTTCGAACATTAACTATTTGGTTTCAAGCGATGTCTTAGTTGTTATATGTTTTATTACACATCTGGGAACGAGATTACTCTTGTGTTCCCGTCGCGTCAAACATGCTCGCCCTTTCAGCCGTGAGGGCGTTATAATGTGACGGTCCATCACACTATTCGTTGGTAAAAGAGTAGCCCAAGAGTTGGCGATGGGTGGTGATGACTAGTTGCCTTCCCTCTAGTCTTACACTGCTAAATTAGGGACGGTTAGCGCAGATAGCCCTCGAGTAGCTTTGTGAAAAATTTAAAACAAACAAACAAATACTCTTGTATTTCATATTTTCAACAAAATTCAATGTGTTATGAAACAAAGAATGGCAAATGCGTTATATTATTTTCCTATGGCATTAATAAACTGTCTAAGAACCGATTTAATGAAACTTTTTATGTTTCTGTCATAGTCGATCTATGACTAGAAATACATTAATGTGTTTACGTACAATATTATTATTTATAAGTTTATTATTAATTGTATTTTAAGTATAATTCGTCCAATATCATCCATTTAAAGACAACACATGGTTTTAATTTTCTTATTAATAAATTAACAAAATAAAAGTACTGTTACTTATAAAACTTACATTTCTGAAATAATTAATTTTTCGTATATTCAAAATTAATCGAAATATCTCGATGTTTGGTACACGGATGCAGTAATTACGATATTTCGTTTATTAATGGAACATCCAATGATCACAAACATATCAAAAACGTAATTAACTCAAAACCAAAGTTGAACGTTAATATTTTATGGGGTAGATCCAATGATACTATTCTCATTCCAAAAGATTTCCAAAACGAATTCCAAAACAAAAATGCATGCTATATTTTATAAGTAAAGTTTTAATCAAAGTTCCCGTGCAGGTTAGAAGACGTTGTTGTTGTTTTGAATTAAGCACAAAGCTACACAATGAATGGGCTATCTGTGCTCTGCCCATCACGGCTTTCGAAACTCGAATTTTAGCGTGTAAGTCCGCAGATATACCGCTAAGCCACTGGGGGGCTGGTTAGAAGACAATAACATAACAACACTTCATTAGAGGTGATTAGAGACGTAACAGAATCAGGTAAAGTACCCACGAAAGATATGATATGTAAATAAACTGAGAAAAGTGAATATGAAAACAATATTTTTAACATCAATACCTAAAAATGAATACCTATTAAATAAGACACACGAGTATGTTGGCTTTAAGTTAGAATAATGAACGACTGACTGATAGATAATACAAAGGGTTACGTTTCATGTCTATACCTTTCATTTTAACAGCATATCTGTTTTCAATAAACAGACACTTCCCTAAGCTTTTCTGTTTACAAATAATACTTTACAAACGTCAGAAGAATTTGTGCGGAGTTCAAAGGTCCCTTTCTTGTTAACAAATAGCCCCCAGAGTACCAATCAAATTTTTTTCATTATTTTCAAATACTTCTGTACATACCCCGAAGGGTAATCTGTACCCCAGAACAAGCCTCATTGAACACCCACGTGAGACACGAGTACACGTGTCACATTAGATTCTGCTTGGTTGTGATTCATTGATCTTGATTGATGTCTCTGTCTCGTTTGACCCAGGAAGGTCAGGTTTAACCTCTTCAATGACAATGTTATCCCTTACACGTGCTCAAATATGTTCCCATTATCATTTCTATGGTTGACTTTCCAAGTATCTTTTACCATGTGAATTTACTTAGTTTTACTGTGCATTGTTTTGCACAACCAAACAATTCCTTCACACACACACATTAATATAGATGCCCCTCTAAGAATGTATTTACATATACACTGACTTTTACTTAAACGCAAAGTTAGTTGAAAATCTGTAATGCACGTTGGCTGGCATTAGTTAGCCTCGTAGTTAAATTTTTATTTTGAATTGCTGAGTATGCCATTCACATATGATCTTAAATATGGGATAATAGAGTGACGTGTATCTTAAGTATTTCAAATAATATAGGGTTGTAATCTTGTTTTTAACAGGTATGAGTAAACTCGGTTATATAATCCACGGATATATTCATAACCGACTTTGTTTACTTGTGTTTTAATCCTTCGACTTGCGACCGTTGTGTTCTCAGTGTTGTAGTTTTCTATACGGTTGTCGGTGTTATATGTAATCTCTCGTTTTTAGGTACGTCTGAGGTTATGAACATAGTTTCAAACACGGCTCCCTTATAATCTAGAGTAGGACCAAGAACCTAAACTCTGACCCCAGATATGGATTTGGTGACCCTGAAAACTTACTTCTAGACCCCATCATGCCTCTCTGACCTCCCAGACGCGTTATATTTAGCTCTTGTTAGTATAGCCAGATAGATAAAGAAAACTCGGGAAGACTTCCGAACTTGCCAACAAATTACTAAACAAGACTGAATATATCAAAATATTGATCTAAATTGTAATTTTACTAAACATATAACAACAATCTAATTCAGCAAGAGAAACTAACTGTCAATCCTATTATGCAGATAGAATAGTTTGCGGAATAAATAGGATAAAAATAATCTACTTACGCTATCAAGGAGCAGGGATTCAGGATATAATGGAACCAGAACCAGATCGATAACTAATGGTACTAGTAGTGATGCAGTTTTTATGTTAGGGCTAATGATGTAAGGAAAGATAGAACTGATGAACTTATTACTAGGTATAAAACACTGAAAAGGACACTTAAAGAAATGGGACACTGCTTCATTTTGTCAGAAATATTGCAAAGAAAAATTGAGGGACGAGATTCTAATCATGTCACCATGATTGAAGGCCAGACTTTGATCAATATGTTGGAATGAACAAATAGGTTTGTTAAATTTATAGGATAATTTTAATGGAAAGATTAATCTTTCTGAAAAGTATGGCTTACACGTAAAAAAGCAGGCACTAACATGTTAGTAATGACTATTAGCTCAACTCTAGTGGCCGATTTAAATTAGGGCTAGACAGAGATGAGGACCATCACACTAGTAAAGTTAAAAAAATATATTATTGACAGGAAAACATATACAACAGACATAAAATAATTGTTAGTATTACAATGCTAGGAGAGTTAGAAATATAACTGGAGAGTTCAGAGCAGTTGTGGAAACTGAGAATTTTAATATTATTGGTATCACTGAGAGATGGTTGAATTTGAACAATGCTGAGGACAGTAATGTTTTTGAAGTATCATACCACAGATTGGTAACTGAAAACAGGAGAGGAGTGAATTGTATCCTCTTAAGTTTGGTTAAGTCAGTTTGGGTTGATGTTAGTGGATATAAAGGGAAAAGTATTGTAACTGGGATTTATCGTAGATCACAATATCAGAATGTTGAAACTAATGAGGAATTGTATAATGAGATCAGAATTTCAGGGGTATTGACTGGGAAATTTTGAGACTGATGGTGAGGTAGATATATTTTGAAAATTGTTCACGATAGTTTTGCACACCAACTGATGAGAAAACCTACAAGAGGTTAAGTTATATCAGATCAAGTAATAATACACGATGAGAATACCATAGTCAGAGTTGTGGTTGGTGAGTATTTATATACAAATTCACTATTAGGTATGAGATTTTACTAAATGCAAATAATAATAATACCCTGATTCCAAAATTTAAAAGAATAATTAATTTTGATGGAATGATACATAATGTGAGTATACTATAGATTGGACTAAAGACTTGAGAAAGGACCTTGAACACATGCGAAAGTATTTATGGAAAAGGTGATATGCATTCAAAACTTGCATAATTCTTACATAAAAAAATGTTAATGGAGTGAACTAAGTCAGTGTGGTTTAGTAAAGGTCCAACAGATCATATTGAGGACAAACATAATGAATTATAGAAAGTTAAACTTGGTGGAAATAATAAGGACTTGGATAACTATGGGAAATTAGAAGAACTGGTTAAAATGGAAGTTAAAAGGGCAAAAAATATGCATGAAAAAGGGTTGACTGAGAGAGGTAATTCAAACAGTAAGAATTTCTTTAGGTATATGATGGGTTAAAAATTATAGTGGGAAGTTGATTTCAGAATATTATGAGATGGTAAACATATTACAATATATGCTCTCTATAGCTTTTACGAAGGAAGATGTAAGTATTATGTCTCAATCAGAGCACTCAATGTGTGAGGAAAATATTGATGTGAAATAAGTCATTTTAAATTCTGAAATTTTAAGAGTAACTTAGGGAAACCTGAGAACTGACAAACCTCCTGGACCAGACAACCTTTATCCTAGAGTTTCAGAGTGACTTAATATCTAGCTAAAATTATTTATAGCTCAATAGAAACAGAGGAAGGGTAGTGAATGTTGGTTCAGTATTTAAAGAAGGTGATGAACATTTATCCAGACAACTGTAGGCCAATTAGTTTTACATCAGTAGTTTGAAAGACTTTGGAGAGTGTAATTAGAGATACATTGCAGAGACACTTACAACAGTTTGATATTGTGTCAAAGAACCAGATGGTTTTACTAAAGGAAAGTCTTGTTTAACAAATATGACATTCTTTGATGATGTTATTACAAGAGTTGATGAAGGAATAACTGTGAATTTGGTTTACTTTAATTTTCAGAAACCATTTAATAACATGCCTCACAAAAGACTCCTTACAAAATGAAATTTGTGGATGTGAGGATGATGTTGTCAAATGGAAAAGAAAATTTGCTAAAGAGTAGAAAGCAGAAAGTAGTTAGAAACTGAGTTATATCTGGCTGGATCACAGTAACAACCTGCGTACATCAAGGCTCTGTGTTGGGACTTCTGCTGTTTGTGATTTATATTTATAATATTGACTTTGGATTGACTAACAAAACAATGAAGTTTGCAGATGACACTAAGATGCTATAGACTTACAGTGAGATTAAGGTCATTTAGTGTATTGAATCAGTATATGGCAGATACTGTTTAACAATTCAAAATGTAATGTGATGCATGAGGGTTTTTACTATTTAAATTACTGTTGTGCTCCAGATAGGAATACATTAAACACTGTAATTGAAGAAAAAGATCTTAGCGTTGTGACTGAAAAATCGCGCAAGTCATTGAAACAGTGTACTGCAGCTAAGAAAAGGGCTAATAGAATTTTTTATAACTCCATAGGAATATAAAATACAGGACAAGGAATGTTATTGTTTTACTGTATAAAACATAAGACCACATTAAAAACAGTTTTGGACAATCTTTTTCAAGAAGGACATTGAAGTGTTGAAGAAGTGTCAGAGAAGAGCCACTATGAAACTATCTGTGAGGATTGGATATAATTATTGGTGATTGATTGTTTTAAATAATATATGTTAAGATCATAGTTAGAACAAAAGTTGTAATTTAATTACATACGTCCTGTAAATAAAACTTATCAGAATTGATACATTTTCAAATAAAAAGAAATAAAATAAAATAAAACCTATAATAATTAGAATGTTCAGTTAACAATATTCTTAACTGTAATCCCAAGAGTATCTCACAAGGTTTAACCAACTTAGTTGATTTAGTTTAGTTCTAAAGTTATGCTTTAATTTGATAATTGAAAGTCACCACACGAAAGTAAATATCAAATTGCAAATAGCAAATACCCTTTCCATTGGTCCGGCATGGCCAAGTGTGTTAAGGCATTCGACTCGAAATCCAAGGGTCGCAGGTTCGAATCCCGTTTGCACCAAACATGTTCGCCCTTTCAGCCGTGGGATCGTTATAATGTGACGGTCAATCCCACTATTCGTTGGTAAAAGAGTTGCTCAAGAGTTGGCGGTGGGTGGTGATGACTAACTGCCTTCCCTCTAGTCTTACACTGTTAAATTAGGGACGGCTAGCGCAGTTAGCCCTCGAGTAGCTTTATGCGAAATTAAAACAAAACACATCTAATATCCATACAGCTCACCAACGTATCTCAAACTAATAATGAATTTCCAGTAGTAACCACCGAAAAACAGAAATTATTAATTAATTTCTCTGATGTCTTATAATCGATTTCTTAGAAGAGCTGTACTAGTCTTATCATGCAATCAAGATAATTTGTTACAACTTTATTCAATTTTACAGACATCACGTGCTGATAAGTTTTTCTTAAGTTTATGACTTAGTAAATTTTTTTATTTGAGAGTAAAAAAACCAAATTCCCTTCATTTCTCATCATTTTTGTTATTCGATATTTTTGAATGCACTTAATGCTAGAATTATTCTGTCCTTTCCATTTATCGTTAAACTTTACAAGTTAAGATATTCTTTATAGCTGCCATCAGTGTACACTATCTTAGTTTTTCTTCCTTTTTCTAATGTCAGATTAGTCATTTAAGCCATCTGTGCCATTGTGGTTCCCCTATGGATCTACGGTAAGTGATGGGTCTTTGGTTTGTTTTGAATTTCGCGCAAAGCTACACGAGGGTTATCTGCGCTAGCCGTCCCTAATTTAGCAGTGTAACATTAGAGGGAAGGCAGCTAGTCGTCACCACCCACCGCCAACTCTTAAGCAGCTCTTTTACCAACAAATAGTGGGATTGATCGTCACATTATAACGACCCCACAGCTGAAAGGGCGAACATGTTTGGCGTGACAGGGAATCGGACACGCGACCCTCGAATTACGAGTCGAGTGTTTTAATCACCTGGCCGTGCCTATAGTGGGCAGAGCACAGACAGCCCACTGTGTAGCTTTGCGCTTCACAACAAAGGAAAAAAAAAGTTTCATTGCATAGCAACACAATGTAGCTTTCTAATAAATTTCTTCATTTTATAAGTTGTTCGTTGCTACTGGAAACACTTAACCAAATAACAATTTTCTCATTATCATGCAGAAAACTGTGAAGGAGTTATTTATGTTTGCCATTTCTTCATTCTCTGCTGAGTCGTTAACAAATCTGACTTGGTAATACAGAAAATGTTTATCAAGTTTATACTAACAAATCTGACTTGGTAATACAGTAAATGTTTGTCAAGTTTATATTCGAGTTCATGAAAGGCTTCAATCACGTTCTCTGTTTGGTCTCCATTTCCCGTTCTTATTTTGCAAATCAATTTATTCTCAAGTTTGAGAAGGTAATAATAACTTATTACAAGGTCTTTCACTCTCACATTTATAATATATTCATTTATCCATTGTTCTCGTCAGGAAGCCAAATGGTACAACAACCTTCTTGGTATTCAATTTATTCTGTAACGAAGAAAATAGTGATATTGTTTGCCAAAGTCTGGTTTATGTATTCAAAAGCCTTTGACATTATATTCCAACGGATTAACCTTACAACTATTTTCAATCTCTTTGAGATATTAACTGAAATTTAATTGTGGTTAAGTTGGTGGATTGGTCTGAGTAATTCACAACTGAAACCACCTAATTTCTATGTTACGAATGTTTATTGAAATGGTAACGCTATGCATACCCACAGATTTAGCATATCATATACGTTCTCGATTAACTTAGTGTAAGAAAACAATTTTTATTGTAATAAAGTTTATCCAGCTTTTCCAGTCTCACATTTTTAACACATTCATTCATCTATCGATCATTTTCCGTTGGAAACCAGAGAAGATAACCAATCTTCTTCCGAAACTAACAACCAGTTGTCATATAGTTTAAGCTGTGGGGTCGTTATAAGTTACGGTCAATCCCACTATTTATTAGAATAAACGTAACCTAAGAGTTGGCGGGTGATGATGACTAGCTTCCTTCCCTTTAGTTTTTTACTGTTATATTGGAGACGGCGAGCGGGATAGTTCTCGTGTAGCTTCACGCAGAATTCGAAACAAAGAAACACAATGAATCGAAAATGTTTCATCGTAATATATATATCATATGCACATGTTAAATAAATACATTATCAGAAAAATAGTGTAGACTAATCATTCTAAACGACTGTATAAAATAGATAAAAAAACTGGAGACAGCAGTTGTAAAATAAATAAAGGATTTAAGGATGGTTATCACACATATCAACTCTCTTAAGAATTTACTATATTAGTCGGAAACTGCAAAAATGTACGAAGTAATAACGAGAAAACTTTGGATTTAATTAAGAATCATTGTAAGTAAAACCCACGAGAAAAAAAGAAAAGACATAAAAATTATTTTTTTTTTAATTAGCTGTTCATGAAGATTCTGGGCAAAAAATTAATTTAGATGGCCCATAAACTCACGGGAAATGCAAATTACATTCAAATTGGAATATTTAATTAATACTCTTTGTCTAATATATTATGTATATTACTGACGAGAAGGAATTTATAAAAACCTTATAACGTCTAACATTAAATCTTTTTATATTTCGTTTTACACCAACATCTCAAAAGTATTACAGATGCCAAAAGGGTAAATTAAAATAGCATCATTTTGACGGTTTATTATTAAACACAAAGCTAAGTAATAAACTACCCGTGTTTGTACGTTCCCTAGCGTATATCTGAGCCGCTGGAGACAATTTGCTATTCAAACAAATGTTCAGTTTGTTAGATTTTTATGAAAAAATAAAACCTTGATATGAATTACAGTCGGATAATAAAACAGTTATCATTGAGAGTTTTCTGCATATTTCAAGAAATTGTGTGCAGTTTGTTTGGATTAAAGTAGTAAAACTTTATGAAATAAGTGAGATTAAGCAAAAACAACAAAATACTGATCTGAAATTTAATTGGATCAAACGTAGCAATTGGAAATAACAAGACAAAAACCAATATAAAAGAACTCAATTTATAGTGGATTTTGCATAAGTGAAACAATAATATAAAGCCTCATTTTAATGCTGTTTATCAGTTCTAGCAGTTACCAGTTCTAATATTTCAAGAAGTCCGATCAATCCCATTATTCGTTGGTAAAAGAGTAACCCAACAGTTGGCGGTGGGTGGTGATGAGTAAGTGCCTTCCCTATAGTCTTACACTGGTGAATTAGAGACAGCTAGCGCAGATAGTCCTCAAGTAACTTTGTGCTATATTCTAAACAAACCAAACCAACCCTCAGTAGCTCAGCGTTAAGCCTACTTGTTTATAACGCTAAGATTTTGGTTCTGATATACGCGTTGAGCCGAACGCCGATAGCCCATTTTGTACTTTTGCCCTAAACAACAAACAAAATTAAGCACTGAAACAATAGGAAATGAAACTTTATATACGTTTAGAATTTTGATAACCAATTAGTATTCTAACATTTGGTATGAGCAAATTTACAGACCACCGATAGGACAGCTGTCAGTTCACGTCGTTATGACTTTAACATTTAGTGCTCGATTTCCTCTGCCCAATGTGGCTATGCTCTAAAAAAAAACAAAGAAGCAAAATTAAGAGTGACCTCTGTATCCCACATTTCTAAAATTTGTTCAGTAGCATTTTGAGAAAATAAAATTAGAACATTAAATGTCAGTCCGTTACAACGTAAATTCGAAACTAAATAATGAGTTACATTATTAGAAGTTTCTTTTGAAGTAAACTACACGTAGTCCTGAGAAAACCTATCCACTGGACGTCATACCTTATTCTTCTATTAATCATATTATTAAGGAACAATCAACACTTATAGAAGCTCTTTAAGTCTCGAACGAATGATGAAACCTCGTCGATAAAAATGCTTTTAAGACAATAAAACCTCAAGACAGAAATTCTCCAGTAACGGCGGGATTGAAATTCGATCTTTCAGATACAATTCACGCATTATTAATTTGTCTTGACCTTGACTTGCGTAGTGGTTTATTTAATGATATTTTCGAGTTTTATTAAGTGACAATAACCATGCGTTCACAAGATGACGCTCAACAGTGCTCTGTAAATCCATTTAAAAGGGGATTCTCAGTGTTCAGATGTCAGCTATAAACATAATATGTATTTTGTTCTTATTTCCTGTGCGTGAAATAGCAGTATGCCCCCATCTCGTAAATTACCGACACACCAAAGTTGCTTAAAAGTATTTAAGGCTAAACTTTTCTCGGTTTGTTGCGTGGATAAGTTTAGCCCATTTTAACAGTTTGTTTTCCCACATATTCAAAGGAAATTTTAACTGTATATCTTCATACGAAATAAAATAAATATTCTGTTCATTCTTCATCCTGCTTGCGATATTTAATAATTGAAGGAAATATATAACCAAAAGCTTATATCCCGGTGGCTTCATTTCGAGAGGGCCCGGCACGGCCAAGCGCGTTAAGGCGTGCGACTCCTAATCCGAGGGTCGCGGGTTCGCATCCCCGGCGCGCCAAACATGCTCGCCTTCTCAGCCGTGGAAGACTTATAATGTTACGGTAAATCCCACTATTCGTTGGTAAAAGAGTAACCCAAGAGTTGGCGGTGGGTGGTGATGACTAGGTGCCTTCCCTCTAGTCTTACACTGCTAAACTATGGACGGCTAGTACAGATAGCCCTCGAGTAGCTTTGTTTGAAATTCAAAAGACAAAGAAAGAAACCTGAAGCGTGTGAACGGTTTTTACAACTTTTTTTTGTGTTCATGCATTCTGATCTGTTACCTTGCTTACTAAAACCGAAATACGATTTTTTGTTGGTCTCTTTACGGTCTTGGAACCCCTGTGTTTAGCAGTGATATTAAATATAAGGTGTATATATATATATATATATATGTGCGTGTGTGTGTGTATATTCCGTCCTCAAAATCTAACTCCCCAATCTAAACACATCTTTATGATCTAAAGGTATGATTATTTTGTATCGCAAAAGGATGTTACAAGCACATCTTAACATCATTTCCTGTGGCATCACACTACCAATAAATAATAATGTCAAAGTGTAATTCTCACACCTGCCGTTCCGTGTCTCAATTAGAAATGAAATTTGTTACTCGTTGTCCTGAAATACGAATATGAATATCTGAATTGTTGACAGTGTGTGTGTGTAGTTTCTTCCAGCAAAGTCACATCGAGCTATCTGCTGAGTCCACCAGGGGGAATGGATACCCAGATTTTAGTGTTGTAAGCTCGTAGACTTCACAGTATGATGTATTTAAACCTTACATAAATATTTATTGATGATGTATTTCAGCATAAAATTACCGTAAAATGCCTGATCTTACAAGTCTGAAGACTTGTAATGCTAATACACAGGGTTCGATACCCGTGTTAGTCATAACGTAGGTAGTCGATTGTGTAATCTTGTGTTTAATGAAGCACAAAGAAGCTAGGATATAACTTTAATTTTATTTCAGTAAGTTGATTTTAAAAATATAAAAACGACCAAGTCCACGCGTACATTGGATGTGTGTTTCATTTTGTTTAATACAAAAGTTCTAACAGTATACACGTATATAAATTACTGACCACTGCTGTTCTTTATAACTTAATCAAAGAAGTGGTAACAGCTGTTGTCATAATTCACCTGCCTGGCATCAGGTTTCAGTTTTACTAATAAATTCACCTTAATAAGGAAGAACTGTTATCATTTTTTTAAATCTACTCATTTAACTATTATTTATTTGATCTCGAATTTTAGCACATAGGTACTAAAAGATCATCTGCACTGACAGGCCCTAATTTTGAACTGGTAAACTAGAGAAAAGGCAACTGTTTAACAGTACCTTATTCTTGTTGTTTTCATCTGACCGAGTAGTGGAATTTGACCGTCTCACTTATAACGCACCCACGGCTCAAAGTGTGAAGCGCAATCTTTCTTATTTATTATTATTTTTGTCGTTAACAGAACACGAATATTAGACCTATGGACCCAAGGCACGGCATACTGACCATTGGACCTGTCTATATCCAACCTGTTAACTAATCAGCAACACTGTAATCGAGCGATTTAACACACTGCATGTCTCGGGTAAGGTTCAAACGCAAAATGTGTTAAATAACTCAATTTCACTCTCGGATAAGGTTCGAGAGAAATTGTTATTAAGTACAAAGCTATTCAATGCGTTATCTGCTCTCTACTTAGCAAGGAAACCAATACTCGATTCTCAGCGTTGTAAGCGTTCAAATTTACAACCGATCCATTCGGGGACAAGCAGAAGAGATCTTACTGCTGAACAAAATAAAAACCAGCGTGAGTCATTAGGGCTATAACGTTTATTGGAAAAAATGCTAATTATAGCTTGAACGATAAATCTACTTGCATGTTTTGTATTTAGTTGTCATATTTAAAATGTAAGACGAAAGATCCTGCTAATTAAAAATGTAAGTTTCATCCGTTGTTGATTTGTTTAACTTCAGTCTTTACCTCTCATCTGTCACTAAAGTTACCGGTTTCAGCATGACCATGTGTTTAGGAAGCTTTAATCGCAATATGGGGATCGCGAATTCAAACCCTCATCCTATCAGCATTGGAGGATTATTATTTAAGCCAATTCCACTGTTTGTTGGTAGAAGAGTAGCCTAATAGTTGGCGGCGGGTGGTGTTGAGTAACTGCCTTCCCTCTAATCTTTCACTACTAAATTAGGGTTGTCTAGCTGTACTTGAAATTCGTACTAAGTCAAACCAAGCTAACCACGTGCTAAATATATGGAGCAGAGCATTTCTTACACTTGAAAGGAATGTAAGACACATAGTGTGAAGACGTGCTCCAAGTAATGCCCTCTATGGTTTTCAAAATGAACAAGATTTGCAACTGATTTGTTTCATTTGGAATTTCGCGCAGAGCTATTTGAGGACTATCAGCGCTAGCTGTTTCTGATTTAGTAGTTATAAACAAGAGAGAAGACAGCTAAACAACATCACCCACTCTAACTCTTTTATCAAATTAATCGTAACATTATAACACCCTCGCAAGCTGAAAAGGCGAGCACTTACAGTGAGAACATTTGTAATTCAGAAGGTAAGAAGAAAAATACACATGTACGTTCCGTTTTATTTAGAGTGGACACTTGGTACACTCGATAAAAAACAAAATAACGAAAATAGTAAAAACAAACTGATATATTATTACAGGAACACAACAAAAAGTAAAATAATATACGGAGCGTAAAGCTAGAAAAGTAATAAAAACCACAACATAATATATAGTAAATCATTTAAAGTTGCAGTGGAAGTTAAAACAAAACAACAACATAGAAAATTTAAAACAGTCCTTTTTAACGTAGTCCCCAGGTATATTGTAGACCCAACTAAGATAAACAGAAACGAAAACGGTAGCGAGCGTCATTGATGTAGAGAACTTTGTAGTACTGATATATAAGAATAGCGTATGAGATATTATCATAATAATGAAATATGAATAACACAGAGAGAAGAAATAAACACATCGCGTCCACCTAATTAATAAGGTATTCAGTTAGCCTATCAACAAATAAGTTTCACGTGTCAGTTGAAAAGAAAAAAAAGCATCCTTTCTACCAAGAAAACCAAGGACCAAATCCTAATCATCATTACTATAGAAGCAGTCCTTCTCTAAAACTTAGAGCAAATAAAAGTAGTAATTACTACGTCGTGACTAAATACGTAGACACAGTAGAAATTACTCAGAGGAAATCGTATAAGTTACTAACCCTAACAATGACTGATACCCAGTCATAAGTTGATAACATATCTATTAGTAAGAGTTAAAATATTAATTTGTCTCGAATCTTTTCGTATTTTCCTTTCAGCCGTGGAGGTGTTATAATGTTACGGTCAATTCTACTATTCGTTGGTAAAAGAATAGTCCTAGAGTTGGCGGTGGGTGATGATGACTAGCTGCCTTCCCTCTAGTCTTGTCCTGCTAAATTAGGAACGGCTAGAGCAGAGAGTTCTCGTGTAGCTCTGCGCGAAATTCGAAATAAAATAAACTTTCTTATTTTATTCAATATATCCGTCCTCTTATTTGTGATTGCCCCCTAGTGGCTCAGCGGTATGTCTGCGGACTTATACGCTAAAATCTGGGTTTCGATACCCGTGGTGGGCAGAGCACAGATAGCCCATTGTGTAGCTTTGTGCTTAATTCAAAACAACAAATAAAAAAAATGTTTATTTTATTTTTTATATGTTGTTGTTTTGAATTAAGTACAAAGCTACACAATGGGCTATCTGTGCTCTGCCCACCACGGGTATCGAAACCCGGATTTAGCGTGTAAGTCCGCAGACATACCGCTGAGCCAGTGGGGAGCAAAAATATTTGTGATCACGATTTCTAATTTCGCCTCTCAAAGAAGTCTGACAAAAATAGTTTAACAAAAGTTTAACTGCATGCTTATAATGTCGACGACATTAAAAAAAAAATATATATAATATATCAGTTGTAATTAGGATAAGACAGAGCATAATATCACATGAGTAAAGAAAAAAACAGGCAGAGACTTTTCTTTAAAACCTACACAACACTAACATCAGTGAGATGAGCTATCCAATGGTACGGTGACACGTTTTCGGACTTACAACACTAGTAATCGGGTTTCGATACTTGTGGTGGGCGGAACACAGATAGCCCATTGTTTATCTCTATGCTTATTTACAAACAAACTGTAAGATAAAATTCATAGCCGATTTTTTAAACCGTTTAAATAAAATATTTGTATATCCTTTATTTAGAAACGTGTATTCGTATTTTTCTTATAGCAAAGCCACATCGGGTTATCTGCTCGGCCCACCGAGGGGAATCGAACCACTGATTTTAGAGTTGTAAATTGGAGACATACCGCTGTACTAGCGGGGGGAAGAAACGTGTAAACGTGGCTTGATATATATTGGACTTCGAAATAGGAATATAAATGAGGGCTGTGAGGAATAATAGTGTTCCAGTGTACAAATGCATTTAGTATTTATTATGAATTTAACAGAATGAGTTTTTATTTATTTGTATTTCCAACACCTAGCTCCGTATACACCTTGATACGATAAGCGTTAAAATATCTGAAGTTGAAGTGTTGACTATTGTTCAATAGAACTGTGTTCCGCTTTTAAATTCATTTGCTAACGCACAGTATACATTGCGATACGCATAAACTGTGAACCATAGCCTTTTCTTTTTATACTTTCCAAAATACATACACGACCAGACATCAAAGTACGGCCCTTCGTACCTCGAATGCTCGTAAGGTCACGCTTTGGACATATGTCACACGTTACGCTATATTTTCGCGTTTTCCATATGGCACCACACGATGCAAGTTACACAGTGAAATAGAGTTACGAAAGTAAGTACTTTACGGCTTCAGTTTTCGGCCCCTTGCAGCTGGCCGAGAGGTTGTTGTTACCAGATATGACGATCACAACCAAGGCCACTTAGCTAAATTACAGGTTACATGTTTTATCGGTAATAATTAAGTCCCTATATTAACCCACAGTATACGTTAAAAGGGCATTTAAGGTGTGTAAAACGTAGATAAATAGTTGACTGCGCATTGTATATAACAATCAGAGATAAATCTACATATATTAGCTTGAAGGAGCATCTGTAATATGGTAATGGTAAAACAACTGCGTTACCTTCTGTTTAATACGTAACGTTTCTTGACTAAGAATGTTTGCCTTCCAAAAATTATAGAGAACCGACGACGTAAATATAAACAAATACGCCTGGAGATTTAATTTTAGAAATTGTTACAAAAAACACACAATTATCACTTTCTTCAAAATTTGGGCTCTTGGTAGTTAAAAAAATATTGGTTTCTCTAATATCTGGGCTCTAATACTGAAATCATTATCGGTTTCTTTAATATTTGGACTCTTATATTGAAATAATTATCAGTTTTTTTTTTAATATTTGGGTTCTTGTACTGAAAAATTATCGGTTTCTTTAATATTTGGGTTTTTTCATTGAATAATTATCGGTTTCTTACCGTCTTCTTATTCGTGAAAAATAGTGAGGTTACCATATAATATAATATGTGATAAGTGTCCTGTTAAGATTATTACATATAATTGTTTACAAAGAACAAATTTCTTTTCTTTATTGACCTGTAAGTGTTTAATCTATCCATCTGGGCCAGACATGACCTCATGGTTAGCGTATGAAACGACGGACCGTAGGATTCGAATCTCGAGACGTGACGTCATTGAATACACTTTACATTTTTAATTGTGAATGGATTGTAAATGTAACATCTAATCCCATTATACAGGTCAAAAGATCGAACTGTGGGCCATAAATAGGGCAGTAACCGTTTCCACAAGAGGCGGCTATAAATGTGTTCTTGGATTCTCTGATCTGACCATTTCACCCACGCCCGCTTACGATGCTGCTAAGGCTGAAAATACGTATGCCAAACATTTATCTGTCTGTTCTGCCTGCGAAATGAGGGAAGTCAAGTATATAAATAGTATGCTGTTTATAATATTTCTTATTCCTCACAAATAGCGTATTTGTAATTACAGTATATGTGAAGAATGTGTGACATCATTGTTATTTATTCCTGATTTTGTGTTGTTCAGGGATGGTACAGTGGAAAAGAATCTGGATCCCTCTTACGACCAGAATGATGCTGTATCGGAAATATCATTGAACATCCTTTCGGTTCTAGAGGTCCAGAATTCTGATAAGAATTACGAGATAAGATTCGTGATTTCATTAAACGACTATACAAGATCACTTAACGTCGCTCCACGTGATTGGTTACAGTTTCGTTTTTTATTTCGAGCAAAGCTACATCAAGAGCTATCTGCGCTTGTCGTCGTTAATTTAGTAGTTTAAGACTAGAGAGAAATTAGCTAGTCATCACTACCAACCGTCAACTCTTGGGTCACTCTTTTACCATCGAATAATGGGATTGACCATTACTTTATAACATCTTCACGGCTGAAAGAGCGAATGTTTTTTGTGCGACGGGGATTCGAACCTGCGACCCTCAGATTACGAGTCGAGTGACTTAACCACCGGGCCCAGGGTAATTTTTCACTTTTTTTATTACGGCAATGCTTATGGGTATAATATCAAGAAACTTTTTTTTTTCTATAATCGATGAAAACAGAGCTATTATCTTAAAGAGCCTATTGGTGATTCCGGTGTTTAAGTTGTACCAGAAAATCACATAGATCAACACATATATGTTTATATATATTTCCTTTACGCGATTTTCTTATTTTTTTTTCAGCTTCATACACTGAAGTAATTCATAGACATTTACTTTATCCATTCATTTTAAAATGTAAAATAACAATACGGGACGAACCAGAGCTTCTGTTATTACTATTTCAAACTCCTTCTTCATTTTAATGTAAATATTTTCGAATACAGTCATTTTCATTTCCTTATATTACGACTACCAGGAGAAATGCTACAGTTTTATGACTGACTATTTTGTAGTCTGACGAGCCTAAGCAAATAGATTATCTGAATGTAAGCTACCATTACGATATACTGGGCCCGGCGTGGCCAGGTGATTAAGGCACTCGATTCACAATCTGAGGGTCGAGGGTTGGAATCCCCATCAAACCGAACATGCTAACCATTTTAGCCATGTGGGCGTCATAGTGTGACGATCAATCCCCCTATTCGTTCGTAAAAGAGTAGTCCTAAGAGTTGGCGGTGGGTGGTGATGACTGGCTACCTTCCCTCTAGTCTTACACTGCTAAAGTAGGGACGGCTAGCACAGATAGCCCTCGTGTAGCTTTGCTCGAAATTCAAACAAATAAACAAGCGGTTTGGTGAAGTCACTGCCGTATACCTCAATGTATACGTAGAACTAATTACATTTAATATTTATGAACTGTTCAGTCAATAACGTTTAACGAAATAAGAGTGTAATTAAGTTTACAACATGAAATATTGTATCCTGATAGCTAAAAATCTATGTTAGATATGTATGCATGCTGTTGATTCATTACATAATTATCGTTAACAATTTTTAACAAACTTTGATTTCTTCATAAACGTGATACATTTTAATAATAAAGAAAAACATGAGATGGAGTTCACACAAACACACGTTTATTTATGCGTTTTTATGTTAAAACTCCAATGGGAATCGTGGAGTATAATTTCAAATCTTAGATTTTTTTTTCAACTGGAAATAACATTGATTAAAAAATAGTAATATAGGATTATTAAATAATAATGGTTGCACATTAAACAGTGCACATCTATGTCTTGTTGAGGCATGCTAAAATCTAATTAATGTGGATGAATAAAAAATATGGTTCAAGGCCGACGTTTTACTGATTGCATTTTGGTCGGACTTACTTGGTCGGTTACTGTATTCCGTCGACAGTTAAGAAATTGATCGTCTGAGTAATTTTATTCATTAATCGTGTCTGCGTATAAGAAAGAAATTCCAATAACTGCCTTACAGGTTTGTATTTATTGCTTACTCAGTAGACAAGATTAGTTTCGAACTTCCTTAATTAAAAAAATCTCTTCGTTTATGTGGACGGGATATTTCCATTTTGTTTTAACAGGTAGAGGGAAATTATAGTTTTACACTAATAACTCTTCGTTTATTTTATTATATTCTATTTCGCTCAAAGCTACACGAGCGCTACCTGTGCTAGCCGTCTCTAATTGTGAAATGTAAGACTCGTCATCACCACCCACCGCGAACTCTTGGGCTACTCTTTTACCAACGAATAGTTGGATCGACCGTCATATTATAATTCCCCCACGTCTTAAAGGGTGCACATGTGTGGGGTGACGTGAAACCGAACCCTCGCTCTTCAGATTACGAGTAGAGCACATTAAGCACCTGGTCATGCCGAACCGTGCAAATAAAACACCACAGTGTAAAACCAGAAAAAAAAATGTGACTCTGTGTGTAACTAAACACAACATTCACCAGCATTTACACTAAAACCAAACTAGTGTTACATGTTTAAAACACAATATTTTTATCGCGTTGCTTAAATACTATTAACTGTAGCTTAATTTCGTTTAAACACACAGCAAGAATAACGTGGTTTTATACGTTCGAACAACTTTGTCAGTGGAAGAAATCAAATGCTGTATTTTCTATTGTTGGAAACGTTATTAGATCATGTCATTTAATAAGCTGTGGACTAATATGAACGTTTTTTTTACAGGATATTGCATTCCGTTGATGACATAAACTCAAATATTTTAATACTGAGCAACAACAAGTGTTAATTGAGACGGATGTGTTGAACTATTTTTCAATATCACGAGGAGGACGTGAACCTGACATGCAGTAGACAATATGGACTTTATAATAAGAAATTTTCAATCAAAGTTCAAGACATTTCTGGCCCACCATGACCAGGTTGATAGGACGCTCCATTATGAATATGTGGATCGCGGGTTCGAATCCTCATCACACCAAACGTACTCGCTCTTTCAGCCGTGAGGGCGTTGTAATGTGAAGGTGAATCCTACTATTAATGGTAAAAAAGTAGCCTAAGAGTTGATAGAGGGTGGTGATGGTTAGCTGCCTTTCCTCTAGTTTTATACTACTAAATTAAGGACGGCTAGCGTAGATAGCCATCTTGCAGCTTTGCGCGAAATTCCAAAACAAACAAACAATCGAAAAAATATCTAACAACGCCGAATAAAAGTAGCAGAAAACAAAACTTAAATTTGAAATAGTTGAAAGAATCATTTAGTTTTTGAAGCAGAAAATAAGAACAAAAAATCCACATAAAACAATCATGCTTCGGTTAAAAAAAAAGAACAGCAATTATTTGTTGTAGTGCCATCTTTTGGATACAATTAGAATAATGCGTATTAATTTAAACGTTTTTTCTTCGGAAGGTGACAAGACAATATAATTTGATTCACAGTAGGTTATAACGTATTTTTTCTTTATTTTGTATTTTTTTTTAAGCGCAAGTCTGCACAATGGACTATCTGTGTCTTGCCCATCACGAAGGTTAAAGCTGAACCTTACCGTTGGACGACTGAGGGTGAGCGAAGTTGTTAGAGCAGGAGATTTTATGAAATGTAAAAAAAACAATATCGAAATACGACCCAGCGTATTGAATACTTAGACAAGTCATTAGGCTAAAAAAAACGGATTAATTGGTTTATCTAACTAACAATAAGAATAGGAAAAGGAAGATCTCGTGAGTCAAATATTTGAGGGACCGAACTCTCATCCACAAAGTCACGTTTGTGACAAATTTATAATTTTGCCACCTGAGACTTTTAAAGGTGAACCATAAGAAATCTCGGATTTGTTAGTTTGTTTGTTTGAATTTCGCGCAAAGCTATTTGCGCTAGCCGTCCCTAATTTCGCAATGTAAGACTAGAGGGATGGTAGCTAGTCATCACCACCCTCCGCCAACTCTTGGGCTGCTCTTTTACCAACGAATAGTGGGATTCACCGTCACATTATAACGTCCCCACAGCTGAAAGGGAGAGCATGTTTGGTGTGACGGAAATTTTAATTCATGGAAGTGACCAACTCGTTCTCTCCAGTTTTTGTAACAATAAATTGCAATTCGTATCTTTTAAATAGATCCCATCTTTTGATTTTTTGTTGTATTTCGATTTTTTTTAAAAAACCAATAACAATTATTATTCTTAAAAAACGATACGTCAGTGTTCTGACGTCACTGAATGCTACAAGAAAGTATTTTTGGATTATTTTATGATTTTTTTCTCCTTTTTAGGATTTTTTAAAATTTTACAGCAGGCAAAATTTGTTAAAATATTTGTCATAAAATAAGAAATATATAACACAGCTCTGAAACGAACAAAAAAGTTAAAATTTTTTATTGATATGGGAATCAGTTCATTCATGTTCGGGTTTCGTTTAGGTTATCTGATTAATTTCTAAAGCTAATACAGACAGAAATATGTATACACACAGCGGATTTAGAGCTTTGGACTTTGGTTTCGGATGAGGCAAAATTGTATGAAAATTTTGAACAATACGTGCTGCCATCTATCCGTCATAACTATATATATATATTTATTAATTTGCTAGATTAATAAAACTAACATGTTTTATTAATACCTCTTAAGTATTTCAGCTATCTAATATTTAACATCTTTTTTATATATTTCTGATTAGTTTTTTATTTGCTAATTTTCAGAGTGAACGCAGTTTGATTGTCATTGAAGAAAGAAACTCATTCCATTTTTGTATTCAAGCAACAGATTAATTCTATTTTCTACAAATAATTGCATTTTCAAAGTTTATAAACATTGCTGAAATCATTATGTTTCCATCAAATGGAAGAAATTAAATTTAGAGGGCATTATTCCAAAGCGTTGTAACTGCCTGATGACTGAATTTATTAGAACCTCACGATAAGCAATACTCGTTTATAGGAATTCTTGAAACGTTATCATATAGTTGTCCAGCATAAGGCGCAATTCTCATCAGATATAAATGGTTACCTATTCCCTTTACCATGAAGGGATGCCTTAGTGAATGATTGGTTGTCGTTGAAGAGAGATAAATGGATAATGATGAAGGTTATATATATATTTTTATATATATAGTCAAATATTATTGATATATTCGAAGTACTTGACTGTGTTACAACTACCTCTCAGTTTTTTATTATTTTAGTATCGTTTTTACAGAACTAAATGTGTTTTTATTTACATTACATACATATAACGTTACATAATATTATTCCTGAATATTTTTCATATTTTACACTTTACTTCATCGAGTATTATTTCAAAACTATATGTTTTTCGACATAATCATTCTTAATATTATGGATGTCCACTGTACCATAAGACATTCACCATTGTGTTTGAAATTCTTCACGAGGCAAAAGATGCAGAGACTGAAGAGATAATTGATTTCGAAAGTGACTAAATTTGAACAACAATAACAAATTTTAAATGTGTAGTATCATACTGTTAATTTATTTTTGTCACCGTAAATAAATTTTTAAAAAATATATGTATAACTTAAAATCGTTTTGTTTTCTAGTTCAGATTACCTGACGATTTTTTTGAAATAATAAACATTGATACCAATACACTTATCTGTATTCTACTCAATTCTTGAGAGCACATTCAGTGATGGTATTTCAAGATATTCTACTTACGATCCATTATATTCACCAATGAGTCATATATGGACTAAACTATTGTTGACAATTTAGGTTTTCAGAAAACTGAACGTTAAGAGGCATTCATTTGGTTAAAAGTTGGTAACAACTCTCTTTGAGATAATTTTGGCGTGCTGAATGTAGCCGAGGTCTTATTAAGGTCCCTCATGTGCGGTTCTTTGTATCTTTAACGTTTAGAATTAACATACGTCAAATTGAATTTAATCGATTTCAGAAACAAATAAAACTAATAACATTATATTCGCAACCTTTGATATTCATATAAATCTGACAAAGTTCTGTTTTTTTTTACTTTTAAAAAATGGCAGAAAATGTCTTAACGTCTTATATAACCACAAATGGTCATGTGAACAATATTTTCATAACTTGAACATAAGCACGTTGGAACAAAAATATGCACACTGAATAAATTATCAGACACACAACACCTCATCTATAAACACCTGTTTTTGAAACAAAAGGAAATAATTGATTAATTAGACATTAATTAAGTATTGTAATATTATAAATAAACTATCCTAGGACTTCGTTTATATTTATGGACAAAGTTTAAAGTCATGATTTTGTCTGCTTCTTTCTTATAAGCACATAGCTGATTGCTCAAAATAGATTGAAAATAAATAATGCCAAATAATTTCAAATGGTTGACAAATTCTTGCGCATTCTTACGGCATATCAAATATTTTTTGACGAATGTTGGTATATTAGGTTGAATCTACATTTAACTATGTCACAAATTGTATCACATCTAGTAATTCGATAATACTGTCTTGAAGCACTAAACGTTAGATACAATGACACAGTTTTGATCTGGTTCTTTACATTTGCACCCTCCTCTAAAGACATTTTTTTTAATTAAGCACAAAACTACACAATGGGCTATCTGTGCTCTGCCCACCACGGGTATCAAAACCCGGATTTTAGCGTGTAAGTCTGCAGACATACCGCTGAGCCACTGGAGGGCGCTCTGAAGACAAATCTCACTGTCCTGAACGTGTGTGTTTGTTTGTTTTGAATTTCGCACAAAGCTACCCGAGGGCTATCTGTGCTAGCCGTTTCTAATTTAATAGTGTAAGACTAGAGGGAAGGCAGCTAGTCATCACCACCCACCGCCAACCCTTGGGCTACTCTTTAACATAATAAAAGTGGGATTGACTGACACATTATAACGTCCCCACGGCTGAAAGGGCGAGCATGTTTGGCGCGACGGGGATGCGAATCCGCGACTCTCAGATTACGAGTCGCACGTCTTAACACGCTTGGCCATGTCGGATCCTGCACGTGTATCACTGACTTCAACACTGTTATGCAGCCACAGAATCCTGCCTCTATGCACAATGCAAGTACTGGTGACAACAACATGAACTGTTGTAGTCCTGTGTTTCCACCACAGTATATACAGAGGAAAGAGTATTAATTCTGGGCAGTTGGTCTGTTTCCAGACTCACTTCTGTGGACAAACAAAGAGCATGATTTTAATGCTTCTGGTAGTTGCAAACGCCTGAACAAAACGATTCGTGTTTCATTACTTGTGGCAAGCTACGTGTCTCACAAACAAACTTTCCAGCACATTTTATCTTGTCTAAGCCTGGGTCTAAGGAGTGCTAGAACATAATAGTGTTACTGACAAACTATAAGTTTGCAATCTTCTTCTGTTTAGCGACGAAAGAAGTTACACTACAAGCAGTCAGGACGTGGAATAGGTTAGAAGACTTTAAAACACAGGAGAAATATTGTCGTTTCTCCTAAATGGCAACAGAAGGAAAGTACGTGGATTTCTTTGGTATGCTAGCTTTATCCACACGTGTTTGGTATTTACCTTCTGTTTTGCTGCAGCAAGTCAACAGTTAGAGTAAATCCCCTGATGTCCCTAGCTGACCATGATGGCCCTATTGCTCTGGAAATGATATAAAGTCATCCTTTGTCTGCTTCTTTATTATGATAAAGAAATAATAGTTCACATGTTCTTAAATAAAAGGCTGAAAACGAATTACGACAAAAATTTGCTGTCAAGTTTCTTTCACACAAACATTTATGATGATTTGTGTAGAAACTTAGATTGGCAACAACAACCTTCGAAATCCGCAGGAAAAGTCTCGAGGCCACCTAAAAAGTATCAATTTTAATAATATTGTCTAGTCTATTGTAAATCATACCCTCTTTGTACTATAGCAACACAATACATAATGCTGATCCAAACAGAGAACATTTTTCAACAATGCATGCATGAGGTGTATTCTGAAACTTAGTGCATAATTTGATACACTTTTATAAACATACAATTACTAATGTTATACCGTATAAGAAAATAGTGCTACAATACGTTTGTCATATTCAGTGTCCACTAAGCTTTCGCCCAATGCCAGGACTAATGACGGATACAACAAACACAGTTATGGTCTAATCCCTTTAAATATATTTATATATCAGTAATTTTTTGCAATGAGAACAACAACTGTTAAGGCGTGAGTTAGATTACACATGTGAATTATAATTATTATAAATTTTAGTTAAGTTATTTACAAATCAGGTTTTTCAGTGATGTCGAGAAACCCACTTGTTGAGAATTTTATATGCAAAAACGGCTCGTTTGGGTTCAGAAAATATTTTAAATAGAAGAGCGAACAACGTTTCGACTTTCTTCGGTCATCGTCAGGTTCACAAAGAAAGGGGTAACTGACCGGAAGCTGACCACATGTTTGGAAGGGGTTGTGTAACTGAGTGTCGCAATGTAGACATAATATTATATTAATATAATATATATTATAATATATAATATATATATATATATTCAAACATCCAACCCCGCCCTCTACATTATGTAGACATAATATTATATTAATATAATATATATTATAATATATAATATATATATATATTCAAACATCCAACCCCGCCCTCTACATTGCGACACTCAGTTACACAACCCCTTCCAAACATGTGGTCAGCTTCCAGTCAGTTACCTCTTTCTTTGTGAACCTGACGATGACCGAAGAAGGTCGAAACGTTGTTCGCTCTTTTATTTAAAATATTTTCTGAACCCAAACGAGCCGTTTTTGCATATAAAAATCAGGTTTTTGAGTAAAAATCAACAGTACAACATTACTTATTTTTAACACTGTTTATTTCAAGGCATGTAAAGAAGTAGTGTGTTTCAAAATCAACAGAATGTTTTGAACTGAGTCAGTATTTCTAAACTAAGTAATATGAAAATACAAATACACTCCATGTAAAGATAACCATATTTTATGTTCTTCGTGAAAATATAGCCTAACCTTTCAATACATTTTTCTTTAGCGCTTTTTAAACAAATTTACTATATTTTAAACCAACAGAAATGAAATATTTATCTTACATATAGAAATATTTTAAGGCTTTTTCTCTGTATGATAATGTATATATAATTTAGTAAATCTCTAACGTTAATTGTACGTCTGTACAACAACACTGTGTTTCTGAACAAAGCAGTTACAGACAAGTAAAGTGAATCTGATAAAACAATGCTATTTTCTACATGCACACATAAGTATACACATTAATTGGTAATTTATTTACAATGTTCTGATATGTTACAATATTCAATACGATATTCGATACCAGTCTTAACTATTTTTGTTTTACTTATTTTTAAGCCATGAATACTATTTTTAATAGCTACTAGGAATGTCACACTCATAGCTCGAAGTTTGATTGTTTTACTTATTTTTAAGCCATGAATACTATTTTTAATAGCTACTAGGAATGTCACACTCATAGCTCGAAGTTTGATTGTTTTACTTATTTTTAAGCCATGAATACTATTTTTAATAACTACTAGGAATGTCACACTCATAGTTCGAAGTTTGAGTCGTGACGTTTTATCAGTTTTAAATGTACCTGTGCTGTTAGGGTTCGTGAAGTCTTGTAACAGATACTTTAGGAACACCGAAACCTTACTTCGATACCCAAATGAACGCAGCATTGGTTTGTGCCAATAAACCACGATCAATACACAAACGTTCTTCAATTAAAAACACCTTACGCTGCCTTTCGTTATATTTTACTACCTATTTAATGTTTCTTTTTGTTGTTGTTTTTTTTACTTTCATGGATTCAAGCTATTCGGTTGGAACGTGTGTGCGTGTTTTCTTACAAAAGGGCCACGTCGGACTATCTGCTGATGTCCAGCGAGGGGATTCGAACCCCCGATTTTATCGTTGTAAATCCGTATACTTACCGCTGTACTAGCTTTGGACTTCAGTACAACACAAAATAAGTAAGACACTTTAGTACAACACAAAATAAGTAAAGCACTTTAGTACAACACAAAATAAGTAAGACACTTCTTTTACGTTAAAACATTTTTCATGAAAACGTTTTTATTCTGACATTCAGGAAAAACATTTTATAGTTTGAAATTATTGCTACATTCTTTAAGTAACACTTAAACTAAAATGTCGATTTAAAATCATTATTATATAAAAAGTGTTTTCTTTTAAATTAAAACACAGAAAAATACGCCTATAAAAATTCATTGATATATAACACTAAACTCCTGGATGAATGTATATTCATACAGAATATTGAAAAATCTATTCCCATTGCTGTCCTAGATGAATGTATATTCATACAAAATATTGAAAAATCTATTCAAATTGCTGTCCAAGATGGATGTATATTCATATAGAATATTGAAAAGTTTATCCCATTGCTGCCCTAGATGAATGTATATTAACATAGAATATCGAAAAAATTATCCCATTGCTGTCCTAGAGGAATGTATATTCAGATAGAATATTGAAAAATCTATTCCCATTACTGTCCCAGATGAATGTATATTCATACAAAATATTGAAAAATCTATTCAAATTGCTGTCCTAGATGAATGTATATTTATACAGGATATTGAAAAATCTATTCCCATTGCTATCCTAGATGAATGTATATTCATATAGAATATCGAAAAAATTATCCCATTGCTGTCCTAGATGAATGTGTATTCATATAGAATATTGAAAAATCTATTCAAATTGCTGTCCTAGATGAATGTATATTTATACAGGATATTGAAAAATCTATTCCCATTGCTGTCCTAGATGAATGTGTATTCATATAGAATATTGAAAAATCTATTCAAATTGCTGTCCTAGATGAATGTATATTTATACAGGATATTGAAAAATCTATTCCCATTGCTGTCCCAGATGAATGTATATTCATACAAAATATTGAAAAATCTATTCAAATTGCTGTCCTAGATGAATGTATATTTATACAGGATATTGAAAAATCTATTCCCATTGCTGTCCTAGATGAATGTGTATTCATATAGAATATCGAAAAAATTATCCCATTGCTGTCCTAGATGAATGTGTATTCATATAGAATATTGAAAAATCTATTCCCATTGCTGTCCTAGATGAATGTATATTCATATAGAATATCGAAAAAATTATCCCATTGTTATCATAGATGAATGTGTATTCATATAGAATATTGAAAAATCTATTCCCATTGCTGTCCCAGATGAATGTATATTCATACAAAATATTGAAAAATCTATTCAAATTGCTGTCCTAGATGAATGTATATTTATACAGGATATTGAAAAATCTATTCCCATTGCTATCCTAGATGAATGTATATTCATATAGAATATCGAAAAAATTATCCCATTGCTGTCCTAGATGAATGTGTATTCATATAGAATATTGAAAAATCTATTCCCATTGCTGTCCTAGATGAATGTGTATTCATATAGAATATCGAAAAAATTATCCCATTGCTGTCCTAGATGAATGTGTATTCATATAGAATATTGAAAAATCTATTCCCATTGCTGTCTGTTACTTTAGTTTATTTTTTCAATATTGCAATTGTATACACAATAATAAATATGTCGGTCGCTTTGTAGACTAAAATTGAAACAAAGTATTTGTACAAAGAAATATTTTATTTTGTAGAAAAAAATGTGTTTGTAATTAAGTACAAAGCTACACAATGGGCTATCTGTGTTTTGCCCACTACAGATATTGAAACCCAAATTTTAGCGTTGTAAGTGCGCAAACATTCTGCTGTACCACTAAAGGGCTCTCTTGAAAAGAAAATCGTAAAACGAAACACTATTCGTTTGTTGAACATTCACTGACTAGTTCTAGGCATTATTTGACACATAAATGTGACTCTGGGAACATGCACACTAAAAGTCAAAATAATTCAAGAAATGGATAATTTGGCATTATTCAAGTTTTCTATCTCCTAGTGCATAAACTTGGCTCTTCTTTTTGTTGGACATATCTCAGTTGGATCTTGAAACTTGTAGACCAGTTCAGTGCCGTAACAAAGCTCGAGATTTATTTTTTATAGTGATACCAAAGTAATATCGATGTCCACTGGCATCTGTCGGGCACAGAATGAAAAAAAGAAACTACTTACATTTCGAAAAACATTAAAATTTAACTACGTTACTGAAAATTTAATGTTGAGTTAGGCCGAAGTGGAAAGAAACGTTCATATCGAACGGTTTGAAATTAGTAAGGAATGTTCATTTTGAATTATCCTTAAGAAATGAAGAATGTTTATATCTTACACTTTAACAAATTTATACAGAAGTATAATGTTGAATTGTATTAAATAAATACATAATAGTGATATTGAATTGTATCCAAATAACGAGAGACACTTATGTTGAATAACACCAGTGAGGGAAGTATAATTTGAGGGGCAACAAAAAGCTAGACGCGAACATTCATGATGAAATATACGAAAGATATGGAGAATGTGTGTCAAGATAACAAATAAACACGATGATGAGAGATATGAAATATCAAAGAAAGTTAACGAGAGATTGTACTAAAGGATCATTAATATTTAAGTGTAGTAGCAACGAACTCAGTGAGTCAAACTGGTGTCAGTACGACACATAACATTATAGAGTTACAACCTAGAAATGAAGCTAAAGACACGGAAGTTGAACGTAAACAAATTATCGAAAAATTTGTATGCAAAAACGGTTCGTTTGGATTGAGAAAATATTTTACATATTCTCAACCCACTGGCATGGCCAAGCGCTTAAGGCGTGCGACTCGTAATCCGAGGGTCGCGGGTTCGCGCCTGCGTCGCGCTAAATATGCTCACCCTTCCAGCAGTAGGGATGTATAATGTTATGGTCAATCCCACTATTCGTTGGTAAAAGAGTAGCCCAAGAGTTGGCGGTAAGTGGTGATGACTACCTACCTTCCCTCTAGTCTTACACTGCTAAATTAGGGACGGCTAGCACAGATAGCCCTCGAGTAGCTTTGTGCGAAATTTCAAAACAAAACAAACGCATTCTCAGCCCAAACGAGGCGTTTTTTGCATATACATTTCTCAACAAGTGGATTTCTCGACATCACCGATTACAAATTATCGAAAAATTTGGGATTAAGCTGTATCAGCGTGGCACACAACGTGAAAATTGGAGCTTACATTTGACGACGAAACATGGAAGTGGAACAATTTTATCAAGGAACTTGAAACCAGTTGATGTTGGTAGGACTTACAACATTAAAACCGTAACTTACTGAAGAGAGTAAAAAATGTATGTTGAACTGATCGAAATATCGAGAAACTTAAGGTCAGGTTGCATCAGTGTGTCACACAACGTTAAATATACCAATGGTTGTAAAAGTATGGTGGTTGAACTCTTCTCTACGAGAAAAAAAATGAAGTTAACATTGTCGCACATTTACAGAATACTCCTGAAAGTTTGTACACAATTTACCTGCCATGTTTTACTGCGGAACTTGGTGGCAAAATGCTCATTCGTGCTGTTTTCTCAGAACATTTAGGAACATTTCGTTCAGAGTGTCAACTTGATGAGACTGAATACTGAGAGGGCGTGATAATCGACGGTTGCTGTCTGAAAAAAAAGAGAGGGAATTATGATAAAATACGAAAGTATTAGAATTCAAAACTATTTCCAAGTTACCCTAAAGAAAGAAGAGAGAGATAAACAAAACCAAAACCTTACCACCGGACCTTCTTCTTGCTAATATCTCTGGCTCAGATGATTCAACCACTGGCTCACGTTTTCCATAGTACAGACCCTTAAATCCTAGGAAAGGTACTATTACTCTCGCCAGCAGGAGCTCTAACCTCAGCTTGTTCTTGCTTGGAGGAAATGAGTCATTAACGTTCTTTATAAAACAAACAAAGTTATCGTATAAGCCATGTTTCTTCAAGAATTTCTTATAAGTCAAGTCGTTGATTTCATACAAATTATGCCTTTAAAGATGTTCCATGAAAACCAACATTTCTGAAGTAAGTATTGTTTTATTATCAATAGAAATCTTGGTGAATTTAGCAATAATTATTTTTCTCTTGTATATCAAGTGAATCTTAAGACATTGGTACTATTAGCATTATTTCATTTAGTTAAAGAAATGCAGTCGTACACTTGATTAATTTCATAATTTAAATTTTAGTTATCATTTTTAGCCATTTATCATAAAGAGTCTTTTGTCAGATATGAAATGGCTAGTTATAATGGAATTCAAAAAACGAATCTTTAATTTGAAAACATTAATAAATCATTAAAATACCTAAAGATCTCTTGTAATAATGTACGAAGAAAAGATAAAAAGTACTTGCTTTAAGAATATCAGAATAATTGTTAATAGAACTAGAACAGAGATAAAGTTTTTGAAGTTCCAATGAAATATGTTGATCTCTTTTGTTCATTTGTGCAACCCTAATTCATATTTCAAATATACGTCGACAGATGTCGCTTTAATATCAATTATTTTACATTCTAGTATTTTAAATAACGATACAGCTTTGGGTACATTGGTTTATTGTTAACATAAAATACGTTAAGTTTTCATCGAAGTACAGGAAGATTTGAGACTGTTTTATTATTATTCTTTAACCTACTGAGTCCATGAAATGTCTCGTAGCTCTAATAGTTTAAATTTCTAGTAAAAATTGAGTCTTCAGGCATCTCAATGGGAAGAAACTATTCCTAATAAAACCATTAGGTTGTCCAGAAATAAATGTCGTTTTTGAGCGACGAAGTTTGTAAAAGTATAAACCAGTGTTGTAAAACATGCTCTAATCAAAGTAAGCACCATATCCTTCAACGCATTTTTGATAATGTGTAACGATGCTGTTTACGTCCCTTCTTTGAAAATCAGAGTTTTAATGGTCAATAAACGCCTTTAAAGCTTCTTCTGCAGCTATCTGGTTTTGAAAGAGTTTATTGTTCAAAAAGTTGTCAAATTGCTTGGAAAAATGAAAATCTGTAGGAAAAAGGTCTGGGAAATAAGGTAGATGAGACAGAACCTCGATTTCCAATTCGTTCAATTTTTGGAGCGTCATCCTTGACAGGTCTCATAACGCCGATTTTGTTGATCTTCGGTCAGCTCGCGTCAAACCCACTTATCCAACTTTTTCATCTTTCCAGTCGCACTCAGGTGATTCGCAATGCTTGATTTGCTTGGGTTTATTTTCTGCAAGCTCACGTACTGTCGTGCGAGGGTCTGTCTCAAGTACTTACATTTTAGATGTTTTCATTTAAGGATGGCTTTCTTCCATGACCTTCATTGTCTTCAATACTTTCATGTCCATGTCAAAACCTTTAAAATCAATGATGAACTGTACGTTCAGTAACAGATCCGTGGCCGAATGTCTGGTTGATGTTTCGTGTAGTTTTGGTAGCTTTTCGTCCAAGTTTGAAATCGTAGAGGAAAATCAGACGAAAGTCCTTCTTGTCCACACTGCCTTGGGATCTGTGAAACTTACTCTGAGTATAGTTGAAACAGAAGACAACTAAGACACCTTGTAAGCGACAAACGTTGAATTAAAACAACCAATCAACGATAAGTTACTCATTATTCAGCTTCTAAACGTCATCGTGAGAATTCCTATATTTATTTCTGGACAACCTAATAAATATCTACAACTGAAAAGAGAATTATTATTACGAGTAACCGAAGCTCGTGCATTGGTTGCGAAGCTGTCATAATATAATTACATTAAAGTTAACTTGCTGGTTTCTACGAAAATATATTTACTTAGCTTATGAAAACTAATTATCTTGAAGCTATCAAATAAATAAAGAACAAGCAGAAACACTACGAAAATATATTTACTTAGCTTATGAAAACTAATTATCTTGAAGCTATCAAATAAATAAAGAACAAGCAGAAACACTACGAAAATATATTTACTTAGCTTATGAAAACTAATTATCTTGAAGCAATCAATCAGAGTACAGTTTCTACTTTACAGTACATCGGTATGATTTATAACATAGTCACCAATAGTTTGAATAATATTATATTACGTTTTAAAGCCAACTACGTAATAATAAGTCTTACGTATAATATAAGCAGCATATGTTTTATGCCAGGTGGCACTTCGGTTGTTTCAGAGACCAAAGCATCTAACGAAGAGAAAAACATTATTTAACTTTTGTCGTTTTAGATATTTATACATTGGGCTAATAACTACTTAGATATTTGATAGGGTAGAAGAGTAACTGATCAAAAATCTATATGATACGCATATAACTGGTTATACACCTTAGAACATTAATTTCCCAATTATCAGCAAAAAAAAAGGTTAAATATTTTAAATATCAAGTACTGTAACTTATCTGTTGGAACCTGTAGACCATACAAGTATCATACTGTAATACAATACAAACAGTCGTTGACACTGATTTTATTTTATTTTATATGTCGTTAAAGAAATCAAGCTTTAAAAAAAAAACAAATCTTAAAGAAAACAGTGAGAAGAAATGTTAGTTTTTTTAGCTGTTCATAAATGAAAATAAAATGTTCTGTCATAGAATTTTATAATATATATATATATATATATATTATTGTATTTCTAAGGTAAACATTTGCTCGACTTCTTCCTTTCGCAACAGGTCCCGGCCTTTCTTTCCGTTGCTGCCTTTGCCTCCACCCAAGACAATATTTAGAGAGACATCCTCCACCCAAAGAGTTAATAATAATAATAATAATTCATTTATAAAAAATAAAAAAACAAAAAAACACTTGTTCCTAATAACAATTCACGAAAGGGGACGAAGAGAAACCACAACGTTCCTGAACACCCCAGTTGGAGAGAGAACTCTTCTGATTTCTCTCTCTCTAAACTGAACCCCTGCCACGTTAGTTCAGTTTAGTTTAGTTAGGTAAACATTTACGCTGTACGTTTCAGATTTGAAACTTTCATTAATAATAATTATAATAAAATAATACTTGTTATTTTGTTGTATTATTTTATTACATTTGTATCTTTACAAGTACATGCATATTGCGAATTGTTACGATTTTGGACCTATCAGGCGAATGCAGATCTGATTCAAAAATTTCTGACTTCCCATGGATCAAAAATGCTAGAGACACACAGCGGTAGGAAATTGAACTATTAATATTAACAACATAGTTGCAGTATTACAATATAAATATTTTTCAGTGATTCCATGAAAAGAAGTGTGCTTCTTTGCACTACTCAAGAATTACATTAAGTTTCAGGCTAAATATATATATATATTGCGAGGTCCGGCATGGCCAGGTAGGTAGGGCATTGTAATCGTAATCCAACGGTCGCGGGTTCGAATCCTTGTCACACGAAACATGCTCATCCTTTCGTGTCCGGCATGGCCAAGCGTGTTAAGGCGTGCGACTCGTAATCTGATGGTCGCGGGTTCGCATCCCCGTCGTGCCAAACATGCTGGCTCTTTCAGCCGTGGGGGTGTTATAATGTGAAGGTCAATTCCACTATTCGTCTGTAAAAGAATATCCCAAGAGTTGGCGGTGGGTGGTGATGACTAGCTGCCTTCCCTCTAGTCTTACACTGCTAAATTAGGGACGGCTAGCACAGATAGTCCTCAAGAAGCTTTGTGCGAAAATTAAAAATAACACAAAAAATATATATATTGTGCCTAATAAAAAACGATATAGAAAAAAATACATATAACAAACTTGATATTAATAAATATTTTTAGTCTTGAAGTACCTAAGAATATCAGAATAACTTTCTACGTCTTTACTCAAAATAAAGGAGGCCTGGCATGGCCGAGCGCGTTAAGGCGTGCACTCGTAATCCGAGGGTCGCGGGTTCGCGCTAAACATGCTCGCCCTCCCAGCCGTGAGGGTGTATAATGTGACGGTCAATCCCACTATTCGTTGGTAAAAGAGTAGCCCAAGAGTTGGCGGTCGGTGGTGATGACTAGCTGCCTTCCCTCTAGTCTTACACTGCTAAATTAGGGACGGCTAGCACAGATAGCCCTCGAGTAGCTTTGTGCGAAATTCCAAAAACAAACAAACAAACTCAAAATAAAGAAAAAAATACCTTTGTGTGTGTGGTCAAAAGTATCATTAGTAAAGAATAAATTACCTTAAACTACCGAGTAAATTACTGAATGAAAGTTTTAGTTGCGTAGTTGGCATTCTAAAATAAATATATATACATATTAAAAGCTTCAGTCCTCAGTTTCAGTTATCACAATCCTAGAGAATAAAAACAACAAAATCAGAAACGTTCGTTCCTAATAATATTTGTAGTGACGTTCTGAAGTTTGAGCTCACAGAATGAAATAAGAGCAGCCAATCAGCAACATTCTACAATAGTTGTTTTGACCAATTTAACTGAACAATGGAATTTGATTGTGACTCTTATAGCGCATCCATAGCATCAAAGATTGTTTAAACCTAACACTATAGTACAATAAAATCTGTAACACTATAGTACAATGAAATCTGTAACACTATAGTACAATAAAATCTGAAAAAAATATTTTAGTTTTTTCAGAGAATCAATGACAGAATATACAAACAACTAACACTAGTTTACAAAGAAATGAAGGCAAGCACAAAAATAGCTGTTTTAACCTAATTTGGGGGTGCTGAATTCAGATTTAATATCCGTTTTCACACTTCACCTCTAGTGTTTTAGATATGCATACTGTACATTTTGTACACATATTGTACATAAAGGCGTATATGCATTCAGGGTTAATTTCTAATATTGTGTGACTTATGTCTTCTTTTTAGTTATTATGCAATAAATGTAAGTGATAGCATTACATTATATATACATATATATTGCTATATATCAAGACGGATCACCAGTTTCAGGAATCGGAACAAAGACCTTGCTTCATTTTTCGACATGGAAAACAAGTTGTGCTACTGCACAAATGTACCTGGCTTGTTCACTTTCCTTGGTTTGCCACATAATCCTTCAGACTGGCGTCTTTTCAAAGACTCTTCCAAACGAAGTCTCAAGGCTGTGCTTCTGCACAACGGGAATAAATATCCCAGCATTCCTACTGATACTCTGTCCATCTAAAGGAGTCCTATGACAATATGGAGCTTTTTTTAGAAACTGTTAAGTACAACCAGTACCAGTGGAGTCTTTGTGGGGACCTCAAGGTCATTGGTCTTCTTATGGGTATGCAAGCGGGCTTCACAAAGTACTGTTGCTTTCTCTGTCTCTGGAATAGTCGAGCTGTATCCCAGCATTACAAGCAGAAAGACTGGGGGTCTAGAAGCACTTTCGTTCCTGGCAAACACAGCGTCAAGGAGAATCCTCTGGTTGACATGAAGAAGGTGCTTCTTCCTCCTCTTCACATCAAGCTTGGTTTTATGAAGAATTTCGTGAAGGCCATGGACAAAAATGGTGCTGCCTTCCAACACTTGTCTACTGTGTTCCCAGGTCTCAGTGCTGCTAAGTTCAAAGAGGGCATCTTTGTCGGACCTCAAACCCGAGCAGTGCTGAAGTATACTGATTTTGAGGAGCTTCTTACCTTAAAGGAACTGAGAGCATGGGAAGCATTTAAGTCAGTCTGTAGTGGCTTCCTTGGTAACACACGCATACCAAATTACCAAGCCTGTATTGAGAAGTTGCTAAAGACTTATGAGGATATGGAATGCCGAATGTCACTCAAAATTCATTTTCTCCATTCCCACCTCAACTTCTTCCCTCCAAACCTTGGAGCAATGAGTGATGAGCACAGAGAAAGATTCCACCAAGACATTACGAAGATGGAGAGCAACTACCAAGGCAAGTGGAACCCCAGCATGATGGAAGACTTCTGCTGGATGCTCTTGCGTGACATCCCGGAGGCAAAATACAACAGATCATCTAAGAAAACACACTTCTAACTGTCTGCGGTACTATGACTTGTGTACATTGTGTCATCCAAGTATATTTATTCCGTCAATGTTCTTCATCTATCCTGTTTTATCTGTAATAAGCTGCTGCAACTGTTGAAATACACTGTATACACTCTGTATATACTAAAATGAGACTATTTAAAAGCCAGAAAACTAGAGATGATAGAGCAAAAATGTTTATAAATTTGAATTCAGCACACCCAAATTAGTAAAATACACCTATTCACATTCTTGCCTCAGACAAAAAATATTTTTTTGTAAACCAGTGTAATTGTTTATTTGTTATTGTTATTTTTTGTATTTTGTAGTTTCATTTAACTCAGAAACTATAGCAAAGGTTACGGGTTCAATTCCTACCTCGTGCACAGCACAGGTAGTGCATTGTGCAACTCCTTGCTTAAGAGAAAGTCATATGCATTTTCTAGGTTTACAGTTATCGTACGTGATGGAGTTTACTGTATGTCGTCAACTGTAAAATTTACAAAAGTAAATTGAGTAGCTCCAACTAGACTTGCGACAGACACATGCGACGTGGTGGTTATATTTAAAACTGCTAGATAAACCATTCGAAGAAATCAGAACTATACTTTAAGCTTGGCAAAGGAAACTAAGTGAAAGGTAAACATTGTAACACAGCCAGGTATGCCTGACGTTTGCGTGTTGTGAGAACTAAGCATGAGATGCTTATTGTATATATACAGTTCATACCTTCATAAACATATAGAAATCCAGAAACAGGTACCAGATCCTGTAAGAGGGGCTGTGAGATATCTGAAAGAGTGTTTGTTTGTTTGGAGTGAGGCACAAAGCAAAACAATGGCCTATCTGTGCTATGCCCACCACGGGTATCTAAACCTGGATGCTCGCGTTGTAACTCTGCAGACATAACGCTGTATCACTGGGAGGGGGTGAGTAAGAGTGTGCATTTAAGCTTAACTAAGAAAGCTAGGTGTAAGTAGAAACTGTTAAACACATTTTAAAGTACATGCATAATTTCTGACACAGAAATAATAACGCAAGAAAACACATGTTAATCAATATTAATTTTATACCAACCGTGTCACTTGGATGTTGTTTGTTGTTTTGAATTAAGCAATAAACTACACAATGGGCTATCTATGCTCTGCCCACCACGGGTATCGAAACCCGGATTTTAGCGTGGAAGTCCGCAGACATACCGTTGAGCCACTGGGAGGCATGTCACTTGGAAAGATTAATATTAACACCTGTTGTGATACTTTGAAGTATTAATTTTAAGCCCAGTTCCTCACCTTCATTTCTAGGTTTACACCCACTTTCTCATATACAAGTTCTTAGTTTACACTTACTTTCTTATATACAAGTTCTCATTTTACACCCAACTTCTTATATACAAGTTCTTAGTTTACACCCACTTACCACATACAATTTCTTAGTTTATACCCACTTACTCATATACAATTTCTTAGTTTACACCCACTTCCTCATATACAAGTTCTTAGTTTACACCCATTTTCTCATGTACAATTTCTTAGTTTACACCCACTTCCTCATATACAAGTTCTCATTTTACACCCATATCCTGATATACAAGTTTTAGCTTACACCCACTTTTTCATATACAAGTTTTTAGTATACACCCACTTTCCATATACAAGGACCTGGCATGGCTTAGCGCGTTAAGGCGTGCGCTTCGTAATCTGAGGGTCGCGGGTTCGCGCCCGAGTCGCGCCAAACATGCTCGCCCTCCCAGCCGTGGGGGTGTTATAATGTGACGGTCAGTCCCACTATTCGTTGGTAAAAGAGTAGCCCAAGAGTTGGCGGTTGGTGGTGATGATTAGCTGATTTTCCTCTAGTATTACACTGCTAAATTAAGGACCGCTAGCACAGATAGCCCTCGAGTAGCTTTGTGCGAAATTCCAAAAACAAAAACATCCATATACAATTTCTTAGTTTACACCCACTTTCTCATACACAAGTTCTTAGTCTACACCTACTTTCTCATATGCAAGTTCTGAGTTTACATTCTTTATATTATTTTCAGATACTTACACCCACAGTGTGAATTTCTAGTGCTTATTATACACCTACTATGCTATTTTAAAGGTAATTTTAAAATTATATTTGAAAAATTTTAAGATTCTTAATTACCCTAAATACCGACAAAGTTTATTCTATGCCGTGTTTTACACAGCGCTTTATGATAGTTTCAGTAAGTTTTTAGTAGTTTAATAACACTAAAACGATACTTTACTGTAAAGTAATCAAAACGCACAGTGATAGCCACTAGTGGTTTAAGTTTACATGTAGATAATTTATACTTATAGAAACTACTAGACAAGCACAATATAACCGTTATTGAAGGTGCCAGGCTTTATCTGAACACATCTACACGTTTAGGTTAGCCACTACGAAGAACGACCTATTAGTGACACGCTGTTTCGACCTTTATAGATTTTCATGTACCTTTCTAATGTAAAACTTCTCGACACGACAACTCACATAAAATGTGTTGCCAACTGTATATATTCTTCTCTTAAAATAGATTTCCAGGAACACATTTTTACACACCCTAGACCAGAATCTCTGTTAACTAAGAATCACGAATTATTTATATATATATATTTTAAACTTTAATTGGTGATCAGTGTTAGAATTTTAAATTAATTCGATTTAATATTATTTCAATTTAACATTGTGAGAAAGAATGTTTTTTGAAATGCGCTCGGCTAAAGATAATTCTTTAATTTTCAGTTTTTCTACATCCGATATATGTTAATTTAGTCTAAATATTAAAGTTTAGCGTGCTTTGGTATCATACGTTAGACCACAGTTGAAATAGATTTTATAACTGCTACACTGATCTATTAACGATATTTTCGATATAACTAGAAGTAAGTTAAGCAGCTACATGACGCGTAATGCGTTCCTAAAAATGTTATCTATATGTGGGTAAGCAGTTAGAACATTTGACAAATCAATGCTCTTCATATCAACATTAGTAATCGTAAGTCGGCGTTGTATGACCAGGTGGTTAACGCACTTGACTCATAATCAGAGAGTCGCGGGTTCGAATCCCCATCACACCAAACATACTCGCCCTTTCAGCCGTGGGGGTGTTTTTAAATACGGTCAATCCCACTATTCGTCGGTAAAAGAGTTGCCTAAGAGTTGACGGTGGATAGTGATGACTAATTGCCTTCCTTCTAGTCTTACACTGCTAACACAGATAGCCCTCGAGTAGCTTTGCACGAAATTCAAAGAAAACTCTTTTCTTGTTTGCTTTAGCTGCAGATTGGCGATTCATAGAATGCCCCGAGTTTATTTATCATCCAGTGCAAACATTTAGTTCATAACTCCGTCGTCTTTTGACCAATTTGAGATCTAATTACAGTTGTCGATTCAGGATGTCAAACCCTTTTGAAAGATGTATCGAAATCTGATAGGCTAGTTTCCACTAATCCTCCCTAAAAGAATTTCATTTCGAGGGTAGGTCGGTAGAAATCCTAACGAGTAATAAACTGAATCAGGCACGTGCCCCCCCCCCCACGCATTGGTATTGCCGGGACACAAAAATATAGCTAATAAAAAAGAAAAGTAAAAAAAGTTTCATAAACTAATTTACTTAAATCCTGCCTGAAAGAATTTCATTTGCCGCGGCTGTTGAGGATTACCTGTTGTTTATTCCGAAGACATAGTTAAACAGTTTCGCTTAATGTTATAACAGCTCCTCCAATTTGTAAAGCTCTCATATACAATACGCTGCTTATCATCGTTAAGAGATAATTGTTGTTTATCTTCTTGAGGAATGGAAGGTACTTTGGAAGTTTATCGATTGATGTGTGTACCAAGACTTCATAAACTTGAAGGTCATTATTTAACTGTCGTTCCAAGGTTAACGAAATCACAGCAAGGCTTTATAAATCTAAAGGTCATTACTTGAATGTTGTTTAAAGGTCAATGGAACCACTGCAAGGCTTTATAAACCTGAAGATCATTACTTGAATATCATTTTAGAATTAATAGAATCACAGTACGGCTTTATAAATCTAAAGGTCATTACTTAACTGTTGTTCCAAGGTCAATAGAATCACAGCAAGGTTTTATAAGCCTGAAGGTCCTTATTTAATTGTCGTTCCAAGGTTAACAGAATCACGGTGTATTTTATATATATTTGTAACTTACAATTCCATTCTTCTTTATTGTAAATGTAATAATCTTATTAAGAGTGTGCTCTGTAGTAAACTACTTAACTAGCACAGTTTATTATTTTCTGTCTTTCTAACAGAAAGCTTAATCAAACGAGACTTTTTTATTAAAAATAAAGAGCAGATTTTTAAGTAAATTCATTTGTTGGAATTCAAACAAAACCCGGCTTCTAGAGTTATAAGTTCACAGATATACCGCTGTGTCACGGGGAAAATAAAATATAGGCATTAGTAATTACACTGTCTGTGATTCACGACCACTCTACATAACTAGTAATTACTAACTTTGTGGTTTGCAACGACTCCATACGCCAGTAAGGTTGTGGTTCACTACGAACCTAGATAATAGTAATTACACTGTCTGTGATTCACGACCACTCTACATAACTAGTAATTACTAACTTTGTGGTTTGTAACGACTCCATACGCCAGTAAGGTTGTGGTTCACTACGAACCTAGATAATAGTAATTACACTGTCTGTGATTCACGACCACTCTACATAACTAGTAATTACTAACTTTGTGGTTTGTAACGACTCCATATGCCAGTAAGGTTGTGGTTCACTACGAACCTAGATAATAGTAATTACACTGTCTGTGATTCACGACGACTTCAGGTATTGATTTTTTTTATGAAATTGTGCAAAGCTACACTGTGGCTATTTGCACTTTACGTCCCTAATTTATCAGTAAAAAACCGAGAGGGAAGGCAACTAGTCATCACCACTCAACGCCAATTCTTGATTTACTCTTATTCCAACGACCGTTACATTATAACGCCTCCACGGTTAAAAGGGCGAGCATGTTTGGTGTCACGGGAATTCGAACCCGCGACCCTCAGGCCATGCCAGGCCCTAGATACTAAGTGCTTCAAACAGTTGTGATTCACGTCGACTGTAGATACCCGAGATGGGCAGAGCACAAGTAGCACATCGTGTAGCTTTGTGCTTAACTTCAAACAAATAAACAAAATAACTTTGTATGCTGGTAATTATAGACGTTATAATTCACGATGACTCTACATAACTAGTAATTGCTAACATCGTGGCTTAGCAATGAGTCCATATGCTAGTAACTACAAACAAATTCTCTAATATTTTTTAAAGGTATTGATGCATTATATATGAAGTAGATAATATTTTCTTCACATAAAAACGAAAGTAGTTTAACTTCTTACCTGTTGTTTAGTTATCAAACGGAGAAAATTCAACTCACCTTCAATGTTTAATTTCAGAACAACTACGTCCCTAAAAGAAGCGAGTGTAGTTTGTCGAATAGTGACACCTCCTCTCGTCTAGATGAAGAAAACAAATATGTACATGTATATGTGTATTTATGTAATGTAACTGCACACTATAGTACCAAAAACATTGAGACAGCTGATCTGAAGAAAGAGATGTAGTGTTTCACTAGTAGAGCTACATCTTTTCTTTAACATCATGTTTCTTAATGCATGATGATAAAACATCAATAAGAATAAACTGGTACACCTCTTACAACAAGTATGGAGATTTGTTTCTCGTGTCCCTCACATAGTATTTTAAATCTTCTGGTCCAATTCACACGAATCTGGGTCGAATTCATTCTATATGCTATTTGCTCCAAACCTCTTGTGGACAACATGGCATCCAAGTTAATGACCATTGTCCACGATATCATAAAACGATCTGAATTATTACCACTGGACCAAGTAAAAGTCAGTTTAAACAAATCCATATCGTGAAACTATCCCCACCAAGTTTCACGGTCGGGATGACACAGTTATATCCAAAGCATTCAGTAGATTAGCATGAATCCCAGAAATGTCCATAAATCAGAGAGAAGTGAAGTGTAATATTCTTCAGAGCTAATACTTAAAGCGCTAGAAGAGAAATATCTATTGCCTTTTGTTCACAGTTGTGATAAGTGGCTTATGGGTTGCAGCCAATACATAAAAATTAAAAGCATGGATTGGCTATGGGTTGGAGTCAATCAGTACAAATTAACAGCATGAATTGGCTTATGGGTTGCAGCAAATCAATACAAATTAACAGCATGGATTGCAGCAAATCAATACAAATTAACAGCATGAATTGGCTTATGGGTTGCAGCAAATCAATACAAATTAACAGCATGAATTGGCTTGTGGGTTGCTGCAAATCAATACAAATTAACAGCATGGATTGGCTTATGGGTTGCAGCCATAATTTGGATAATCTGGATGATAAGATTGTTTATATCAAGAATTAGTCAAATTTGGATGATCTGGATGATAAGATTGTTAACATCAAGGATTAGTCAAATGTTAATGATCTGGATGATATTCCACAATAAAACGTTCAATTATCTTCCATTTCTTCATCACAGTGAATGTGGATATATGTATAGACGGAATAAGACGTTCCTAACACTGAAACAGTCAATGTCATGTCATTATTAGTTCTTGTATGGAGCTGTTTTCTTGTTATTTCTTAAATTCAACTGATTGACTGTGAAACCGCTGACCTTTATAAACACTAAACAACAGTTAGTGGAGGCACATACATTACAAGCTTTGGTGTATTGTGTCAATACTTTTAGAACTATGATATAGTTTACGAAAAGGGATTTATGTCTATGACTTAGCTAATACACTTTAAATCTGGCTTTCAATCGCTTCTTTCGTTTTATGGTGTTAAAATATTGTTTTCATACGTTTTAGCCTTTCTGTTTACAGCAGATGTTATTGTATTTATTTTTTAATGTCTACGACAAAGTTTATGTACACATCCTTTGATAATACGTATTTATACATCAAGTGTCAGAACTCTTACGATTTTACCTTTCTGAGCTTCGAGTTATAGATGAATTTCCTAATACACAAAGGTTCATAAATGTATAATTTTCATCGTTAGATTTATTCGTGTTTTATAAACTCATTTGTACAAGGCGATAAAATAATACTTGCACACAAACCTTGACGAGAAACAAAACTGCTTCCAGCAAAGGTAAGACATTCACAAATAGGTTCTCCCAAGTTTCCTCTAAACGTTTTAGTAAACTTTTCCCTATCGGGTATAAATACATGAAAATGAGATACACTCCTGAACTGGTTTTTATTATTTTACTAAAGTTAGTAATTTTTGCAAAGGTTTACAGAATGCTAAAAAAACAACAAAGATACATACCATAACATAGATGAGAGCCATATCAAAGAATACTTTTAAAACTAAGAAATATTTTGTATAGTAGCTCCAAGTACTGGTTTTTTTTATTTAATTTAAACTAGCAACACAATAACCCTAAAGAAATTGGAATAAACCTTTTTTAAAATTTGTTTTCTTATTTTGAAATAATATAAACCAGATATAGTTTTTAACACTGAATACTGAAAAAGTGTTTCATACAAAATTGAAAAAAGTTATTTAGGATAACTTTGTGATAAAAGTAAACAAATAAAAATTAGTAAGCAACGCTCGTGAAATTATTTAAAGACAACACTATTAAAGTAGCTTCTGAATGTTTCAGTAAATAATTTCGAGAAAGTTACAATATAACATTAAGAACTATTCTTATTTTTGGTGTCTTAGAATAACCAAACAAAAGAGCTTATAGAAAGCTTAAATGCTATTTTCTGAATAACACGATACTAAAATGCTACTGATAGAAAGCTTAAAAATTTCTTAAAGAAAACTGTTTATAGTTTGTTTATTTTTCAAACTTAGTTTAGTTTCTCAAACTTCGTACAAAGCTAATCGAGGTTTATCTGCTATACGTGTCCTTAGATTTTGAAGCGATGGACAAGAGGGAAGACAGTAAGCCAGTATCACCAATCATCAACTGTTTGACTATTTTATTCCAAGAAATATTGGGGTTGACCGTCACATAATTACGCTTTTTCATTACCTTAAGGGCGAGCTTGTTCAAAGATTGGATTATAAACTATTTTCAGCAGCTCTTCCGTAACCTACAAGTAAAGATTCTAGTATTTGCTTGTTATTATTATTTGATATCAAAAGTATATACTTTTGTAATTCATTCTATTCTATAATAATATTCCAAATACTGACATAAAGACTGAATATGTAAATTTTCACCGTTTATGAAGCGAATCAAGAAAAAATATCATGATATTCTTCAACTAAAACTCGTGGATATTTTGACTTTTTTCTATCAAAACTAACCCCAAGTTTGTACTATCGATTATACGTAAGTATTTGTTAGGATTAATTTTAAAAAGTGAGGGAAAAGAAAACTATTTTAATACAGAAAAGTTTATTTTTTTAAGTTTTGTTATCACACACTCCCAGCTAACGTAAGTACCATATCTAATGACAAAAATTTAAAAAAATGTTTTTTATAAGTTTGCCAGTCTGTTCTACAACGTCTATGTTCATCACAACTTACATTCTTGCTCAGAGTAGTAACAGTTCTTATGTTAAAATTGCCCTTAGTTTATTTTATAGGTAATACTTTCATCTCAAGATACAGCGCCACCTACTGAACATAGTTTAATCCAATCTCAGTTTCTTTCTAACCAAAGAGGATTAAAATATGTACCATTGGACAGAATAAATACATTAAGTATACTTAAATACAGTCCCTTTAAGATCTTTCAGCATTGGGATCGTTATAATAGAAATACGCAAATAGAGTACATAATAAAAACATGAACTTTACAGAACCTTATTCATATAACCTTTAATAAATATCCACCCCTCACAAACAAATTTCGTTTTTGTTGTATTTCCTTCCAGTTCGGCCTGGCATCGCCAAGCGTGTTAAGGCGTGGGACTCGTAATCTGAGGGTCGCGGGTTCGAATCTCCGTCACGCTTAACAGGCTCGCCCTTTCAGCCATGAGGGCGTTATAATATGACAGTCAATTCCACTATTTGTTGGTAAAAGAGTAGCCCAAGAGTTGGCAGTGGGTAGTGATGACTACTTGCCTTTCCTCTAGTCTTACATTACTAAATTAGGGACAGCTAGCGCAGATAGCCCTCGTGTAGCTTTGCGCGAAATTCAAAACAAACTAAACTTTTTAAAATCGCTTCCCCTAGTTCACATTCCTAGCACATACACATGAACTGTTCTTACCTTGAGGCTGTCGAATTTGTTCCCTAACGATTATCATTCCTTTGGTTAGAATTTGTTGCTATAAGAACGTGTGAAAAAATGATATAATTTTTAAATTTTAACATTAAAACATGTTTTAAAAGTTAAATTAGTCTAAATTAAATTTAATATGATGTTTCATGTATAGAAACTTCATGTTCTGAAATTAAAGTCAAGGAGGTTTGGAAATAGGACCAGTAGTGTTATTTTACGACTTATTGCTTCAAGGCCACAATAATTAATGCACGTTGCAAATAAGTAACTGGATTTCTTGTAAATGAAACTGATATCAACAACAAATACACCATTATGTGCATGTGTCAATTTAATTATAATATATTCACAACAGCCACGTTTGCTAAATATAATATTAAATGCGTGTGTGTGTTTTTCGTATAGCAAAGCCACAAAGGGCTATTTGCTCAGCCCACCTAGAGGAATCGAACCCGTGATTTTAGCGTTGTAAATCCGGAGACACACCACTGTACTAGCGGGGAGGTGATATTAAATGCAAGAATAACCATTCACTAATAAAAATATTTGATTTTTTATCTGATTATCTAACAAACCAATTAACTTATAAAACTAGATGTCATCACGATTAAAGTACATAGACAATGTCAAAATTATCATTTTAAACTTTACAAACGTTTTATATTTGATTTGTAGTAAATTAGGACACAAGAAAACACTCGATGAAAGGTTGGTCACATTTACAGTGTGTTCAACATCTTTGTTATCTCTCTCATCATTTTTTACATCTCGTCATCATTTTCAATAAATGATAACATATTTGGTACATCTCGTCATCATTTTCACTGAATGATAACATATTTGGTACATCTCGTCATCACTTTCACTGAATGATAACATATTTGGTACATCTCGTCATCACTTTCACTGAATGATAACAGTGTCAGTGATAAGAGTTAGTGGCGGATGTTAGCTCAAAATTAGTGAAGGCTGTACGCAGATAGACCTTTATGGAAAAATTCTACACCAAACCAAACATTTTATTCCTTTAAAATCTGCTTATTCAACCAGTACTTGGAAACTGTTCTCGCTCCTGTATTAGAGTGAGGTTAAATTCTCACTCCTGTATTACAGTGAGGTTAAATTCTCGCTCCTGTATTACAGTGTGGTTAAATTCTCACTCCTGTATTACAGTGAGGTTAAATTCTCACTCCTGTATTACAGTGAGGTTAAATTCTCACTCCTGTATTACAGTGAGGTTAAATCAAGATTTAATTGCAGTAATACGTATGCCAATTAGATTGCTTGAAATTAAAGAATTTCAGAATAGGAACATACTTAAGAGTCGGGGCTCAACTCTGATTGGTTTCTATATACACAGAGTTGAATAGATTATATTAAAGCTATAGTTACATGAAAATCAATAAGACACGTGACAATTACAATTGATGCAATGTTACTGTGCGAGGAGGCATATTACAACTATATTTTAACGTTGTTTGGCATGACTTAAATAGTTTGATGCTATCGAAAATTTATTGGTTTAAGGAAGAATATATAAAAGTTCCTTCTGATGCAAAATATTAGTACATTTAAATCGAGGATTTATAATTTTAAAGACGGAGATATCCCTTGTATTTAACTGAATTGAAAAACGGGGTAATATGCATCATTCTGGGGTATTAAGACCATCCAGAACGAAACCTACAATAAATTCTATTCTGGCCAGGGTAAGCAAAATGCAATGTCTTGTAAGAGGTGAGAATCCAACACTGACAAAAGCCATTCACGTACCTCAAGCAACAGTACTCAATATAGTCAAGAAAACTGCTCATTTGGAAACGAGGCTTTCACTCCTACCTCACATCCCTCTATTACAGATAGCGAATGAAATGAATATACCTAATATCTCCTACAGAGACATAGTCAAATTAAAGGACGCGGCATCTATGGATTTCTGTGAAATATAACTTCTGAAACTGGCGCTGGAAAATCGTCTTTTCATAGACTATGTGGATTATGGAGAGCCAGTAAGTGAGAGTAATGTGCTTTGGACATGATAGCCTTACAGTAGAACTTTTAAAGTGAAAACCATATCAAGATGCACGGTCTTGTGGTAAAGCATGATTAAATAGCACCGTAAATGGTAACTCAGCATCTACACACACACACACACATAGATATTATTGTATAAAACGAGCTTCTTGAGCGTAAATTGTATATAAATGCTGAAATGCATAAAACAGACTAGAAGACTCCAATTCTATGGTTGGTGGCTTTATCATCATTTGAACAAAAGAAGAGCATTGATCAGTTCATCTGATTAGCTAGGGTGGTCAAGTATTCGTAAGCAAAAATGTATGTACATTGAAAAAAAAAACCCTATATAAATTTGTTCCACGGCGTTAGACCACTTATACAACCTGCTACAGTTGATTAGAATGGGAACAGGGCTATGTTGTATTGTCACTACATTTTAACCATAGTACTGTTGCAGAATAATCTTTAGGTTACGTAGCCTTCATTAATAAGTATATAAATGCATTTACTAAAGAGAGATAAATACCTACATACATTAACTTTTACAAGTCTATGAATAATACCAAGAATCAGTATGGCTCTACTACAAGAGTCTGATACAGAAGCATATCCTTATGACATAAAAATTACAACCGCTGGAGTTCCGACTGATCTTTTACCTTTAATTACCTATAAAAATCCACAAGAAAATTTATAACTTATATCTGAATATGTCTTAATAAAGGAATAATCTAATCTAGTTATGTAGTATTCAACTAACACTTATTTTAACTGAGATATGTTATTGAGCACGTTTAAGTTTTTGCCATCTGTTATATCAAAAGCAACAAAATTTCACTGATGATTTTCAGCTTTTGTGAAGAAATTGTTAAAGGTGAATTTTCAAAAAAATTGTTAATTGCCTTAGAAACTGTACTTTGGTTAGGTATAATTCCTGTGCGGTTGCCATATTTTTAAACACTTTAGTTTTTGAGTAAAAAATATAACAATATATGCGGGACCTCGAATTCCAGTTCCTCTCGGATCATTCGGCTGTTTCCGTGACGTTTTACAGCTATGACGTATTAGTTGCCAAACATCATTCGTTGCGCGCTGACCATTTTGTTTCTTTCAGTGCTGGTGTTTTATGTAAATTTATTTGTGCTTTTTTACGGATTACACACTTTTAGTCGGTTTGACACATTGTCGTATGAGCGACAACAAATGCACTCTTTCCTTGTTGGCGTCTATTCGCATAAACCATATTTACACCTTACACAAACATACGGAATATGTCATATAAATTATACATTTATGGTAAATATTAAATTCAGACTGCTACATCTAATTTGACTTTATAGACAGAATTATGACGAGTAATTAAAATTCATTTTGTTATGAGTTATAAATACCCGGTACAATGATTGTGTATTAGTATTAGTTACCAAAGTACAATCAAATAAAATCCAGTCTGTGAGACCAATAATTTATAAGCACCAGACAGGTTTTGAAATGCTTAAAATTGCACGTGAAATAATACAGATCATATTTGTTGTCATGACTTAGGCTTACCATTCTTCCACTAGAGATATGACCGACTCGCAATCAGCCTGGGTGCTATCACTCACAGTTCCACTACTTTCGTTCGTGAAACTGGACATCACTAGAACTTGTCAGATCTGTGTCAAAAGTAACTGTTTTAGGTTCGTTCAGAGTAGGTTCGAATTGATATGGCGCTACTCGATACTGTTCAGGACAGAAAGTCAAAACAGACTCCGCCTCCGTTTCTCCGTATGCATTGGTCATGTTTATTTAAATTCAACGCGCTGGCGTTGGCGGTTTGTTTGGCAACTATTACGTCACAGTACGTTTCCTAGCGGCAAACGTAAAAACTAAAACGTTCGGATTGTCGCTCGGAAAGGGCTCTTTCTGCACCAAGTTCTATGTTTTATTTATTATCACATATTCTTTAGAAAACATGTGAACCTGCAAAATTAATCAGTATGAGTAGTTCTGTTGACCGCAAAGTTTTTTTTTCCTATAAAATTCACCTTTAAGTTTCAGATTGTATTTACCTAGATATAGGTATTGATATATATTGCTAAGTTTTAGATTGTATTCACCTAGATATAGGTATTAATGTATATTGTTAAATTTCATTCCGTATTTACCTAGATGCAGGTAGTAATATATATTGTTACGTTTCAAATAGTATTTACCTGGATAGAGATATTGGTATATATTGTTAAGTTTCAGATTCTATTTACCCAGATATAGGAATTGGTATACATTCAAGAGTTAACAAACAAACACATTTGAACTGTATTTGTAGAGTATACAAAAGCGTCAGAGATTAAATTTGTCTGTGTATTCTGGTACTGAAGATTACGTTGTACCTGGTTATTATTTCTTTTCTTGATTCGTTGTAAATGTTGCAAAATTTATTCTTTGAGGTTATACATGTATAAAACCTTATATTTCATTCCAAATTCGCGGGAATGCAACATGTACAAGAGCAAAAATATGGTCCAAAAACATAACAAGTCTTAACTGGCGTACATCAACCCTATTAAGCATGAGGCACTGTGAAAACAGCGAACGCCTTCAATAAATAAACATGTTGTATATCTTATCAATCGAGACCCGAAGCGTATGTTTCTACCATAGGTTTTCGAGTCTTGAATAGACAATATGTGTTCGTGTATGAGTACGCAAACAATAAGCTACGATAATTAAAACAGCAATTATATAGGTAGATAGAAAAAGAAAAGTTAGATAAATGGATTTTTTTTTCCAGTCAAACACATCATTCCTTCTCGGAGCCATAAACATTTACTGCATTCCTCATCCATCTATCGTTTTGCTGCTACTACAAGTAGACATTGAACGAAGTTTGAGGCTTTGTCTAAAGGGTCCAGGGTTCGAGATCCGATGCCACTGAACATGCTGTGGATGCGTTATAAATGTAACAGTATATCCAATTCTTTTTTTTTCAAAATAATCAAGTAAAGGCCTTGTCAGTTGCTCAAAATTAAGAACGGATATTCCTGAATTCTGGGAGTCTCTTGATCTGGCCCCCTGGCTCACGTGCACATAAGGCAACGGTGCTTTTTAAATTCCAAATTAAAGATAGTTTAAAATAATTACAAGATGAAATACCGTTTTACATGAAAGCAATGAGAGGTTATTACTTCGTAACGTTCCCTGGCTGTAAGTCTTTGGATTTATGAAGCTAAAAGCGGGAGGGTTCGATTCCCATCAGTGTACACAGCAAATAGTCATATGTGGTTTTGCTAACGAAAAACGCATACATACATTTTCATACTTGCAACTAAAGGGACCTGAGAGGTTCTTACCTTGTAATACTCGTAAATAAACGGACCTGCATTTGAGCTCTGAAGTTTTCTGCAATGACAGTAAAAATTACTCTGATTAAAATGAAGTGACACCAATCAACGTATATTAGATAAACAGATAAAAAAGATAAAAAATAGGTAAATAAACATTTTATCCCCAAAATCACAGTTAAAACCATAGAAAAAATAACATCCTTTACTGATAAATATTTTTTTCACAACTAGATATAACCACACACTTTCGATAATTAACGACCATTTAATAAGTGTCTTAAAATTATACGGTTTTATAATAGTAATTTTTCTTTCATATAAACATAACTGCGGTGATTAAAACAGATATCAGAGATTTGGAAGCTGAACTAATGGAAAAGTATTTGATTGTTTGTTTTTTGAATTTTGCACAAAGCTACTCGAGGGCTATCTGCGCTAGCCGTCCTTAATTTAACAGTGTAAGACCAGAGGGAAGGCAGCTAGTCATCACCACCCACCGCCAACTCTTGGGCTTCTCTTTTACCAACGAATATTGGGATTGACCGTCACTTATAACGCCCCCACAGCTGAAAGTGCGAGCATGTTTAGTGCGACTGGGATTCGAACCTCCGACCCTCGGATTACGATCCGAACTCTATAACACGCTTGGCCATGCCGAGCCAAAACGATTAGGACATTTACAATTGAATACAATTTTGAGAATACGCATGACAGTAATTATACGGGTGTTTTACCTGTCCTTTCGTACATGCTACGCCCCCTATAAAGCTCAACTTCCTCTAATTACACTGAGATTTGACAGCTGTTGATCTGTTTCTTTTTAACTGTGTCAACATGGAGGTATTGAAGAGATGATAAAGTGACTCTTCATGGCTAGATGGTTAAGGCGCTCGATACGTAATGTGAAGGTCGCGGGTTCGATTCCCCGTTGCAAGAAACATGTTAACTTCTTTAAGTCTTTATCCATAATAAATCATTCTCAAAACTGTATTTGTTTCTGAAGTAAGTGATTATAATCGAAGTTTATTTTGATCAAATCTTTCAAATTTCCCCGTCACACCAAACATGCTCGCTCTTGCAATCATTGGGGCGTTATTATGTGACGAACAATCACATTATAACGCCTCTTGGTAATAAAGTGGCCTAAGAGTTGGCGGTGGGTGGTGAAGACTAGTTGCCTTTTCTCTAGTGTTGCACTACCAAATCAGGGATGGCGAGCGCAGGTAGCCCTTGTGTAGCTTTGCGCGAAATTAAAAACAAACAATGTTGATAAATACAAAAGCACAGATAAAAATAATTAGCCATTCTTTCTGAGGTGTCTTTGTTGTGAACGAGTTAACAAGTAACTGTGCACTGGATAGTCTGTCTGGACAGACTCAAGGGAATGATACCTTACGACATTATTATTAGTGACAAATCAACAGCCCCATTGCTCATAATTTAATATAAATTTGAATACAGAATTAAAGATATAAAAGTGGTTAGAAACTGATATCCTCAAAAATGTTTGAACTCGCCCAAGATCTTGTTTGCTTGTTTTTAGGGGCACTACTTCCCATAATTTAGTAGGGGCAGACTAGAAGTAGTCAACACCACCCAACGCTAACTCTTGGGCTACTTTTTTTACAATCGAATATTGTAAGTGACTACAACATTGTAAGGTCCTCACTGTTAAAAGGGCAAGCACATTTACTGTAACGGGGATTCAAACACGCGACTCTCAGATTGCGAGTCGAGCGCCTTAACTTTTGAAGATATTAGAATTGACAGCAACGCTATTAGGCCTGAGATCTTTATTAATTAAAAGAGATAACGTTTCATATTTACAAATAACCAAAGAAACTTTGTGCTATGTTGTGGAAGGTGTGTGAGCGTTTTGATGGCGATACAGACATATTGAGGAAATAGGGGGCGCGTTTGTTAGAATAGGTGCACGTATTTTACTGTGCTCTTTTTGGGACGAGTTTGCCAATATAGTTTTATAAGCACTATATTACTTTTCTTTTGCAAGTTTAGTCAAATCAGAAATCTCTATCTCTTGCAGATTTGATATATTTTTACTTCCGTAGCGTGAACCCAAGTGGGCTTTTCTACGTTCATATTCACGTATATAACACAGTAACGTTTTCATCAGTGATGACGAGAAAACCCACTTGTAGAGAAATATATATGTAAAAACGTCTGGTATGGGTTAAGAAAATTTTTATGTAAAAGAGCGAACAACGTTTCGACCTTCTTCGTTCAACGTCAGGTTCACAAAGAAAGAAAGAGGTGACTGACCGATAGCTGACCACATGTTTGAAGGGGGTTGTGTAACTGAGTGTAGGATTGTAGAAGGTGTGTTTAGATATTTGAATATATTTATTAATATAGGTATAAAGGTGTTTCTTTGTATTGGTTTATTTTGGGCTTGAGTTGTTGTATAAGTAAGGCTTCATAAGTTTTGCGTTTGTTTCTTTATTTAGTATTTGGGTTTTTTCTATCGTTTTGTTGTGTTTATCTGATCTGCAGTGTTCGAAAACGTGTGAATATAGAATATAAAAGTCGTGGTAGTTATCACATTGTATTTTATAAATAACGTTGGTGTGGTGTTTGTCAGTGTAGTTTTTACATAGTATAGACCTCAGTTTTGTGCCTGGTTTTTAAATAAATTTGGCATTAACTGGAATGTCATATTTTGTTACTAGTTTTTTACCAAATGTTGGTTATTTTTCTGCTGATGTCGGGAAACTAACCACTAATTTTTTAAAGGATAGAACCATCAAAAATTTTAATCAATGCACAAACATTATCCGAAATACAAAGAAATGCATGACTTACAGAAACAAAAAATGAGCCTAGACCATCAACTGGCATGCTGTATTAAACCAGAGATTTACGGACTTATAAAACGAAACATAAACCAAATCAATACTAAGAACGACAGAGACAAAAAGATTTGCCACAACAAAAAACTTGAAAAACTAAGATGTAAACAACAGAAAAGACACCAGATCGACAAACTGTTGACTAACCTCATAATTTACAGATCCGACCGACAATTAAACACAGACAAAATACATCTACTTAACAAATGACTTAACTTCGCAATTGCACCTAGATACTTTCCAAAGTTAGAAATTAAAACATATTTAGAAGACCTAGCCAGGAGAATTGTGATACTTTCTACAGAAAACAAAAACAAGAAAACAACTGAAAACAACCAACAGAAAAAAGACAACTTCGACCATTCTATTGACATCCAATAGCCAAACTTCCCAGAAAAAATGTATATTTTCCAGAAACACCTAAAAACAACATCTTAAACGACTTTTTCAAAGAATTTTCTTACAAAACCATCAGCATAATTTCACAAAACAGAAAGCTAAATATCAATCTTTCAAAAAGAGACATTAATTCCATTAAAAACCTAAAACAAGACAAAAACATAAACATTCTAAAAACAGACAAAGGAAATGTTACAGTCATAATGAACTCAAATGAATACATCCAAAAAATTAAGAACATCCTATCAGACACTGACAAATTTAAACCAATATACACAAATCCAACAAAGATACATCAAACGCAATTAAACAAAATACGACTAAAAATGAAAAAAGCCAACACAATTTCAAAAACACTTTATTCCTACCTACGTAAGACCAACTCACGCACACCACAAATATACTGCATCCCCAAACCTCATAAACCAGACTGCCCATTACGACCAATAATGTCCACAAATGTATCGTTTAAATACAATCTTGGTAAATACATAGCATGGGCATTCTCCAAATATGCAACATCAGCCAGCTCATTCATCAAAGACTCTTTTAATTTCAAGTCTAATCTTGATCAACTTAATCATAAAGCCTTAATGGCCAGTTTTAATGTTATATCCCTCTTTACAGAAGTCCCAACTACTGAAGCCTACAAGATAGCCTTAGAACTCTATATCCGAGACCCTAACCCAACTATAGACATTCCCAGCAACCAATTAGCAACCCTCATAGAATTCACCACGATAAAGACAAACTTCATGTCCAACAACCAAAACTATATACAAACAAATGGCCTAAGCATGAGCAACCCAGTATCACCAGTTCTAGCCAATATTTTTATGAAACAAGTTGAAACACAAGCAATTAATACAGCATTACATCCACCACTATACTGGTACAGATATGTAGATGACACGGTTGCGGGATTCAAATCTACAGAACACATACTTAATTTTTCCAATCACATTAACTCTATACATCCCAACATTAACTTCACATGTGAACAGGAAGAAAGCAATCAAATATCATTTCTTAACCTCAAAATTACAAGAACCGACACACAATTCAAAACAGAAATCCACCGAAAAATCACCCACACTGGACTATACATTCCTTGGGACTCAGCACGTGAAACAAAACAAAAATTCAACATACTAAGAAACCAAATAAACACAGCCATAAATCTATGCTCACCAGATAAAATTAACGATGAATTAGATAAAATAAAACAATACTTCATCAACATCAATAAGTTTCCTTCACAAACCGTAGAAAACATTATTTGTACACACCTAGACAGAGAGCAAAATCGACTAACAAAAGTAAATATATCTCACAATTAAAAATCACGAAACCATATACTGCTGTATACCATATATTCCCGACATCAGCAGAAAAATAACCAACATTTGGCAAAAACTAGTGAAAAAATATGATATTCCAGTTAATACCAAATTTATTCAAAAACCAGACACAAAACTGAGGTCTATACTGTGTAAAAACTACACTGACAAACACCACACCAACATTATTTATAAAATACAATGTGAAAACTGCCACGACTTATATATTGGAAAAAACAAGTAGAAAAATAGAAACCGGATTCAAGAAAACAAAAAGTCACCTTCACACATTTTCGAACACTGCAAATCAGATAAACACAACATAACCATAGAAAACACCCAAATACTAAATAAACAAACATAAACGCAAAATTAAAGAAGCCTTACTTATACAACAACTCAAGCCCAAAATAAACCAATACAAAGAAACACCTTTATACCTATATTAATAAATATAATTAAACATCTTAGCATGTCCTCTGCATTCCTACACTCAGTTACACAACCCCCTTCAAACATGTGGTCAGCTTTGGGTCAGTTACCTCTTTTTTTGTTTGTAAACCTGAAGATGACCGAAGAAGGTCGAAACGTTGTTCGCTCCTCTACATAAACATTTTCTCAACCCAAATCAGCCGTTTTCACATGAATAAGGTTTTCACATTTTCCCCATATTCAGTATAAACTGATGCAAGTTATTGCGTCTCTTAGTTACGCAATGTAAGCTCAAGCACATTGTAACATTTCTTGCGTAGTGTGAACTCGTGCAGGTTTTCAGATTTCTTACGTCAGAAGCACTCAAGCAAGTTATCTCATTCATTATTTAGATAGACTATTGAAACTATGTTTATAAGTGTAAAAGTACCAAAAGTTTATAAAAAAAGTGAACGTTATACATAGCTTACAAAGACAAATAATAAACAGTTCACCTTGAAATAATTAAATTTAATATTGCATTACTCTCAAGATAGAAGCACGTACACCATCTAGAAAAGTGTTTGTCTGACACAAAGTCAATATTTTCATTATACACTTTTAAGCATGCTTCAACACAGAATGGTTATGAAACATGAGAATGTAATTTATAACAATAAGCGTTTAAACATGACTCTTAGATATATTTCTTGCCTCTTCTTAAGTCACTTCTCAAGACACTTTTGGTTAATATCAAAGCTTGTTAGTTGCATCTCTTGGTTTTTCAATGCATCACTAGCTTTTGGAGTTTAAAGCATAATTTTAAAAAAAATTTTACGCCCTCACGTTTGCAAAATCTATACTTAAAGTTACGTCAGGAATCACCCTGCTACCCAACTCTTCTTTTTTAGGCGTGGTCTTAAAAAATTGACACTAATAAGGTTAGATTTCTATAAACGTGTTGTAGTTCTCCGATCTGTACGGTTGTACGTTATTATTAAATCTTATATATGGTGAGGACGGTGGGATCCAAAGTGGGTTGTTAAACTGTTATAACAATAGTTATTTTTTCAACCTTGTATTTTACACTGTACGCAAATATTCGTAATGATGAACTCAATAGGTACTTTACTTTAATCCTTCGGGCAAGTAGATTCATTGTAGACATTGTTGTCATTGTGCCAAAGGAGCTGATAAAAAGAAAAAGGACCCCCCCTTCTTCTAGAAAAGACACTTTGTCGGTTTATTTTCTTATACAAACTGCTTCTCTGTATTTAAAGTACACATAGAGTTAACACGTGAAGGTTAGAGTTTGTCACTAATCAACTGGCCAAACACATAACAGAATCCCTTTGTTGCTATACGACAAATGTCATTATCTAATTATTTATTCATTCATTCATTCATGGCCTGAAAAGTTAAATGGTAAAAAATGTGATAAATGCCATTCCTACCGAATTGTTTCGTGTAGTTTAGCAAGTTCTCCAACAACTAGGATTGGTTCTTGCCTTTGGAACAGGCCCACGAGAGCCTTCTGGAGACTAAAAATAAGAAGAAAGAATATTTTAGTTATAAAAGCCAATGTCGATGTTACTTCTATTAAGTTAAAATGAATGTCAAATTGACTTTCTTTAAGAATAACGTGTTATCTTGGCAGAGTCTCAAACACACGAAAACGTTTTTATCCATTCGACACAAGGTCTAAAATTGTCGTAATAAAAGTTCTGGCAAAGCGAAAATGACGTCAAGACCTTAGTTTTTTTGGTGTTTTTTTTGGGAACTGCACTTTTCTTGTTAACTTTTGTTAAAGGAAATATCAACTCTTTACCTAATATGGTTTGTGTGCTAATTAGTTATTTCCTACGCAATGGTGTCCAATTAAAAATTTGTCATGGTACATAACTTGGCCAGAGAGAGAATGATATAGAGACAAAGAGAAAGACATCATTACGTAACGTTCGAAAGACAAACCTAGAACGGCGCGTTAATAGCTACTTACAAACAAGTGTTATGCTCTGGTATAAACTGATAAAATATATAATTATGACTTTTTTTTCTTTTCTGAGTCTCTAGAAAGACTGGAAAAACTTGATTATGTTAGCTTTGAATTTAGACTGTATGGGTTAAAAGCCTGAAAAGTATGTTAACAAGGTGACAGTTGACTGAATACAGAAGAGCTTATGGGAAACGTATTTGCCATTATTTGTACTTTTAATTTTAGTAACGGTATTGTTTTTACTTCATTTAAATTAAAATATTAATTTATGCGTAAATCCAGCTTTTTGCTTTTTGTTTTCATTTTGATTTTAATTCTTCATTTGTTTAATTGAACAATAATGGAAATATATATATATATATATACATATGATGTTATACAAATACCTTTGTACATTAATTTCACTTCGATTGAATGTAAGCAAAATTCTGAAACAACCATTAAGTTTCTTAATGACGAAAAACTCACTTGAAATAAAAATACATCTCAGAACGGCTGGTATGGGAATTAAAAGTTTTACTGATAAGGAGAGAACAACGTTTCGACCTTCCTTGGTCATCTTCAGGTTAAGTAAGAGAGAGTGTTTGCAACTGACCGTTGAGAGATTTGGGGAAAAAGTCTTAGGGACGAGAGTATAAACGGATAGCGGATTGTAGGGGGCGTTGCAAATGGATGTTAGGTTATTAATTAGTAAAGGTATAAACGTGTTTCTTTGTATTGGTTTAATTTTGATTTTAGTTGCTTTTTAAGTAGGGCTTCTTTGATTTTGCGTTTGTTTATATTTGTTTCCATGCTTAGCCATAGAAAACACCCAGTGACGGCTAGCGCAGATAGCCCTCTAATAGTTTTGTGCGAAATTAAAAAAAAGTTTCGACAGTTAGTAATTGTTAAAAAACAAAGTGTTTAAACTATGTTTTAACAAAATTGTTGCACATTATAGAAAGAAAGAAACTGACACACGAAATAGACATAAGAAATGGCAAATTCATTTATCCCAATACAAAAGATAAAACATGTATACATTTATGCGCGAGCTTGTAAAATTCAACTTACATATTAATACTGTGGACATTAGAAATTAATAAGAATAGTAATTAATAACCTAACATTCACCTGCAAGGCCCCCTACAATCCGGTACCCGTTTATACTCTCGTCCCTAAGACATGTGTTCGTCAACGGTCACATTCAAACACTCTCTTTCTTAACCTGAAGATGACCAAGGAAGGTCGAAACGCTGTTCTCTCCTTATCAGTAAAAGTGTTAATACCCATACCAGCCGTTCTGAGATATATAACCATTAAATTTGTTCGATTATGTCCGCTCTGTACCTCTTCTAGGAAAGAATTGACAACTGTTCTGTACCTCTTCCACGGAAGAATTGACAACTGTTCTGTACCTCTTCCAGGAAAGAATTGACAACTGTTCTGTACCTCTTCCAGGAAAGAATTGACAACTGTTCTGTACCTCTTCCAGGAAAGAATTGACAACTGTTCTGTACCTCTTCCAGGGAAGAATTGACAACTGTTCTGTACCTCTTCCAGGGAAGAATTGACAACTGTTCTGTACCTCTTCCAGGAAAGAATTGACAACTGTTCTGTACCTCTTCCAGGAAAGAATTGACAACTGTACTGTACTTTTTTCAGGGAAGAATCGCATACTGCTCTAAATCAGTTTTTTCAGGGGAAAGTTGCTAAATGCTCTATATTTATCTCAAGGGAGAATCACTGACTGTGCTGTACCTGTTTCAGGGGTGAAAAGACTAAATGTTCTGTGTTTTTTTTTCAGGAAAGAATCATTTACTGCTCTATATTCTTTTCGGGGGAGAATCACTTTTGTATATATTTTTCAGGGGAAAAAACACAAAGTGTTCTAAATTTTTTCAGGAGAGAATCATTAACTGTTCTATATTTTATTCAGAGGAGAATCATTAACTGTTTTATATTTTATTAAGGGGAGAATCATTAACTGTTCCATATTTTATTCAGGTGAGAATCACTAATTTTATAATGAGACTATTGTAATGGTTTCACTATTATATATTTATTCTAATATGGATGTTTGTGTAAATTAAATGTACTTAACTTATGTTGTTATACTGCGAAATTCTCGCCTGTTTTCTTTTAAATTTGTAGAAGATTCTCAGAAGTAATAATCAACAATATACGATGTGTGTAAGTAAAGTTTCAGTATTACCTCAGCTGGAATTTCTAGAGAATAGATCTACAGCTTATAAAAGATAACCAACGCAACACAAATAGACAGTTTAATATTGTTGGTCTGCAACATTCAGTACTATAAACCTCGAAAGTTATCACTGTGATAAGCACTTACTAATAGGAAAACTACAGACATTCGACCAGGGACATTTGTGGGTTTCGAAAATTACAAACCGTTTAACTTTCATGAATAAACTTCGAACACTGGTATTCCTTCAAAGACATGTATAACTTAGCGAAAAAAAAAAAAACTCATGTGAGAAGAAGCTATCTAGCTTCCCGTCAAATGAAGTGTACCTGCGTATCAACACAGAATTATTCGTTCATCGTGAACCGGCGATAAAATATTCAGTTCCAGACCAGGTGAAAGACTCAGCACTGCTCATAAGTTTGTAAAACGTTTGCACATAAATTATTATTTGAAATAATTATTTCTAATAACCATTATTGTATATATTGTTGTTGGCATATTAAAATATATTTGTGTCAAGAAGAGAAAATTGTGGATATCAATCGTGTGAGCAAATATCATAAATTTGATACATCTCGATATAAAAGCTAAAATTTTTTCTCGATTTCAGGCTATTTGGAATCGCAATACGTAACATAATAAATCGGAGATAAATTATAATACGTAACGCTATTAAATCAGTATACTTTATCTGCCTGCAAAAATGTTTTGTTTAAAATTCGAGAGGTTGTGACTTTTTTTTTTTTCGCCTCTCCACTCTCTACTGATCCTTCAAAAATGATAAAGACTTTGCCCATTATATCAGATCTTTAGAACTGTATATATGTATAAAGTATGTCAGCTGATACTTTGTTTATTTGTTGGGTCCGGTATGGCCACGTGGGTTAAAACATTCGACTCGTAATCTGAGGGTCGTGGGTTCGAATTCCCGTTGCACCAAACATGCTAGCCCTTCCAACCGTGTGGACGTTATAATGTTACAGTCAATCCTTCTATGCGTTTGTAAAAGAGTAGCCCAAGAGTCGGCGGCGGGTGGTGATGACTAGCTGTTTTCCTTCTCGTCTTACACTGTTAAATTAGGGACGGCTAGCGCAGATAGCCCTCGTGATAGCCCTTTGCGCGAAATTCAAAACCAACAAACAATCTTTGCTTATTCTTTAATCTCTCAGTATTTCTACTCTACATTAATAAATTAGTGCCTACATGTTAAAATGTTTGTTGTCCAGATTTGTTACGTTATCGTGAGAGATTATTAATAAAAATAAATTGGATAAATTCAGCTCACCTCACTTGTCTTATCAGGGATCAACGAAGATTAGACGCGTCCAAAAAAAATAAACATTTCTGTTTGTTTGTTTGAATTTCTCTCAAAGCTACTCGAGGGCTATCTGCGCTAGCCGTCCCTATTTTAGCAGTGTAAGACTAGAGGAAAGGCACCTAGTCATCACCACCCACTGCCAACTCTTGGGCTACTCTTTTACTAACGAATAGTGGGATTGACCGTAACATTATGACGTCCACACCACTGGAAGGGAGAGCATGTTTGGTGCCACGGGGATTCGAACCCGCGATCCTCAGTTTCGAAGTGGAACGCCTTAACCCACCTAACCATGCCGGGCCAACACATTTCTACGAAAAAGCAGTCTTACCATGCATGCTTTGATGAAACCAGTTGTTAATTATTTGAAAATAATTATTAATTAAGTTGATAAGTTAAATGCTTAATTATTGTTTTGGTTTTCATAACTAACGTTCTAGGACTTAGGGGAGTATATCTTATATATTAAATGCGTTAACAATATAGTAAACCTACTTTCAGACTCAGGGGAGGGTATCTTTTAATAACTTTTTTTAATAATACAATAAATCTATTTTCAGATTCAGGGGAGCGTATCTTGTAATAACTTTATTAATAATACAATAAATATGTTTTCAGATTCAGGGGAGCGTATTTTGTAATGCGTATATTAACAATACAAAACATTAATCCACTTAAATCAGTTTTGACAAATTTTATCCCAAACTCTAGTCGCTCGAGTTCTTCGGGAGCTCGATACACGTTAGCCTCGTTGCTTTGTGCCATAAAACACTAAATCAATCAATCAATCAATCGATACACGTTCAAGACGTAACAACGTTCTCACCTTTCCCAGTCTTCCTTTCTTCCTGAGAGAGCTCGTTGCCACTGGGGCCGTTGACCGTTGTAAAACTGCTCAGAAGACGTTATCTCTCCGTTCTCAGGGAGGTCCGATAAGACGACGCCGTTTTGTCGAATAGAATGGGGAAGAGCTACTGATCCCAACGCTTGGACGGAGTTCAGACTGATCGCACTCATAGTCTTCTGAAAAGGGTTAGAATTTATCCGACTTGGCGCATGCATGATTGTTACTTGTTGTATCAAATTCACTATAAGTTTTAGTGCTTGTATGTCAGACTAGGTTACTCGAGTGGCTCTCGTGCGCCGACATAAAACGTTGTTGAAACATACGCACAAGGGTGTTGGGTACAGCCTCACAGAGCAACAGAACATACGCGAATAAACCAGACAGGCGACGGACGGGTATGTCATCAGCCTTGTACTATATACGCACAGCTCACGTGAAATACGCTGCTCCTGCCGAACTCCAAACAATACTTGTGTTATCAGACATTTCAACAATTAAACAGGAAAGATAGGGTATTTAACAGTGGTTTTTCGCTTCCTCGCTCACGCCACTGTTAGGGCTTTGATAGAGGAAAGATCCCATGGAAAAAAGTATTACTTATTAAAACAAAGTGTGTGTGTATTACATGAGCTTTGTTAAACCACTCGTTCTTACTTTTGTATTCTCGACCACAGCTTCTGCCATGGAGAAGATATATCTAGCATTTATTTGTATTATATTATTTCTCGGCCCAAGATGGCCAGATGGTTTAGACGCTCGACTCCTAATCTGAGGATCGCGGCTTCGAATCCCTATCACAACAAACATACTCGCCTTTTCAGCTGTGGGGGCGTTATAATGCAACGGTCAATAACCCTACTCGTTGGTAAAAGAGAAAAGAGTAGCCCAAGAATTGGCGGTGGATGGTGATGACTAGCTGCCTTACGTTTAGTCTTACATAAAATTAGGAACGGCTAGCACAGTAGCCTTCGTGTAGCTTTGTGCGAAATTCGAAAGAAACAATCTTATTTCTCGATTCCAACTCTAATTGTCGTGTTTCGAGAGTATAGTAAAATTCAAGTCTTTCCAAATTCGTGTTGTTTGGTAAAAAAATAATTATTTTTTTATGTTGCAGTCAGTAGAGATTACAAGTTCCAAGATCGGCATTAGAACTTATATACTAAAGAAACAGGCACATACACACATGGCACAGTACTTATAGTACACTATATGTACATAAATAGTGCCAATCATTAGAAGATAGCTCTAAAGATAGAACACTGGACTGCGGTGAGACAATTCGAACAATTTTCCGTCAGCTATCAGAAATGCTGGGCTGGAGATATCAAGTTTCAGATATGTTTTTTAATGAAAATGTACATTTGCGAGTTTTTGCGTTGTGTAGTTTTTTTTTTCCCTTGGATAATGAAACATTGTTTCGGGAAAATGACGTCCAGAAATCTTCAGTAAAGTTTGTCTGGTTTTAATAAAATCTAGCGTACGTGTTTATCTTGTTCAGGCATTGTCTTGACGACTGATGTGTAAGGACAAAAATCATACGATACGAACACTAAATACAAGGTAAATTGTGTAATGTACAGTGTGCAGCTGATATAACAATATGTGGCGCGGTGTACATGTGTTTCATGTTGTAAAAAAACAACTTCCTGTTACAATCATGTTATTGTATTTATAGATTCTGTGCTTGTGGTATGCTGATATTATCAAATATGAGGATGTTGTTGACAGCGAGGTGCTAAGAAATATTGGCAGTTGTCAACACACAACAGATTAGTCAACGTAAGCCACTTTCTAACTAAGTGTAAACTTATTGCATTTTTTCGCCACTGAGTGGTAATCTCATGCCATGGAAGCTACTTGTTACAGCCATGTTAACCATTAATCTTTTAATTTTAATATGTTGGACAGATAACGTTTGATTTGTGAGCTGTTTAGTAATTTCTTACGCAGTGATGTTTGTGTAGAAATGTGTGTGCGCCAACAACATATATCACTAAAAAATGGAAAAAAAAAATATTTAAAAGGAAGAAGTGAAAGTGTAGGAATGGACGCACTAAAAAGTGAGGAAACAAAGTAAGAATACAACCCCACAAGAGGGCGTGCCAAACATTCCGTCTATGCCTATTTCATTTATTATTTTTATCCTGTATACCAATAAGACAGGAGAACTAAACTCATCAGACTTAGTTACGCTTATCATATAATGACTAAAGGTTTCTACGTATCAAATTTTTGGAATCAATACAAGTGCTATAAAGTCTGTTTATATGACACCAGAAGAACCAGATATTGGTGTGAACCCATATCTCTTACAATTTTCTTTTTATAACTTGTCCCTCTGTATGAAATAACACGAGAAAGCAGCAGGATTTCTTTACCTTTATAGGTGAATTAAACTACAAAGATAAAAAAAATTCACGAGATTTCTGTATATCGACGTCATAGAATTGTTACTTTTTACAAAAAAAATAGAAGATTCTTAGATACAGTTTTGCATGTATCCATAACCTGTATAATATCATGAACTCAGAAGAAAGAAGCAGACATGGACTGGATGTTAATTACCCCTTATGGTGAGATTGTACTGTAGATGATTTATTACATCACGCCCATTCCTACCTTGTTTTCTCACTTTTTGGTCCATCCATTTTACTTGTTAAATATTTTTCATTTATTCATGCACTTTTATTGAAGGATGACATGAAATTATAAATAATTATTTCATTTATTTTGAAACTCTACATTATATCATCAGTGTGGATGTGTAACGTAATATCATGGCATGTGCAGATAATGGTGTATAAGTGTGTGTGCATTTTCCTCATTATGGTGTTGGTAAACATTGTACGTGTGCATATATGATGTACATGTGAAGGTACAAACTATTGTGTGAAATGTCATTTGGGCGGTATAATCAGAGTTATGTGCCTATCCTAGGATGAGGTAAATTATTTAATTAATTTAAATAGCTACTTCATGCTGGCACTAATGGTGTATCCTGTAATACTATTCTGACTGCTGCACTTATAACTATGGTAAGTCCGTTTGCTATACAGCTAAATGTGTTCAAAAGCGTTGGTCAGATAGACGGCGAGATTTATAAATTTGTGGTTTTCTGATTTATCTTCTATCTGCAGTGCTGACAATCTTAATTGATTTTATGACTTGTAATTTTATATGCGGTCTATTTATAACCAAAGAGCTTCTCTCAGATACTTTGAAGATTAATTATTTGTTTGTTAAAGACATGTATGAGTAAACACTTTGTAATACACATATCTCGTACCTCTCCGAATCCGACTATAAGTAATACCCTACCCATGATACATATATAGCTATGCATGTGTTAAGTGGTTGTGTAAGTCACGTAAAGATACTTACAACTACTCTATCAGCATGTGGTAACAATGCAAGTCATGTAATCTCTACTTACTACAGTTATGTACCAAACAATGACGATGTAAGTATGTAATCTATACTTGCTACAGTTGTGTACCAAACAATGATGATACAAGTATGTTAACTCAACCTTCAACCGTTATGTACCACACAGTAATCATATCAGTATATAAACTGTACTTGCAACAGTTGTGTACCATATAGTGGTGATATCAGTATATAAACTAAAACTGCTTCAGTTGTGCACCATACAGTGGTGATATAAGTATTTAAACTCAACCTGCTACATTTGTGTATCATACAGTGGTGATATAAGTAAATAAACTCAACTTGCTACAGTTGTGTATCATACAGTAATGATATCAGTATATAAACTCAATTTGCTACAGTTGTGTACCATATAGTGGTGACATTAGTGTTTAAACTCAAACTGCTTCAGTTGTGTACCATATAGTGGTGATATAAGTATTTAAACTCGATCTGCTACAGTTGTGTACCATACAATGGTGATATAAGTATTTGACTCAACCTTCTACCGTTGTGTACCATACAGTAATCATATAAGTATATAAACTCTACTTGCTACAGTTGTGTACCATATAGTGGTGACATTAGTGTTTAAACTCAAACTGCTTCAGTTGTGTACCATATAGTGGTGATATAAGTATTTAAACTCGACCTGCTACGGTTGTGTACAATACAGTGGTGATATAAGTATTTGACTCAACCTTCTACCGTTGTGTACCATACAGTAATCATATAAGTATATAAACTCAACTTGCTACAGTTGTGTACCATATAGTGGTGATATCAGTATATAAACTCAACCTGCTACAGTTGTGTACCATATAGTGGTGATATAAGTATATAAACTCAACTTGCTACAGTTGTGTATCATAGAGTTATGATATAAGTATATAAACTCAAACTACTACAGTTGTGTACCATATAGTGGTGATATAAGTATATAAACTCTACTCGCTACAGTTGTGTACCATATAGTGGTCATATAAGTATATAAACTAAACCTGCTACAGTTGTGTACCATACAGTAATGATATAACCATTTAAACTCAAACTGTTAAGTTGTGTACCATATAGTGGTGATATCAGTATATAAACTCAAACTGCTACAGTTGTGTGCCATATAGTGGTGATATCAGCATATAAACTCAAATTGCAACAGTTGTGTAGCAAATATAGTGGTGATATCACTATATAAACTCAACCTGCTACAGTTGTGTACCATATAGTGGTGATATAAGTATATAAACTCAACCTGCTACAGTTGTATACCATATAGTTGTGATATCAGTATATAAACTCAACTTGCTAAAGTTGTGTATCATACAGTAATGATATGAGTATATAAACTCAAACTGCGTCAGTTGTGTACCATATAGTGGTGATATAAGTATATGAACTCAACTTGCAACAGTTGTGTACCATACAGTAATGATATAACTATTTAAACTCAAACTGCTAAAGTTGTGTACCATATAGTGGTGAAATCAGTATATAAACTCAACTTGCTACAGTTGTGTATCATACAGTAATGATATCTGTATATAAACTCAAACTGCTACAGTTGTGTACCATACATTATTGATATAAGTATATAAACTCAAACTGCTACAGTTGTGTATCATACAGTTATGATATCAGTATTTAAACTCAAATTCCTTCACTTGTGTACCATATAGTGGTGATATAAGTAGATAAACTCAATTTGCTACAGTTGTGTGTCATACAGTAATGATATTAGTATATAAACTCAAACTGCGTCAGTTGTGTACCATATAGTGGTGATATCAGTATATAAACTCAACCTGCTACAGTTGTGTACCATACAGTGTTGATATAAGTATATAAACTCAAACTGCTACAGTTGTGTTCCATATAGTGGTGATATAAGTATATAAACACTACTCGCTACAGTTGTGTACCATAAAGTGCAGATATAAGTATATAAACTCAACCTGCTACAGTTGTGTGTCATATAGTGGTGATATGAGTATTGAAACTCAAACTGCTTCAGTTTTTACCCTACAGTGGTTATATCAGTATATAAATTCAACTTGCTACAGTTGTGTATCATACAGTAATCATATAAGTATATAAACTCTAATTGCTACAGTTGTGTACCATACAGTGGTGATATATATGTATATAAACTCAAACTGCTACAGTTGTGTACATTATAGGGGTGATATCAGTATATAATCTCAAACTGCTACAGTTGTGTGTCATATGGTGATGATACAAGTATTTAAACCTAACCTGCTACAGTTGTGTTTGATTGTTACGTAAATGTGTAAATATTTTGTAAGCGACAACATGTCGTGTTGTGTTTGAATTTTTATTTCTATTATTCATTTTTCCATATTGATATTATTGTTTCGAAGTTTAAACTAATATTTTGTTATTCATTTAGGGTAATATTTAGAATTTTCTTGAATTAAGTAGACCAATCATATGTTTGTAAATGAAGTGCTGGTGACTACTTGTCTAGACGTGTAGTCTCGTGCAAGAACGGACATGCGTGGATTGCTTTGGAGACCAGTAGAATTTTCGCGGTCTTTCGGGGAGTTTAGGCCTACAATATATAAACAGACGAAGATGCTAGAGACAAAGTGAGATTCAGACATCAGTTTTATTTCAAAAGAAGGGAGTCAGTTATTTGAGAAAGATTAAGTGTTTGCTGTGATTATTCAACTTGGATTTGTGACTGAAGTTAGATCTACGGAAGCTGTGATTTTATTTCGTCAATCTCTACGATTCATCTGAATTACTGCTCGTGCTGAGAATCGGCGAATTTATTGAACTGTGAACTGGTCCTGAACTTCTTCATTTAAGCTTCGGAATTTCTTCGTGGGACCAAATTCACACCCTAGACTGGAATTTGAGACTTTCATTTTAGATCATTATATTAGATACAGGCCAGTACCATTTTGTATTGTGATTAATTTTGAAGTTTGAAACTAGTAGTATTTTGTTTTCTAATTAATTTCGAATGTTGTAACTTAATATCTGTCAATGTTATCATATAATTTATGTTATATCTGTTATATTTGTTAATGTTTTAGTGTAATAAATTATACAAGCTGTTATCTGCGTTTTTCTGTTGCGGTTAGTCTACGAAGAACATAAAACATTAAAAAATACCTTACAGAAAATTGGGGGCTCGTCCGGGATATCGAACAACAATTTAATTTTATTCTAAAATAAGATTTATATTCTATACAGATAGACAGCTTGTATATTTAAAATGGCATTCGAACTTGAAGATTTTATAAACGAATTTAATCAGAATCCCTCTTTCGAATTAATCAGTGAATTAAAAAAATCTGAATTGCTTGATGTTGGTAAACATTTTAATTTAGAAGTGAAGCAAGCAATGAAGAAAGCAGATGTTAAACAAATTATTGTTGAACATTTGGTCAGCCAAAAAGTTTTACCTCAAAAAGTTGCACAACAATTGCCTGTCGCTCATTTTGACCCAGATTTCGAATTAAAAAAAATGGAAATGGAAATGAAATTTCGTTTAGAAATTGAAAATAAACGCCTTGTTCTTGAGGCAGAAAAAGAAATAAAACGTATTGAGGCAGAACAGGAAAATAAACGCCTTGTTCTTGATGCCGAAATACAAAAAGAACGCATTAAAGCGGATAAAGAAATCAGTATGAGAAAGGCACAGACAGATGAGAAGGTTGTCCAAATGCGGTTGGATAATTTTGATGCTTCCAAACAAATTCGTTTAGTACCTTCATTCAATGAAAAAGCTGTAGATAAATATTTTCAGCAATTTGAAAAATTGGCTCTTAGGCTAAAATGGCCAACCGAATATTGGACAGTATTACTCCAGAGTGTTTTCAAGGGTAAAGCCCAGGAAGTATTTTCCAAACTCACGGCCGAGCAAAGTTATGATTATGAGCACGTCAAAAAATGCATTTTGAATGCTTATGAGTTGGTGCCAGAGGCATATAGACAAAAATTTCGTGGTTACAAAAAGTTTGACAGCCAAACTTATGTCGAGTTTGCTCGTGAAAAAGAAACTCTATTCGACAGGTGGTGTGATTCCAAAAAAATCAAAGAGGATTATACAGAACTTAGAGAACTCATGTTAGTTGAAGAATTTAAAAGATGTATTCCCGTAGAGCTAAAAACTTATATTGATGAACAAAAAGCTTCCAAAATTCATGATGCTGCTGTCTTGGCAGACGAGTATGCTTTGACTCACAAAGATTTCTCATACAAAAGCAAAACATCTCACACAGCAAAGAAACCCAATGACTCATTCAATATTATGCAAATGTCGACAGAGCCAAAAAAGAGCAAACTTCTAATTCTCAAACGAAGACTCCATCTTATTCTCAAAGCTCGTCATCTACCCAAAATGTGTCATTCTCATCCAAAACATGTGCTTATTATAAGAAACTTGGCCATCTGATTTCTGAGTGCTATAAGGTAAAAAACAAGCCATCACCCCATAGTTTCATTTCGCCCTCGTTGGATACATCATTGGTTCCCAATGTTTTTTACCCTGTCCAGTCCACTGTGGATTCCAAGTCCAATATTATTGATGTACCTGAAGATATTGTTGAGGACAAATTTAAGCCTTTCATGACTGAAGGTTTTGTTTCTTTTGTTGGCGATTCACGTCTACAACCAATTAAAATCCTGCGGGATACTGGAGCTTTTCAGAGTTTGATTTTGGAAAGTGTACTTCCGTTTTCTGAAAAGTCATCCGTTGGGACCAATGTGATCATTTCTGGTGTAGAAGGTGGCGTCGTTTCTATTCCTCTTCATAGATTAGATTTACATTCGGACTTAGTCTCAGGCCCAGTGACTGTGGGTATTAACGCCTCATTGCCTGTTGAAGGTGTGTCTATGCTTTTGGGGAATGATTTGGCTGGTAGTAAGGTGGTACGAGAGGTTCGTGTTGTTGAAGCACCTGTTATTAGCCCCAGTACAGAGCAACTCGTTGAAGAGTTTCCTGATGTTTTTCCCGCCTGTGCTGTTACTCGTTCTCAGACAGGTTCTCAGGAATCCAAAGTGGATTTCTCTTTATCTGAGACGTTCATGTCTCACATCGATGAGATTTCTGACTCAACTTTAAGTTCTACTGATGACTCTGAGACATTTTTCGACTCTCTTCATCGAAACAAACTTATTGAGGAACAGGACAATGATCCTGAAACTCGTTCTCTTCTACAACTGGCTGTTGATGAAAATGAAATAGGAACTGTCCCTATTTGTTACTACCAGAAGTCAGGTGTGCTAATGAGAAAATACAGACCTCTTGACGTTGCTGCTGATGAAGAGTGGAATGTTATTCACCAAATCGTCATTCCAAAATGCTATCGGAATGATATTCTTAGTCTTGCTCATGACCATGTATTGTCGGGACACTTAGGTGTAAGAAAGACCCTAGATCGTATCCGACGACATTTCTATTGGCCAAAGATGCGCCAAGATGTTGTTGACTTTCGTAAGACATGCCATTCTTGCCAAATGACAGGAAAACCAAATCAGGGGATTCCGAAAGCACCACTGCAGCCTATTCCTGCCTTTGAAGAACCGTTCTCAAGGGTCATTATCGACTGTGTTTGCCCAATGCCAAAAAGCAAAGCAGGAAATGAAAAACTCTTGACGATCATATGTGCTTCTACACGTTTCCCTGAGGCAATCCCTTTTAGAAAAATCACTGCTCCCAACATTGTTAAGGCTCTTGTTAAATTCTTTACCATGTTCGGGATTCCAAAAGTTGTGCAACCAGATCAAGGCTCAAATTCTATGTAAAAGCTGTTTCAACAAGCCATGCATGATCTAAATCTCCATCAAGTTTCATCCAGTGCATACCATCCTGAGTCACAAGGTATTTTTGATCGTTTCCACCAATTTACTGCCACGAACACTCAAAGAACTGGGTTGAGGGCGTTCTCTTGTTATTGTTTGAAGTTCGTGAGGTTATTTCAGAATCTACTGGATTTAACCCTTTTAAGTTGGTTTAAAAAGACAAATAAACAAAACAAAAAAAAGTTTTTACAAGTTCAAACTTTTTTTTACTTTTAAGGGGGAGAGTGTTATGTAAATGTGTAAATATTTTGTAAGCGACAACATGTCGTGTTGTGTTTCAATTTTTATTTCTATTATTCATTTTTCCATATTGATATTATTGTTTCGAAGTTTAAACTAATATTTTGTTATTCATTTAGGGTAACATTTAGAATTTTCTTGAATTAAGTAGACCAATCATATGTTTGTAAATGAAGTGCTGGTGACTACGTGTCTAGACGTGTAGTCTCGTGCAAGAACGGACATGCGTGGATTGCTCTGGAGACCTGTAGAATTTTCGCGGTCTTTCGGGGAGTTTAGGCCTACAATATATAAACAGACGAAGATGCTAGAGACAAAGTGAGATTCAGACATCAGTTTTATTTCAAAAGAAGGGAGTCAGTTATTTGAGAAACATTAAGTGTTTGCTGTGATTATTCAACTTGGATTTGTGACTGAATTTAGATCTACGGAAGCTGTGATTTTATTTCGTCAATCTCTACGATTCATCTGAATTACTGCTCGCGCTGAGAGTCGGCGAATTTATTGAACTGTGAACTGGTCCTGAACTTCTTCATTTAAGCTTCGGAATTTCTTCGTGGGACCAAATTCACACCCTAGACTGGAATTTGAGACTTTCATTTTAGATCATTAAATAAGATACAGGCCAGTACCATTTTGTATTGTGATTAATTTTGAAGTTTGAAACTAGTATTATTTTGTTTTTTAATTAATTTCGAATGTTGTAACTTAATATCTGTCAATGTTATCATATAATTTATGTTATATCTGTTATATTTGTTAATGTTTTAGTGTAATAAATTATACAAACTGTTATCTGCGTTTTTCTGTTGCGTTTAGTCTACGAAGAACATAAAACATTAAAAAATACGTAACAATGATGCAGTAATGATATCAGTAGATAAACTCAAACTGCTACAGTTGTGTGCCATACAGTGGTGATATAAGTATATAAACTCAAACTGCTACAGTTGTGTACCATATAGTGAAGATATAACTAAATAAACTCAAACTGCTACAGTTGTGTACCATATCGTGGTGATATAACTATATAAACTCGACCTGCTACAGTTGTGTACCATATAGTGGTGATATCAGTATATAAACTCCAACTGCTACAGTTGTGTGTCATATAGTGGTGATATAAGTATTTAAACTCAACCTGCTACACTTGTGTACCATACAGTTGTGACATAAGTATTTAACTCAACCTTCTACCGTTGTGTACCATACAGTAATCATATGAGTATTTAAACTCTACTTGCTACAGTTGTGTACCATATAGTGGTGATATCAGTTTATAAACTAAAACTGCAACAGTTGTGTACCATATAGTGGTGATATAAGTATATAAACTAAAACTGCTACAGTTGTGTACATTACAGTGGAGATATAAGTATATAAACTCATCCTGCTACAGTTGTGTACCATATAGTGGTGATATCAGTATATAAACTCAAACTGCTACAGTTGTGTGCCATACAGTGATGATACAAGTATTTAAACCTAACCTGCTACAGTTGTGTATCATACAGTAATGATATCAGTATATAAACTGAAACTGCTACAGTTGTGTGCCGTATGGTAGTGATATAAGTATATAAAATCTACTCGCTACCGTTGTGTATCATACAGTGATGATTCAAGCATTTAAACCTAACCTGCTACAGTTGTGTACCACACAGTAATCATATCAGTATATAAACTGTACTTGCTACAGTTGTGTACCATATAGTGGTGATATCAGTATATAAACTCAAACTGCTTCAGTTGTGCACCATACAGTGGTGATATAAGTATTTTAACTCAACCTGCTACAGTTGTGTATCATACAGTAATGATATCAGTATATAAACTCAACCTGCTACAGTTGTGTATCATATAGTGGTGATATCAGTATATAAACTCAAACTGCTACAGTTGTGTGCCATACAGTGATGATACAAGTATTTAAACCTAACCTGCTACAGTTGTGTATCATACAGTAATGATATCAGTATATAAACTGAAACTGCTACAGTTGTGTGCCGTATAGTAGTGATATAAGTATATAAATTTAACCTGCTACAGTTGTGTGCCATACAGTTATGATATAAGTATATTAACTCAAACTGCTACTGTTGTGTACCATATAGTGGTGATATCAGTATATAAACTCAACCTGCTACAGTTGTGTACCATACAGTGGTGATATAAGTATATAAACTCAAACTGCTATAGTTGTGTATCATACAGTGGTGATATAAGTATATAAACTCTAATCGCTACCGTTGTGTATCATACAGTGATGATACAAGCATTTAAACCTAACCTGCTACAGTTGTGTACCACACAGTAATCATATCAGTATATAAACTGTACTTGCTACAGTTGTGTACCATACAGTAATGATTTTACTATTTAAACTCAAACTGCTACAGTTTTGTACGATATAGTGGTGATATCAGTATATAAACTAAAACTGCTACAGTTGTGTTCCATATAGTGGTGATATCAGCATATAAACTCAACCTGCTACAGTTGTGTACCATATAGTGGTGATATCAGTATATAAACTCAACCTGCTACAGTTGTGTGCCATACAGTGTTGATATAAGTATATAAACTCAGCCTGCTACAGTTGTGTACCATACAGTGTTGATATAAGTATATAAACTCTAGTCGCTACAGTTGTGTACAATACAATGGTAATATAAGAATATAAACTCAAACTGCTACATTTGTGTCTCCGTATGACAATGATTCTATTATATAAAAGTGACGCATATTATGCGACTTCTGTGAGCCACGTTTTAATATGTAAGATAATTAAATCTGTTTAACGTAACTGTGTGAGGTAATGTCATCGGTTTCCATTTAAAACGCTTACAATCAAATGAATTTTATTCTAGTAAACGAATCAATTTTATAAATGGTATATTATAAAAACAGAAAAATATGTTATGTTATGTATTATGTTATTTTTATTAAGGTTTGCTTAGTTTACTTCGAAAAGTGTTTCACGTAGATAGGTAATAAAATCACAGAAAAGGCATTTCCAATAACGAGAGTTGCAGTTTTTGTGTTAAAACGGTTTTATGTAATTTGAAGCAAACCATCTTCAAATACAAATTTTAATAAGTGAGCAAAAAAGGTACATTAAAGTATGGAAAGCAAAAATAAGTGCTTTTTAAGGTAAAATTTAACAGTATAATTAATTTGAAACTCACAAAAAATCCGATGAAAAATTATTCTCTTTTATCTGTAATAAAACAACAACTAATTTTGTTTGAGTCATATAATAAAAGCTATTTTAGTTAGCAACAAAGCTATTTAAAATGTACTGTATTACTAGTCTCATGCACAGATCTAGAAAAATATTTTTATCAAAGAGTTTCTTTAGTTAATAATGGAAGTTTTAGTCTTTTGATAGTGGTGTTATCTAGTGATTGTTATCGTAGTTATATAACCTAATTTTTGTTTTTTGTAATCGTGCTTGAGAGGCAATTTACTAGTTCTAATGACTTTTTAACTCGATCTTAGTTTCACTGACATTCTTTTTTCTTTGAACTAAAAAGAATGGTTGCTAATTAACTTCTCTTTTTACCAACTGCAGTAAAACACCTAATATAATCTTTGAAATTATTAGCATTATGGAATTATAAAAATATAATGCACTTCTCCTCTTCATTAAGTGTGCATATTTTATTCTTTCCCTTTCAAACAAGGACTTTTTTCTTCTTACTTTGCAGATTTTAAAACGAAAGTTGATAAAACTCGCTTTTATTTTAACACTACTTTATAGCAAATTAAAATTCAATTCATTCATGAGACGAATTCGTGTCGTATTTATAGAATAATTACTGATAAATATCAGTTAGGCCAATAACTTCTAATACATATAGAAAAGCCAAAAGGTTTTGTGACAGAGGATTACACGAAAAAGTTGTTAAGGTTTGCAACGAGACCCAAAACTCATTTGAAAAGTTATTGTTTTTGTTATTCTATGCACTGAAAGTATAAAATGAAATGTATAGACAACAAATGGTAAATATAAACGTTGATTAACTGAGTTTGTTTTGAATTTTAAACGTTGGTAATATAACAGAAAACAGTTTAATTCGGAAACGATTTAAGTTTAAAATTGAATCAAAACTTTTGCTCTCATGATAAATTTTGTGCACTTGGCTCCAGTCTAGATGATCCCAAACTATGTCTTTATTTAAGACTTATTGCATCAAAACTCACTACACTTATAAGGTTTAGGCTCTGGATACAACTGTTTTAAAGTGAAATTATCACAGACTATATTGTAATAACAGTGTAGGAAGATTAATTGTCTTTGCTAAATTATATTCTAAAGTAACTTAACCAGCTTGTAAGGGCAAAAAAGTGACAATTGTTTAAAGCTCTGGATACAACTGTGATAACCCACAGCGTAACTAACATATACACACGTTTGATATATTTTTCTGATGCAGATGGATCAGGCACTGCTTGTTTATTGTTAAAGTATATCGCCAAGAAATCACAAACACCTACTCTACAGCATGGTACATACTTAAAACCTGACAGAAATAAATATAAGATACGAGAAATGAGTGAAAGGTGTACTACGATTAAATATGTTTGTAATTATTATTTCAGCGATGAATTACGATATAAAATATCAAACTCTTCTCTCTAATTAACAGCGTCTCTTTTTCTTTGGTAATGCACAGTGTTTATGATTATTAAAAGTTTCGTGGTCAAAGTGAAATTGGTTAAATATTTTTAACAAAACTATCATTCTTTTCTGAAACAGACACTCAATTACAAATATTTTTGCTAGTTTTATCTATTCAAAATACGTTGTAGGAAAAAAAAAGTCTTTTGCATGAATGAACTCGATAAAAGTGAATAAATGTTACTTATTGTTACCTACTAAAAGACATTCGTTTTTTCTAGAATTATGTTTAAAATTATTAATATTTAAAGAATAAATCTGAATTTTTTTAACGCAATATGTTATTTTCTGAAGATTGTTCTGTGAAGCTCAAAGAATAAATAGAAAGTAAAACGTGTCAACGCTCCTTCATTTTATCATTCAAATTCTTATGAAAATACGACTACCAAAATATTATAACTTGTGAACAAATGCTATACAGTAGACAAGGTACATTGTTGAGCTTGTTTACTTCGTGATTCAAACTATTTTGTATAACTCTTTCATGTAATTTGGGATGTGTCTAGGAATTTGTGTTTTTACTTCAATTTGGTTTTGGGAACACACCTAATATCTGTTTTTTACTGAGGGCCTATTTTTACCACTTACAGTGTTTTTAGTGGTAATTTAATGAATTTATGTCAGAAATTTACCTCTCTTGGACGTTACGTAGTTCGCAATGTATTGAAAATCATAATAAATGTATTAAAATAAATAATTTTATTATGAAACATTTGTAAGAATACGTTTAACAAGGAATCAAAATAACACTTGATAAAGATTATAAATTATTACATATTACAATAACGATATAGCTTAAACACGTGATCATTTTTTCCATTTTCTTTTTCTAAATACTAAGCCAAACCTTTCGTAAAGTATTAACGTGATTTTACGACTATTACACACATATACACACAAATAAGTGATCAAAATCAAGTGTTGATTAATATTTTCATATATTTTTTAGTTATCATGTATTACAACAGGAGCAGAAGCTCAGGGTTTTTATTACACACTAAATAGTCACTCGTTTAACTAAGGTACTTAATGAGCCAAAAACAAACGCAAGTAATATTTATTTATTTAACTAAGGCACTTTAATGAGCCAAGAACAAACGCAAGTAATATTTATTTATTTAACTAAGGTACTTAATGAGCCAAGAACAAACGCAAGTAATATTTATTTATTTAACTAAGGTACTTAATGAGCCAAGAACAAACGCAAGTAATATTTATTTATTTAACTAAGGTACTTTTTTTCGTAAACGTTTTATTGAACAAAGGAAAAACACATTGAATAGTCACTTACTAAATCAAGATACGCTATTTATATTACTCCTATTAATGAAAGGATAACCACGAGTTAAAATACACTTCTATTGAATTAAGCTATTTTATTTTTTAACTGTTGATTTAAGTAATGGATAAAGACACTGAATAGTTATTTACTGAAGTAAAGGAATTTATTTTGAAAAAGTCCTAGTAAGGAAAAGACAAACACGGGTTATAGTAATTTGCTAATTTTTTTTATATAAAAATGTTAAAAAGAACAATTAGTTCTCTATTGAACTAAAATACTCCGACTAAGTGATGTACAAAGATATGAAATACCCACCCACTGATACAACGTACTTTATTTAGAAAAAAACTATTTTTATTAAAGGTGAAATAATTTTCTTTTATTCATATAATACTGTTGTGAACTGTGACTTTTGACAATATGCACTAATCTGTATTTTGATTCGATTCACAAAGAATGCGACAGGGAAAAACAACAGCGAAACATAAACTACATGTTTGTAGTCGAACAAGTCAAGACGTAACGTATTTTAAATACTAACTTCCTATATAGATATATATATATATATATGTATTACAAACCGCGGTATCTGTTTCCCGTTTGAAAAGCTGTGTACGCAGACCAAACTCAACATTCACTTTTGAAATGACGGGAGAACAGACATGAATAATGTTTATATGAAATTTTATTTCGAAACTAGGATATTTTTCACCAAATTGTTAAGAGTTAATTAATCACACTATTATTCACAGTTCAAAACGTGACGTAACTTAAGTAATACAAATGTAGAGTTACTGTATGTTATTATCGAACGACTCTCAGCATAACTGAAATACTCAAGAATTACTTTTAACGGCGGACGGTATGAGTAGCTGAGGGATTTGGCTCTGAGTGAAACCAAGAATACAACACAATTAACCTTTTTGAAGTCCATAAAATAATTTAAATTGATAGATTAACTTAAACGTTTACCATCACTGGGGACGGGTACTTTTTCTTGTTCAATATTGTAAAACATTCTCATTTTGCGATTTAAACTAAATATTTGTAATTCAAAAACAGAACTTTTGCTTCTGAACTGCTTCCTTTTCTGTTCTACCTCTCCTTCAGAAACAATATTTTTATTTCACCAAAACTACAGTAACTTATTATTTAAAAAAACAGTTTATAATTCATTATTCCAGCCATATCGTGGAGGAAAGTCAAACATATTTTACAGGTATTGCTGGTTAAAAGTTTACATAATATTATTTTCTATAACAGTTACTAGATGGCAGGGCTAGTCAAGCTTATTCACAGAGTGTGTGAGCGTATATGAATACAATTTACATGTTATTAATTCAACTACAGTTTAAAATTTTCGTAAACTAGAGATGGTAGAACAATAAACTATTTTCTGGTTAATGTACTTAGAATTCATCTATGGATTTTGAAGAGGAAGCCTTTGAAATGTTCAACACATTTCGCAAATAATGTTCTAGTTTTCACGGTGTTTCAAGTTGTAATATTCAGAACCACTCTAATCTTATCTCACTTATGTAGATAAAAAGAAACACATTTGGTTTGGAACCAAATTCACTCGGTGCTTGTAAACGCTACTTCTTTTTCCAAGTTATACGTAGCAGAAAATTCGTTTTCTGTCTCCATATAAGTCGTACATCGCGTGATGTTAAATATTAAGTGTGTTTAATTAAAGGAAAAAAATATTTTTTTCTCTTTACAAGGCTGTTAACTTATATTATCTTGTCATGAATTTTTAACCTCCATCACATGGATTCAAGAACCTCAAACATTTGTAGTCTTGAGTTGAGGATGTTTTTGCTGTTGTTTAGGTTGGCTTTGCGCTGACAACGTGAAACTTTTCGAAGACTCCTGGAGAGAACTCGACTTATCGTGCTGCGTCTTAACATCTGCAGAACAATCTCTGAGACCCTTGTGAAGTTCACTCTGTGACCTACTTGACACCAGCAACACAACCTTGTCGTGTTTGTCAGAGTCGTCCAAACTTTCTTCGTCAACCTCTTTGATTTCGTCGAACGGTAAATGTATGGTTCGACGACGTTTTTCTCGTCGTGCCTGAAGATTTAACCTCTGACTGCTTCTGGACGAGTGAGAAAAATCTCTCCTTGTTGACCTATGTAACCCTGAAAGTGGTTCAGGATACGTGGTTTCTAGTATGCGATACATTCCTGAATGAGGCAGATATTCTGTTGTCTTATTGGCCATTGCGGGAAGACCTATATAACAGAAATTCCCTGTACATGGCTCTGATGACTGATTACGACGTATTTCATTTTTAAAAAAGAAGAAATGTTAATGATAAGAAAATAATTTGTTAATCAAATACATGACATTATCAACAATGAAACGAGGTCATTGCGGTCTCATATGTTAAAATGTAGATGAAGTTTAAAGTTTAAACATTTGTACTTACAATATTTTATATTTCAAAATCACATTCTAGACTTGAAAAATTTTAAATATTATAAAAGAAGACGAATTAGAAACAAATTCTTGAAAGATGTTACACTGGTTTACCTTAACTTTTGTATGAAACAGGATATAATTAATTTATTCAAAATTAAACAAAGCATACTTTGAACAATACGTAATTATTAAGCGGGATTATTTAATTGTTGTATGAAACAGGATATAATTAATTTATTCAAAATTAAACAAAGTATACTTTGAACAATACGTAATTATTAAGCGGAATTATTTAATTGTTGTATGAAACAGGATATAATTAATTTATTTAAAATTAAACAAAGCATACTTTGAACAATACGTAATTATTAAGCGGTATTATTTAATTGTTGTATGAAACAGGATATAATTAATTTATTCAAAATTAAACAAAGCATACTTTGAACAATACGTAATTATTAAGCGGTATTATTTTAGTCTGCATTGAACGTAAAGCGAGTGCAGGATATATTTTCTAAACAATATGCTGGATACTTTGAATAGTAAAAAAATATAATTTGTAATGCTCTAATTTCTATATAGAGGGCTGATCGTACGTTATATTAAAATGATTTTTATTGTGCAAAGCAGCACTTTACATAACAACCACATCCAATATAAAGTTAGGATGAAACAGCATGAATCAGAACAATATATTAACATTGTCTGGCATTTTCATAGTTTGTGCGAGGGCATCGCTATTGGGAAGGCCTCTCTAACATAAATTATGCATACACTCGGATCATAAAGATGTGTTCAGATCGAAGATTTAGAATTTCCAAGAAATGAATATACCTTGTACTTAATGACACTGTAAAATATAGAAATATGGGTTATCTTGGGGTGAAATACCATCCATAAAGAGACCTGCAACAAGTCGTATCTCATTTGTGGCAATCAAAACAAAGTGCAGCGCCTATAGCAGGCTAAAAGCCACGAGCACAAATGCCAGTGACAGAAGTCGCTCAGGTTATTCAAATAACAATACGAAGCAAAACTAATAACAATTCCCGTCTGAAAGCTAGGTGGGAGTTTACTAAGATAAAACTACCAATTGTACCATTAACTATCGCATACCCCAAGTAGCATGGCAAATGGATATTAATGTTATTGCATATGAGACATACCGCATGGCCTAAGGATGCATATATGATTGAGTTCCCTAATTTAGCAGTGCAAGGCTAGAGAGAAGGCAGCTCGTCATCACAACCGACCGCCGACTCTTGAACTACTCTTGTACCAACACCATAACGCCCCAACGGTTGAAAGGGCGAGAACGTTTGGTGGATCGGAGATTCAAACCCGCAATCCTCAGATTACGAGTCGAGCGCCCTAACCACCTGGCCACGCCGGGCGAATTTATGAAGAAATAAAAGCTGTATATTTTATTCTATAAAGTGGAATGCAATATGTTTTAAACTGTAAAGAGTTAAAATGTAAAATATAAATCTTTATAGAAATATCACACGGTACAAATTAAACCTTACAGAAACAAAATGTGCTACAGCATTGTGTTTTAACATTTATGGAAACAAGGTATCGAAACTATAATTTAAATACGGTGTAGCATCATTTCTTTACAACATAATTTAATGTAAGGTAAATTTAATTTCACAGAATTAAAATACATCTTTTTCTTTAATCTCGCGAAAATAGAAAGGAACATAATTCACGTCACGCTTGTCTATAGATAGCTTTAATATTCTATAATTATTAAAAGATACGGTTAACATTAAACAAAATTCAGAATGTATTTATAATTCTACGAAACTACAAACGGGAAAAACCTAAATAAGATTACAATACACAATGTTTTGATTTCAAGGAACATCCTTTTCACAGTTTACACAACTAAAATGTTATATTTTAAACTGTGAACAGATACAAAGCGGGTGCCTTTAGTTTGCAGCTTACAATCAGCTGATAATAAGTACCGCGTTTAAGTTCCCTGGCACTTACCTTGAGCTTAAAAAGAAATCTTCGAGAGCTTTCTAGGTACACTTATAGATGCAGACATGAAATAAAAATTTATATGTATATCTCTGATTACGTTAAAACGTGCAGAAACGACTGTAGCTTTAAGAAGCTAAGCAAGTTAGGAATTGCAACTGAGAAAATCCCACTAAAGTTATCCGGGCTCAGGTTTATTTGTTTATGTTGTTTTAGTGTTTGCGAAAATTTCGTGGGCAATGTGCCAAGGCTGCGTGAGCATCAGATATTTTTATGTGCATGGGCTATTCATAGAAATGTACAGGAAGGAAGTTCCCTAAGGCACTGTGGAACTGATTTTATACAAAATATCTTACTTTACAAGACGTAGTGAAAATATCGATGTGTTCTACAAATATAAGATTGCCATAATAAAATAAAAATAGAATAGCAAATACACCCATTTCCTCTTTCTCTGCTCGACTTAGTTATTCAAAGTATTTATAAAGAAGCGTGAGTGGCAAATACATTCTGCGCTGAGATACAAAACCACGAGACTTTAGTAAAGTTAGAAAACGAATAAGCATATCCTTATATATCGAGATCTGTTTCTTCATAGCAACGTATCTGTTGCCGTCATCATTTTAAGTAGCAACCACAGAAAAGGCAACAGACCATCAGCACCTTCCGCCATTTCTTTACCGACGAACAACGGGATTAGTCGTGATAATATAATCAGCCCCCTGACGGCTTAAAGGACAAGTATATTTAACACCGCATGTCAATCCAATGATTCACTGTCGAGCATCTTAACCATGAATAAAAAGAGGCTATTATAGGAAACTAGATCAACTGAAACTATCGTTTAAAATCAGTAGAAATGGTATTCAATGTTCCACCGAGCACTTTTTTATCATTGTGACGTCACCACTGTATAATTTTTCACGAGGTCTTCAGCATAAGGATCGCATAGGAAATATAAACCGACTTCTTTCTTCTGGAAAATAAAAACGTTGAGACAAAAGGTCGTGCAGCATTAATGAGATACAGCTGTGTTGTTAGTTAGATTAGATCAGTTAGTTGCTACGAGCGTGTTACAGGGTGATAATCAAAAGACCCTTTAAAAATAACATAATGTAGTTTGTGACTCCTGTAGTTTAATTTATATTCTTAGTTCAAGCTTATACATAGGAGTTTTATATATACAGTTGGATTATGTTCAGGCTGTAGTGTGTAACTCCAACCAATCAATCTAAATCTAACAGTGATAGAATAGAGATCTAATAAGCTCCAATTTAAACTCAGTAGTTTATCAACACACGATAACGATTTAGATTTAGGTTTCCATAAAACTTCACACCAATTTTCTACTTTAGTATTTTCGTGCATGTACATATATATATATATAAATACAACTTAAATTGTTTAGCCTTCTTTAAATGTAACTCAAGTTAAATAAAACTACAATCATGCGATAAGGTGTAAAATAACTTTTAAAATAAATTATTTTAACCAAACAAAAGAAACACAATGGTGCGTTATTTATACGATATTTAGAAGAGAGGACAAAATATATCATCACATTATTCGAGATAGGAATGTTATACGATATTCAGAAGAGAGGACAAAATATATCATCACATTATTTGAAATAGGAATGTCATACGATATTCAGAAGAGAGGACAAAATATATCATCACATTATTTGAGATAGGAATGTTATACGATATTCAGAAGAGAGGAGAAAATACATCATCACATTATTTGAGATAGGAATGTTATACGATATTCAGAAGAGAGGACAAAATATACCATCACATTATTTGATACAAAAAGTTCTACTTATAATTACTTTGTTTTTCGCAATATTTTAAGAAAATATTGTTTTTGCTCAGCACTGATAAAACTAAAACTGAAACTAAATTTCGATTATTTTTTCTTTAAGTGACACCAGTTTAATAATCAAATAAACCACACACACACACACACACACACACACACATATATAGGCATTTCCATTTAAAACGCAGAGAACACAAAAGATATGGCATTTCAAATACATCTAATATATCGGATAAAACTCGGAGTTAATAAATTCATTATACAAATTGTTAAAAAAGGTCTGTATTGTAAGGAAACTGCTGTAAGTGTGTCAAAAACTGAATATTATTTTATCTTTATCAGACTGATCAATTTTCATCCTCTATTACAATATTAAATTTGGTTTAAATTTCGCGCAAAGCTACTCGAGGGCTATCTGCGTTAGCCGTACCTACAAAAGCAGTGTGAGGCTAAAGGGAAGGCAGCTAGTCATCACCACCCACCGCCAACTCTTGGGCTACTCTTTAACCAACAAATAGTGGGATTGATCGTAACATTGTAACTCCCACACAGCTGAAGGGGCGATCATGTTTGGTGCGACGGTGATTCGAACCTGCGACCCTCAGATTACGAGTCAAACGCCTTAACCCACCTGGCCATGCCGGGCCTAAAATATTAAGCACCTCAAAAAAGTGTTATCAAAATGACATATTTTTGTGTGCGGACAATAGTATTTACACGTGCTAAAACACAAATCAGCATGTGTCAAATATGATAGTCATACGCCTGTAAACCAGGCTCACATGTAACTTTAACATGTAGTCATAGCCTGTAAACCAGGCTCACATGTAATTTTAACATGTAGTCATACGCCTGTAAATCAGTGTCACATGTAACTTTTACATGTAGTCATACACCTGTAAACCAGTCTCACATGTAACTTTTACATGCTAGAAAAAATAATTGAAATATTCTTAGAATATCTTTTTCTTTCGAGAAATCTGTTTCAATTAAATTATTTAAATTTTCTTTAATACTCTTATAAGACATAATAACACGTGAAATATTATTAAATTAATTAAAATTTCTATAATACTGTTATAAGACATAATAACACGTGAAATATTATTATAAGTTGTTTTTTTTGTTTTTAATTGGAGTTTTCGATTTAAGCGGAACCTCATCTGCAGTTGGGCTAAACGTCAGGTCAGGCAGGACTCAATTCCCTAATTTTGAAACACTGAACAGATGGAAAGCAACCAGCAAACATCACTCGTCGCTCCAATAACGTTACTTGGTTGTATTTTAAAGAAATGAAAGTACTGTCACTTTTATGTCTCGCCTGTGGTTGAAAATGCAAATGTGTATAACCTTATCTTAGTTCAAACCTCGGATCCTTCGACTTGCAGTCTGACAAGCTAACTTCTAGGCTATCCGTTTTATTTAACTGAATTAAGAAAAGGTTTTGTTCAGTAAAAGCCCTTTTCAGTGGCTCAGCGGGAAGCATGAGGGCTTATAACGCTTAAATTTGGGGTTTGATACTCGTGGTGAGTACAATAGACAGTTAATTGCGTAACTTTGCGCTTAAATGCAAAAATAAAAACTTCGTAGTTCTTTAAAATCTCAGCTTTGTTATTTTCAAGTTAAAGTTTTTGTTTGATTGAAAAATTACAATATTATTTTGCTTCACTTCATTGTTATTGTTGTTTGATGATACAATAATTTAAATATGCTATTTATTTTTTATTTGACATTATTTTTTTCTGGAATTCGTACTAACCTCAAAGCAGTAATCGTTTAATAACGAATTATTTCCAAGACTTCTGGTACTAATGTTACAGATAGTCTTATAAATACAGCCACATTCCCATTTGGCTTGGCTACAAAAATGTCATCTTACAGAGGTAAGTTTTCGTTTTATTTTCAATGGATTTAAAACTTCAACTTGGCATCGACAAGTGCGGGTAGAAAATGGAAACAGAACTGTAAGTGAGACTGTTTCTGATTAACGTGGAAATACAGAGACTGGCCAAACGTATATCAGTGTAAACTAAAACTTATTTTTACACACAAAACTTGTTGAATTTCTGGATATTCAGTGGTTATTTGCGATAGCTATCCCTAATTTTGAACCAATACACTATGGGTAGAGCAACCAGTTAACAGCACCCGCCACCAACTCTTGGGCTACTCCTACTTAACTGAATTCGACCATCACCCATATGAAGCACCTGTAACAAAAAAACGTGCTTAGCGTTAATTTAAAATTAATTTCGTTATTATTACACATTTTTTTTTACCATCAACGTGACGCAAACGATTCACCCATGTGTTAACCATTGGTCCACGTTTAGCCTATATGCTCCTTTATTTCTCCTACGGGTTTGTTGAATATCTTTTTTTCTAAAATACTGAAAACACTTGTAATTTATAGTAATACATAATAGCACAGTAACTTTGCACGAGAGACTTTCTAGATAATCAAATAAAAAAATTACAAGCTTGTTTATTAACTGAGGTTGTCCCGGCATGGCCAAGAGTATTAAGGCGTGAGACTCGTAATCTGAGGGTCGCGGGTTCACATTCCTATCGCAACAAACATGCTCGCCCTTTCAGCCGTGGGGAGTTATAACGTGTCGGTCAATCCCACTATTCGTTGGTAAAAGAGTAGCCCAAGAGTTGGCGGAGGGTGGTGACGACTAGCTGCCTTTCCTCTAGTCTTACACTGCAAAATTAGGAACGGTTAGCGCAGATAGCCCTCGAGTAGCTTTGTGCGAATTTCAAAACAAACAATTAGCTTAGTTTTGTAACGTCTGTAGTCTTAGTTTCAAGACCCCCAGTGGCTCAGCGGTATGTCTGCGCACTTGCACGCTAAAATCCCGGTTTCAATACCCGTGGTGGGCAAAGCACAGATAGCCCATTGTGTAGCTTTGTGCTTAATTCAAAACAACAACAACAATCTTAGTTTCAATCAGCCCAGTTAAAATAATGATCAGAACATTAAAAAACAAGTAAGTTCCTTGAACTTACAAGGCCTGGCATGGCCAAGCGCGTAAAGCGTGTGACTCGTAATTCGAGGGTCGCGAGTTCGCGCCCGCGTCGCTCTAAACATGCTCGCCCTCCCAGCCGTGGGGGTGTATAATGTGACGGTCAATCTCACTATTCGTTGGTAAAAGAGTAGCTCAAGAGTTGGCGGTAGGTGGTGATGACTAGCTGCCTTCCCTTTAGTCTTACACTGCTAAATTAGGGACGGCTAGCACAGATAGCCCTCGAGTAGCTTTGTGCGAAATTCCATAAACAAACAAACAAATCCTTGAACTTTGTTGTAATATGAATAGCTTCAGACTATCTTGGTACGAGTGTATGTGTGTGTGTTTTTTTTTATGGTAAAGCCACAGTGGATTGTCTACTGAGTCTACCGAAAGAACTCGAACCGTTGTAAATTGTAATTTTACCGTTGTATTACCGTTTAGTGTAAACTTAATACAGCTTGTAAACTCAGTGATGGTTTTGGTTTCGTTGTGCAACGTTAATTCAGTCTCAAGTTTTGTGTTATAATCTTTCAAACGCTTAAAGTGATTGTAATGTAAGTTATAAGCATAAAGGGATAACTTTTAACGTCGTTTTAAAATGTTTATTTGTTTGTTTTTGAATTTCGTACAAAGCTACTCGAGAGCTATCTGTGCTAGCCGTCCCTAATTTAGCAGTGTAAGACTAGTGGGAAGGAAGCGAGTCATCACCACCCACCGCCAACTCTTGGACTACTCTTTTACATAATAAAACTGGGATTGAACGGCGCATAATAACGCCCGCACGGCTGAAAGGGCGAGCATGTTTGGCGCGACGGGATGCCGTCGAACCCGCGATCCTCAGATTACGAGTCGCACGCCTTAACACGCTTGGTCATGCTTGGCCCAGTTTTAAAGTGACAGAGATAAATATAAAGACAAGAGTTACAATATAAATATTCATCGAGTGAAATTTTAGGCTAAATTTGAAAGTGTGAATTTCTTGAACAAAAATATGTTTAGAAATTTACGTCACTCCTTAAAATTTATTTTAACAAACACGTGCAGATCTTCAGTAAAAAGCGAAAAGTTGCACATATATTTATATATTTAATATAACTTAATGATTTAGAAATGTGTTGCACATTTTAAGCAAATCGTCAAGATAATGTATTTACAGTAACTTCCAATCAGAGCAAGCAAAGTACAAAGACCAGAACTAAACAACTTAGATTTGTTTGCTAAATTTTGGACAAAGCCTACTACCAGGTTATATTAATAAATGATAGGTTATATACTAAATATAACGAACAGTCTTTATTTATCTTCACAATAGCAGAAACATTTTGGTCATTCCTGTCTCCAAACTGCTACTCACAGTGTTCATATACACAAGTTTGGTTTAAATTTCACGCAAAGCTACACGTGGGTTATTTGCGTTAGCCAGCCAAATTCTACCAGTCGAAAATAAAGGCAGATATTCATCACCACCCACCGCACACACTTTGGCTTTTCTTTTACCAACCAACAATGAGATTGACCGTTACATAATAACGCTCTAACGGTTGAAAGGACGAGTATGTTTGGTGAGACGGGATTCGAACTCTCGATCTTTAGTTTGCATCCTAACAATCTTGCCATGTTAAGCTCATCACAGATATCGTCAGGTTTCTAACAGTATGCGTCCGTTGGTATACTGCTGTACCATTGGAAAGCATTAACACGTTTTAGTTTCTTGATACAGAATTGCCCAAGAAGAAGGTAAGAAGTTTTTCATCTACATGTTTACGACTTGTTTAAAACGTGATTACCGTAATGAATAAATATAGCGAGAGCTGTGTTAAGCTTGCATAATAAAAAAATAATTATGTATACGACTGTACTTTGGTAATTTACAAATAGTTAGAAAACAATGCACAGAATTATATACTTTTTTATTTTGAAAAATTAGCAAAAATTGTCATATTTTTAAAAAAAGAAATGAGATTTCTTTCGCTGCTTTTGTCCAGACATGGTCATGTGGTTAAGACTCGTAATCCGAAGGTCGCGGGTTCGAATACCCCTTCACATCAAACATGCTCGCCCTTTCAGCCGTAGAGGCGTTATAAAGTGGCAGTCAGTCCCACTATTCTTTGATAAAAGAATAGTCCAAGAGTTGACGGTGGATGGTGATGACTAGCTACCTTCCCTCTAGTCTTACACTGCAAAATTAGGGTTGTTGTTGTTTTGAATTAAGCACATAGCTACACAATGGGTTATCTGTGCTCTGCCCACCACGTGTATCGAAACCCAGATTTTAGCGTGTAAGTCCGCCGACATACCGCTGAGTTACTGAGGGGCGCAAAATTAGGGACCTGTAGCACAGATTGCTCTCGTGTAGCTTTGCGCGAAATTCAAAAACAAGCAAACAAACGATGCTTTTAATTATTATAGGAATTTAAAGAGTTGTTCTACAAACCAATGTAAGGTTTAACCAGCGTGGCGCTACTCAGATGAAATATACAGTTTTTTCACAAAAATTTATGGAATGCTGATGCATCACAAATACTTTTTTCCAGTCAGTACAAGAAAGATGGAAAGTGAATTCCTGCCACGAAATAAAGATACTATAATTGGCCTATTTCATACTCATTTCTGTTCGAGTTTTCAGTGTGTTATGTGGACAGAAGCTTTTATCAGAAAGTAGATTTCATCCATATTCACGAACTGAAGTCTTTCGACATCAGGACCACCCTGTATATGTACAGCGTTTATTAACAACTTGACTTCAAACATGCATGGTAATTTATTGAACATTTCTGGACCACCCTGGTTTTAATTACGTTAATATTTCTAAGCGCACGTAATTTAAAACTGACTTTCTCAGTGAGCTACTCAGGTGTTTATTGTGCCTATCAGTGCATTCTTCATTTCTTATGCAACACAGACCTGACGTATGGAAGTTTCTCCTTATTAACATGTGACATTTGTTTCTGGTTTATTTTCAAGCTATCAGATACAGCATTCTCCTTGTTTCGTACTCTTTTGTTATTCGAGGGCTAGCTGGTCAATTCTTCTCTATTTTCGTTGTGATAAACTAGAGAAAAGGTAGCTAACCAGCACCACCCACTTTCAACTCTTGGGCTACTTTTTACTAATTAATATTGTGATTGGTCATTTCAACACCTTCGTGGCTGAGAAAAGCAAGCATGTTTGGTGATGGGTTTTCATCCCGCGACCCACAGATCGCGAGTCTAGTGTTCTGTGTTGTAACGAACAACTTTTCCGAAGGCAAGTGGTTTCAGGGTGTTTTAAATTCATGTTTTTCAAACGAGTAGATGTGGTTTGTGTTTGCTTGTGTATGGTACGTTTGTTGTTACGTATTAAATTTATTTTTTTATATCCAATACTTGTATAGAAAATATTTTTTAAAGAATTAATAAAAACTAATTTTATTATACGTTGAATATTTTTGTAATCCTTTGTCTAGACTTAAGATATCCATACTAAGCAATTGGAAAAAAATATATTGAGTTTTTATCTGTGCAACTTTTGGAAGAAGTATGTTTGTGTGTGCAAATAGCCAATTGTGTATCTTCACGCTGGTGAAAATATTCATAAAAAGATTTGCACTAGTGGCGGCCTCTGCTGGGTTAATAAGTAAACATTAAAAAAACAATAAGTAAATTGATTAATACATTTCTATATCTAATTCATTACACACATTTAATTAAATCAAACTCTAAATAATGGTTTTATGACCAGTGATTCCTATTGTATTAGTCAACGAAACACTTTTTACAGGGTTTTTTTTTCAGATTTTCAACAAACTACATTATTTAATGCACATTACAAATATTGCAAAATATAAAATCAAGTAAAACAAATAGACGGTACAAAACGAAACGTTTCTGTGCACGTGTCGAAATGTTTTTCATTGTTCCAAATATTAATTGATACTTCAGCTTTAATTTTGGTATTGTTTTGAATTAAGCACAAATGTACACAATGGGCTATCTGTGTTCCACACACCAGGGGTATCGATATTCTGATTTTAGTGTTGTAAGTCTGCAGACGTACCACTGAGCCACTGGGGGCGCTTTAATCTTAAGCAATCGCTACATACACTAGCATGTCTTAAAGACAGCGCCCACAGTGTTACGGCGGTAGGTCTGCGAACGTACAATGCTAGAAACCGGATAGGCAAAACACGGATAGATAGCTCTTTATGCAGCTTTGTAGTTAACTGCAAAGAAACAAGCTTAAAGATAATCAAACTAGTTGCATGAAAAAAGATAAAAATATAAAATAATTTTACTGTAAGAGTTAACGAAGTTCATAACAGGAGTTCTAGAACATAAATACTCTCGATATTCAATTTATTAAATATCTTTTAGAGCACAGGCGTTCTTACGAACACTAAAGAAGTTTGTATCTAATCGTTCCGAAAACCTACATATGTAGAAATCACAAATACGATGATTCTTTATTGGCTGGGCGTGGCGTAAATATTTGTGTTCCCAAGAGGGCAAGATTGTAGGTTCTATCCCAGGAAATATGATGAACTGACACTTTCTGAAAAAGTGTTTATTTCAAGTAGCCTGGGAGGTGGAGGACGCTGCTGAACAGATCCCTCTTTCCGTTCACCAAATCAATCATATCGCTTTTTATAGTTGATCTTTGAGGTGTCCAATGTGTCCGTTTAGGGCATGCTTTGCATGTGAACGCTCATCTCGAAAATACCACTCCAAGTTTTGGTTCAATAGATACAGGTATGCTTTATTATTAGCTCATGTGTGGGACGCTTGCTGTTTGATTTTAAACTTTTGAATAACATATTTCTACGTAGACGCCAGTATAAGTAGATATCCGCAGATACAAGTATATATATATATACACTGATATCTGTAGTAGGCGTTAGTAATTATGTTTGAGCTTTTAGAAATGGGGAATGCTCGTAATAGGAGAATAAAAAATGATTGAAAACGAGTGTTTAAAGCTTAATGTTATCCCGTCCACCATTATTTATATTATTGGTTTCTGTTTTTATTTTTTGTTACATACGCAATTCAAAAGTGCTTGAGGCGATAAAGACATCAACAAGATACCTTTCGAGTACATAGAGGTTTGTGTTCTTAGAATTTCATATTCTCCTTGAAAAAGTCAAAGTATAATAAAAATTTAACCCAAAAGGTTGTCGAGGCTCACTCATTTTGATTCGTTGTTGAATTCTAACGTTTCTGTAAACGTAAGCTAAACGTTGAAAATGTAACTACCGATGTTCAAAATAGTGCAAATATATATATATATATATAATAATATTTATTCTAACAGTTAACGACGAAATACAGACAGCATTATGGTTTTATGATTTTCACTTTTGTCTTGTCTCAGTGTGCAACTTGATAACAGGACCTGAAAAGGCAAAGTTACCTTCAACTATAAGGAAGTATTGAAAGTTGCATCTAAACCGTCACATTTTGTAAAAGCACCCGCTAGTACAGCGGTAAGTCTACGGATTTACAACGCTAAAATTAGGGGTTTGATTCCCCTTCGCTAGGCTTAGCAGATAGCTTGATGTTGCTTTGCAATAAGAAAATATTGTTGTTGTTTTGAATTAAGCACAAAACTACACAATGGGCTATCTGTGCTCTGCCCACCACGGTTCTCGAAACCCGGATTTTAGCGTGTAAGTCCGCAGACATACCGCTGAGCCACTGGGGGACCCAATAAGAAAAAAAAAAAAACACATGTTTTGTAAAGTTTCAACTGAAAAAGGTAGATGTCGCATTTTTCCATCAACTACTTTGATAAATGTAACAATAATCTTTATTTGGTAATATTCAATCTCTGAAGTTTTTGTATTAATAAGAAAAAAAAAACGAATTAAAAAATTTAATTTTAATTCATTCGTTTCGGATATTCGCGGGAACTATCAACAAATATTTACACCAGGTAGCGCAGTTTGGTGATCAAAGTATCATTTATGGACGGTTATTTTACTTGAAATGTGTACTCCAGTCGGACAGTTTTACGCCTATGCATTTACAATGCTAAAATCTAGAGCGTGATTCCCGGCGTTAGATACGGCAAGTAGCCCAATCTGGCTTTGTCAAACCAAATTTTTAACCACATGCATGTTAATGTGGTAGATTTTAAACCACTATGTGTTTTATTAAATATTTGAAAATAATCTTTAAAAAGGGTTATATTAATGGTTATTATATATGAGGAGAATTCTGCTGCAATGGTTTCGTTTTAGATTTCGCACAAAATTACACGAGGGTTATCTGCGCTAGTTGTCCATAGTTTAGCAGTAAAAAACACTAAGCAGCTAAGCATCACCACTCACTCCCAATTTTTGGATTACTCTTTTTACCGACGAATAATGAAGTTGATAACGTCCCTATGGCTGAAATGCCGAAGATTCGAACCTGCGACCCTCAGATTGCGAGTAAAGCGCTCTAACCACCCATATGTGTGTGTGATTTATATATTATCCAAACAAAAGTGTTACAAAATGGACATAATCAATTAGTGTTAACGGTTTACTAAGTGTTTTTTAGTATGTAAAAGTTACTGTTGTACCAAAGTTTCTTTTCTTTGTGGTTAATTTGTCTATTAACAGTGCAGGGCGTTGCCAATGTCTTCTAACAGCTCCAATAGGTTATGTTCTGAATAACAGAGATATAATTAGAACCAATGGAGTAATTGTTTGACTTATATACGAGTAACAAAAGGAAGGTAGTCCGGTAGAACAGTGATTAGTCTAAACTCTGTGGTTTGATTCCCTCTGTGAACGCAATATATATGGCATTGTAGTTTTCCGACAAAACAAACACAGAAAATGAAAAGAATGTTTAACTTTTTGCAATAAAATTCTTAAATTGTCTGTTCATAAAACGAAAAAACGGTTATTTTAAAATACTTATAACCGTGAGATGAATCACAGGGTTTTACAATCTCACAACATTATATCAAATTAAGCTACATAACTGAATTTTAGCGGACTCCACAATAATGCACTTAAACATTATGTATGTTTATAACACAGTGGTTGAGCATGCCCTGTTAAAACAACTAATTATGGTCCATGTCGTCATGTCTGGTCATAAGCTATCTGATTAAGGTGTATCTTGACAATAGCTCTGCAGCTGACTTTCCATTGCACAGAACTCGGTCGTAAAACTATAATGTTCATAACACACTTCTCTTCACTGCAGGCTTTCCATATTCCATCTAGTTTACGAGGAAGAAGATATTTAAATATTTATTTCAACAGGCAAATCACACATAAATCGAAACCCAGTTTTTGCGCTTTATACCCATGGACTCTCTTGTTTAAAAGTTTTCAACCTCTTAAGAGTCAATAATATTTACCACACTGCTGTCCAGTATTCTAGATACGACTAGATTCTAAGCATAGGAAAGTAAAGAAATTTTGAATTTGTCATTAGAACTCCGGCAACAGAAAGAATGATACGAAACTTCTATGGAAAACGCATTTTAAAGTTCCCCAGTTTATGGGAAAGTTAACTTATCAGAAAGAATTACCTGAAAACATTTGAAACAAATCAGCAAATTTCTTTACGTGATTTTGGACGTTCCCTTTGTAGTACCTCATTTTACCGGGCTTATTCAGTCAGCCAACAATCACGTTCTCCTGCGCCACCTGTCCCTTTTGCAAACATCATTCACCACCTGGCGTACGAACTGCTCACCAGACAGACAACCCATGCGGTAACTACAAACCTGTAATTGTGGAATCGATGGAGCCAGTACGAAGCTGTGTATTTCTCTTAACACTTTCTCTATTAAGTTGATCTGGTATAAGTTATTCATGTATTTATAATAATTATTTTGGTGAGGGAAGGAGTTACCTTTCGAACGTTATAATTAAACAGCGAATAGCAAGTCAAGTTGCAGAGAAATGAAGTTCGTTTCGAACGAACTTATAATTAAAAACATTTTCTAATTTGTGCTGGTGGTTGAAATTTAATTACTATTTAATTACTCTGGTGTTCCTGTAATGTCTTCCAGTCGCTCAGCGGTATGTCTGTTGGCTTACAACGCTAAAAATCAGGTTTAGACACCCGTGGTGGGCAGAGCATAGATAGCCCATTGTGCAGCTTTGTGCTTAATTCAAAACAACTACAAGCTTCTATAAATTAATTTCATCAATAAATTTACTAGAGTACGACTGTAAAAATAGCATTATTAGTAAAAGTGTTAATACCTGTGCCAGCTGTCCTGAGATACGATCTTACTTCAAGTGGGTTTCACTTCATCACGAGAGTACAACGACATGCCTCTTTCTAATTGTCTTGACTTTTGTAGCAGAAGTCATATTGCATCACAATATGCCTCTGGAAAATTTGTACACTTTTCGAACTTACTAATTTTGTCTTTAGCTTTGGCGCAAAGCTGCACAATGGGCTTTTTTAATATGCCCAACGTGGGTATCGAACTTCAAATTTTAATGTTGTACACTTTGAATTTCATCACTGAGATCATGTTTCGAACCACACTGAACGTGTATGAGATTTATGTTGAAAGGGCTATTACCCATTATAAATTAGAAGTGAAAACAACATCGACAGCTTTGAATGTCTTTGAACATTCCTAGCAAAGTGCAATAATAATAAAAAAAATTGTTGTTGTTTTGAATTAAGCACAAAGCTACACAGAGCTATCTGTACTCTGCCCACTACTGGTATCGAAACCCGGATTTTAGCGTGTAAGTCCGCAGACATACCGCTGAGCCACTGGGGGGCAAAAAAGAAAAAAAATGAATATAGAATATATTTATTGTAAGTTTTTGCTGACTATTAAACTTGTTTGCTTTTGAATTTCGCACAAAGCTACTCGAGGGCTATCTGCGCTAGCCGTCCCTAATTTTGCAGTGTAAGACTAGAGGGAAGGCAGCTAGTCATCACCACCCACCGCCAACTCTTGGGTTACTCGTTTACCAACGAATAATGTGATTGACCGTCACATTATAACGCCCCCACGGCTGGGAGGGCAAGCATATTTGGCGCGACGGGGATGCGAACCCGCGACCCCCAGGCCCCAACTATTGAACAACTGCACGTTTTATCTTTTGTTTTCCGCAGCTCATTGTCTCATAGAAAATACTTTTAAACCTCGACATTCTTAAGTAAAGATTTGATTTTTTCTGGCTCCAAACTCTTTCCAAATAGCATGAGCATAAATTACTTTAACTTATGAATCCGTACATCTGCAACTTTGTAGATTATTGACTGACAAAATTCTGTTCACTTTGCTTCGCTAGCAAACGAAATATTGTGTTTGTTTGCATGCTTTGTAATTAATCACAAAACTGCACAATGGGCTGTCTGTGCTCCGTCCACCGCAGTATAGAAGCCTAATTTTACCATCGTAATTCTGCAGACATACTGTTCCGCTGGGGGCAAAATATTGTGGTTTGATTTGGTTGGTTTTGTATTTCGCGCAAAGTTACTCGAGACCTATCTGCGTTAGCCGTCCCTAATTTAGCAGTGTAAGACTAAAGTGAAGGCAGCGAGTCATCACTACCCACAACCAACTCTTAAGATACTCTTTTACCAACGAATAGTGGGATTGACCGTAACTTTATCACGCACCTCCCCGACTGAAAGGGCAAACATGTTTGGTGTGACGCGACCCTCTTACTACGAGTCGAGTGCTTTGACAAAATATAATATAAAATTGGAACCGTGTAGAAACTCGTGAGAAGTTACTGTTAGAATACAAATGTAGACGCGCATAACAAAAGTGTTGTAAGCTTAACCATAACCAGATTCATGGTTAAAAGTATTTATTTCTAAATGCGAAACGACTTGTAAATCATTAACATTTTCTAAAGAAACATGATGTTATACAATATATATTAATTAAGACACGGAATGTTATTTTTTCTATATTTCTCTATTAACAATTTGTGTTTCTATATAAATAATGCTACATTATTTAAACGTTTACCAACACCTTAGACAGCACTGCTGAATACACATCTTGAGAAATGTCTTTAGTTCCTTCTGGGAGAGCACTGCTGAATACACATCTTGAGAAATGTCTTTAGTTCCTCCTGGGACAGCACTGCTAAATACACATCTTGAGAAATGTCTTTAGTTTCTTCTAGGAGAGCACTGCTGAATACACATCTTGAGAAATGTCTTTAGTTCCTCCTAGGACAGCACTGCTAAATACACATCTTGAGAAATGTCTTTAGTTCCTTCTGGGACAGCATTGCTGAATACACATCTTGAGAATTGTCTTTAGTTCCTCCTAGGACAGCACTGCTAAATTCACATCTTGAGAAATGTCTTTAGTTTCTTCTAGGAGAGCACTGCTGAATACACATCTTGAGAAATGTCTTTAGTTCCTTCTGGGAGAGCACTGCTGAATACACATCTTGAGAAATGTCTTTAGTTCCTCCTAGGACAGCACTGCTAAATACACATCTTGAGAAATGTCTTTAGTTTCTTCTAGGAGAGCACTGCTGAATACACATCTTGAGAAATATCTTTAGTTCCTCCTAGGACAGCACTGCTAAATTCACATTTTGAAAAATGTCTTTAGTTCCTCCTTGGACAGCACTGCCGGATACACATCTTGAGAAATGTCTTTAGATCCTCTTTATAAATGTGCTCTCAACATTCACAGAAGCTAACAATTGTTTCGAAATGCAAAACTGTCCATGTATTTTTCATTTCATTAGTGGTACATGAATAATAAAATACGCAAAAGGTAGAAAGAAAAAAAGATATCAAAATGAATAATGTTATTTTTACTACAAAATATATAAATATTTCAAGAGGTAGGTATCTCTCAAAGGAAACACTAAGTCGGTAAACAGTGATTAAAAATAATGTGATTAAACTAACAAATACCACTATAAATGCTAACAATGAAGTAAAAAGTGACTTACGAATGGAAGGAAAATGATAACGAAATTGTCTACATTTATCATTATTTATATTTACATTTATACAGAATTGGATCACTCAATTTTTGCTGAGAAAACAAAAGTATATTTACCATGGAACTTCAATGATATAACTCAGTGAAAAAAATATATATAAGATTACCAGAACAATTCAGAAATGTAAGTTCTATATGTCACGTGCATCAGTACATCTGAAAATCATATATCCAGCACTGAATACTTTATCTTTCCTTCACTTTGTTCTAAAACCACCCCAGGTCGAGTAATTTCTTTCCACTTAAATCAATGTATTTCGTCAGAATATCCGGAGAAGACAAACTGGAATTTTGAGACTTTATCGTTGTGCACTCTGTTTTGAACGAAACAATTGTCTGTTCAGAACTTGGTGACGAGTTCTGAGAACGTGGGAAAACGGAACTTAGTCTGCACTGATTGGGTATTTCGCTGTAGGCTTCAAATAAATTGATATTTGCTGTCTCACATTTAAAATCTAAGGTATTGTCAGTTTCGTCATCTTCCGCAAGAAGTTGTTGTAGTTTCTTGATGTACTCAACCGCTGATCGAAGTGTTTCCACTTTACTCATTTTTTTCTTTGTGGTTCCCCCAGGCACGTGCTGTCGCAATGTCGCAAAGCCGCGGTTCACCAGACGCACGCGGTTTCTCTCACGTTCATTTCTTCTAGCCATAATATTTGGACGTTTTTGCGGCGAACAGTAACCGTATTCGGAAATATTAGACCATATAGCTGATACTTTATTTTGTTCAGCTAAACACCGGAACACAGGTTGAATGTTTCTCGTGTGGACCCCAGAACTGGGCAACAAGTCAAGCACGTTAATAGAAGATTCCATTCGATCTCGGAGTGTTTATGAGAATAGTTTGAAAAAATTTTCCTCGAGTATCAATACTAGGACTGAAGCCGAAACGTTTGTAAAAGCATCGATTGAGAAGAGGTTTCGAACTCCTAATCTGAGCTGAAGCGAACGTGCTTCCTCTGAGTGTGGCTTCTGGGTGTAGAAATTTACTCCAGTCGCAACGAGTGAGCTTGTTATCCCTATGAGCATCTGAAAAAAAACTGAGTCTTCCAGTGACGTTTCGTCATAATCTTTACTTTCAATATCCAATAGCAATGTAGGCAGAAGAAACGCTTCTGCTAAAATACCATTCAGAAATGAAGAATATAAAGCCCCGCCTCCGGTTACAAGTTTTCTGTTTACTCCAATACGTGAATACTAGAATGTGTACAGGGCACGTGCCCCTAAACGCCTGACCACACGTTATTCCCTAGGGGCAAGTATTTAGTCACGTGCCTTTCTCAGAGCTCCCGCCATCCCCAAGAGCAGAACAATGCTTGTTAGAGCTAGGAGAGTAGATGATTAGAGAAATAACAATGCTGATTTATTCAACTGTCACTTATAGTAGTTTTAATAGGCTCATTAAACACGTGTTTACAAACCTTTCTTGCCTTAAAACAATACTTAAAGATGGTAATAGGCCGCCCTGTTTACCCGCCACAGAAATAATGAAGCTGCCATTTGAATAAGCTATGAAAGCAGTGAAGAAAAAAATGAGATGACAAGTTTGTTTCGGACATCGGATAAAAGAAAGCCGGTTGTTATTTGGTGGATGAATCTAGATGCTAAAATAGCAACTATTACTAAAATAATGAGCAGTTAATCACTGCATTATATGAAACATAGAAGTTTTATTACATGTAACACATCTTTATGTGCCATGAAATTAATGAGTAAATTCTAATTAATTTTTTAATTTAATTTTTAATTAAATGTTTTCCTTCCTTCTTTATTTCTAAAAGTTTACCGTTGTATTAATAACTTTATTATGTTATAGCATTCTAGATTTCAAGTTGATATTAGTAAGGTATTTTGTTAAAAGAAGAATAAATTTCCATCGTATAAATCCTTTTAAGTTACAACACTATAGCGTCTATGATCTATGGTGCTTGATTAGATATCAGATTTGAAGATACGTCTCTCGCTGTTACTTTTATATACAAACAAATGTTTTACCAAGTTAATTTTTAGGTACTCCATAAATACAAGAAATACACGTGTATTGAAATTTTATTACTTATCTAAAGCTTGAGAAACGCAAGCTTTCAAATTAAAACGATGGACATACAATGGTTGCTTTTGACGACAAGAAACTCACTTGAAATAAAAAATTATCTCAGAACGGCTGGTATGGGTTTTAACACTTTTATTGATAAGCAGAGAACAACGTTTCGACCATTCTAGGTCATTTTCTCTGCTTATTAATAAAAGTGTTAATACCCATACCAGCCGTTCTGAGAACCAATGGTTGAATTTTATTTATTCTACACACTTTCCGTACAACGTGTTCTCCAACAGATAAGTGAAAGGGTTTAGGAAAACTAAATTATCTAAAGTAAGCTAGCAGGACTGTCCTATGTCAACTTGTGTTATACATCTTAAACTAAAGTCAGCAATTAATCCAGTACAATATACTATATTAAATAAATGCTGTTTATGAATAGCAGACATTTTCTCTGTGTGATTTTTTGATAACTTTCCTACAAGATCTATGGGACCTGTTAAAATTCCTTGCCAACAGATGGCAGTTTAAAATAGATGCGTTCAGACTTTCGATTTATATGCATACAATTAGAACATATACATACTAGTGTTTGTACACACTTAACCACAATTACTGTTTATTTTCGAGGAAACTAGCATTAAGTATAATAATTAAATTAATTAATGTCACAACTGACATAGATATTACTCTTATCGTCTCCTTTAATAGGTCAAGAATTTTATAACGAAACTACGACTACCTGTCGCAGTCCTTAAATTTTAACGGCCGACGAGAAGGCAACCGGCCTGCAGCACCCACCGTCAACTTTTGGACTATCCTATGATAAACGAATGGTAGGATTGATTTTCGCAATCATGTTCTATGCAGGGTTTTGAACTCCGACCAGCAGACTGGGAGTCGAACACTGAACTACCAGGCCATACCAGACAGTTTTCAAAGTGAAAATGTATAAATAATAGAGACCCAGGATGTACTGTTTTTAATTAATTGTGAAGCTAATATATCGTTGGTAAAAAAAGTGAACACTTAGTTCATTTTGAATAATGAGAACTTTAACCCCATTACAAATGTGTTATGGTGTTTCTTTGTACAACAGCAGTAAGTCTTTGGATTTACAACACTAAAATCAAACGTTCGATTCTCCTCGCTGAACACATCAGATGTGGCTTTGCTATAAGGAAACACAAACACACACACGAACTAAAACTAAATCTATCATTTTGTAATCATTTTCTGCTTAAAAACTGTGAGAGTTGACAGGATAAAAACCTGTATTAGGCTAAGTAAAGTGAAATATTTACATGCTTGTCTATTCCTTGAAATCTAATGTAACGTCGTTTCTGAATTTTCGTTAAAATTAACCTCTGAGCTTGTTTTCTCCAAACATATCATTACAAAGTTTATGACAACAGCTGCTATGCCCTATGATGTCTGAGTGGTGATTACACTCTGAGGTAACTCTAACGCTGTCACTTTTATAAATATATAATTCGCTTGATACATTAATTTTTAGATAAACCATAAGTATAAAAAAATAAACGTTTTAATATTTGGAGCTTGTAAAACGTATATTTTGGAAAGTTTAAGAGAAAGATTTGAAAGAATCATTACATAACTTTTTATCTCAAATGCCAAGACTTAAATTAATCACGAAAGTAGAAAATGCGTTTTTTTAAAATAAAGTTCAATCATTAAGACAGAGAACTAGAAACATGATCTATATATATATATGTATAATACCTGGAAGATTTCTGCTGTTTGCTATTCGTTCTAAGAGAACTGTGGTTAGATCCTCACTAGTGTTAACCGTTCTTCTAAAACTCTCTTAGTCCCATACTATACTTCCCACGTCCCTCAATTTAAACACGGCTAAGAGCTCTATTCTTTTTTGTACATCTCAATGCAGTGTCTGCTCTGTAGACATATAAATAATAGTGTAGATTTCAAGACCGCTAATCCTGCACGTGCACCCCACACGACACTGACTGCAGTAATTCACTAGAATATGCTTTAGCGAGACTCAATCCATCAAGTGTTAGGTACCCAGAAAAACGTTGACTACACTTATTTTAAATTGTTTTTATTGTGTTTTGGCTCATAAGGATTGATTGTCATTGCAAATGCAAAGTCGTTGTTCGTAGTATGTTTTGTATTTTTTGTATTTTAGTTTTATGAATAAAAGAGTTTTCAAAAATATTTCAGCGTATTCGAACTCGAGATGCTCGTTGATTGGACAGTAGGAAACAATATAAATTTCAAAACATATTCGATTGATCTCATCTGACAAACATAAGGCTATTCAGTTCTCTGTGTGTTTGTGTTTTTTTTATAGCAAAGCCACATCGGGCTATCTGCTCAGCCCACCGAGGGGAAACGTTCAGTTCTCTATCATATTAAGTTTACTAAATAATCTTCTGTGTCTAGTACTGCATGAACAATTTCTATAAATTTTATTTTGAGAGGGAATTACATTTTTATTTCGGGGAGCCCACGATTACAATGGTTACTGTATAACATAACTGGTTAATTAGTGACCTCCAACAATGGTTACTATACAACAAAACCGGTTAATTAATGACCTTCAACAATGGTTACTGTATAACGTAACTGGTTAATTAATGACCTTCAACAATAGTTACTGTATATTGTAACTGGTTAATTAGTGACCTCCAATGGTACAGTGTTATAATTGCGGATTTACAACACTAGAAAACGGATTTCGATAGCTGTTGTGGTTGGTCAGAGCACGGATAGACCATTGTGTGGCTTTGTTCTTAACTACAAACAAATTATATTTAGTTGATTAGGGCTTTGGAATAAAGAAATGAGATATTTTTATATACTTTTATGTTTTTTTTTATATTTAGTGGCCACGGTAAACGTTTTGAGACGAAGCAAATCGGTACATGGCACATATGTTACCAAATTACTGAGCCAGTACACCCTGAAGGTTGTGGGTTCTAATCTTTTGCTTCGTCCTTTCGGGTGTTATAATGTTACGGTCAATCCAACTATTCGTTAGTAAAAGAATAGGGCAAGAGTTGACTGTGGACGGTAATGAATACTTGTATTCCCTCAAGACTATTTCTCGAAAATGAGTGAGGGCTAGCTCAGTTAGCCATTTAGTAGTTTCAAAATAGACAAACAAACAAACAGATCTATTGAACTAGGGTTAACAGAAATGTTATATATTTACAAAGAGAAATATTGTAATTCGCTAATAATCACCATTAACCAAATGGCCAATAAGAATCTCAAAGGAATGTAAGTCTGTTTCATCACGACATGATAAAGAGAGACTTAAACTAGCTCTGTCCAACACGTTAGCTTTCAGTTAGATTCAGTAAGGTTGTATTTCAAATGTATACATTCTCGTTACGTTCCTTTATATTAATAATAATAATAAACCTGGGTTGGGATCTCTGCACTACATAATTTTATATAATTTTGTTTATCTGATGTCGTATTGAATTCTTTTATGTGCAACTAGCAATGTTTATAATCACGAAGTTTCAATGTTTAAGCACATTACGAAGTGGTATACTTATAAAAAAACTCTTGAAAACACCATTTATTTCGAACGGATCAAACTTGAAACTGATAAATTAAAGTAGCTTTGTTCACTAAGTTATTTCGTTGAGGGTACAGATTAATAATTTTAAAGTATTAATAGAATAGACTTGAATGTTTACCTTTTCAAAGGTGCTTGAGGGAAAGAATAAAAATCAAAGTTTTGCTTTAGTTTAAACAGCAAGTGATATCTAATAAATAAAACAAAATGGAGTAGCTCGGCTCTGGCTAGACTACTGTTAATCTCAAAACTACAAAACGAGTTATTAATACTTTTCTCTCTTGTTTTGTGAAACGAAGTTGACACTTAATATTTCTCGCTGTTACTCTTATGATGATTCTTTCTCATTTATTAGTTGTGTATCACGTTTCAAAAATAAATATAATGCATATATAATATCCAATAATATGTGTGACATAATGCCTTAATATTAATCATGCACCTAAATCACTTTAGGTTACTATGTTTGTTTAGTTGAAAATAATTCAGAAATCACATATATATTATACACATTTCCCCATTGTAACAGACCTAACTGTATTTTCTAAGATTTCTTGATCCAAGCTGTGCTGGTGAGGCTTGAATAGGCAGTTTACAACACAGAGTAAAAAGACGAATAAAAGAATGCGTCAGGCCTTTACGTCAAAGAATATATTTTCAATTTCAGCTTTAATTAAAAGAAAACAGATCTGCAGTGCAACCATTTGAAAGTAAGTTTTACGTTTTTGACAGACGAACTTTGGACAAGTGTATGAAGAGAATATTCCTGTTTACGTTAAACCCCCTCAAAAAGTCCCCCGCTGGTACAGCGGTAAGTCTACGGATTTACAATGCTAAAATCAGCGGTTCGATTCCCCTCGGTGGACTCCGGATCCTCGATGTGGTTTGCAATAAGATAACACACACACACATACTCCTCTGAAAAGAAAAATACATCATTTTTATTGTTCATTAAAGATTTATTGTATTGGATTTTTTTTAACTTTCTGGAAGTTACTTTTAAGAAAAATCTAAGTTTGAAAACTTAAAAAACTGTGTCTATATAAATATATATAAAGCAAAACCCGTGAAACATATAGTTAAGATATATTATGATCACTATGAGACTTAAATGAAAAAATAATGGTGAAGAAAAAATACAAAAATAATAGACCTGACTGTTACGGTTAAAAAGGTAAGAATGAAGACAGTAGGGTAATTCCGTAAGACATATTTTGTGGGCTGAGTCCACCAAGAGTATCGAGCCCCTGATTTTAGCGTTATAAATCCGTAGACTTACCGCTGTGCTAGGGGTGGTCTTCTGTAAGGCTGTAGGCAACAAGATAAGAAAAATAACCTCGGAAGACAGAAACTGAATTATATCTGTCGAATACATGTTGAGTTTTGGATTTTTTAATTTATTTTTTTCATATTGTGTTTTACTATTGTTTATTTTATTTTTCTAATTTCTATTTTGGTTTGTTCGTTTGTTTTGAGTTTCGCGCTAAACTTCACGAGAACTATCTGCGCTATACGTCCCTAATTTAGCAATGTAAGACTAGAATGAAGGCAGCTTGTCATCAACACCTACTTCCAGCTCTTGGTCTATTCTCTTAGCAACGAATAATTGGATTAACAATCACATTATAACGCCCTCACAACTTAAAGGGCTAGCATGTTTGACGGAAAGGGAGATTCAAACAACCGATCCTCAGACTGTGAATCAAACGACCTAACCACCTGGCCATGCTCTATAGAGAAAGAACGTACACTTCAATATCTTTATTATTTTACAAATGCGTTAATCTCCATTAATCGAGACAATCGTATGACGACGGGATAGAAGAACAATCCATTAAAATGTAGGGTTTTGTGAGAAAGCTAAAGGCACTATTAGATATTAATATTAAATACGCTGAGATATTTACAGGACGTAACACTTCAACATAATATGAAGACTATAAAAATTAGTAAGACAGTTTTATAAAAGTTGACAAAGAGCTGAATATTCGTAGATAACTGTTTTTAAGCAAGGACTTTGGTGGATTGTTCCCTTAGGTTGTAGGGTTACTACTTTGAATAAAAGAAAAGTTAATTAATTTAATGAAAACCACAAAGCTTCCTTCAGGGTGAATACCTGATTTCACTCTCCTAGCACGAAATATTTAACTGATAAGTCATAATATTGCACCATAAATAATCATAAAATGTGTCATGGGCTCTTCCTCGGCCGCCTGCGTAACATCTGCCCGTTCCACTTGCTTGTGTCAGCACTTATCTCCAACTTTTGGTTAAGTACACGAACGTGTTCCCTAAGCAATTCATGAAACAGTTAATTAATTAACAAACACTCGATGACCACACACATTACAGAACTAATAACAAAACATAAACATATTACAGAACTAATAACAAAACATAAACACATTACACAACTAATAACAAAACATAAACATATTACAGAACTAATAACAAAACATAAACACATTACACAACTAATAACAAAACATAAACACATTACACAACTAATAACAAAACATAAACATATTACAGAACTAATAACAAAACATAAACACATTACACAACTAATAACAAAACATAAACACATTACACAACTAATAACAAAACATAAACACATTACAGAACTAATAACAAAACATAAACATATTACAGAACTAATAACAAAACATAAACATATTACAGAACTAATAACAAAACATAAACACATTACACAACTAATAACAAAACATAAACATATTACAGAACTAATAACAAAACATAAACACATTACACAACTAATAACAAAACATAAACACATTACACAACTAATAACAAAACATAAACACATTACAGAACTAATAACAAAACATAAACATATTACAGAACTAATAACAAAACATAAACATATTACAGAACTAATAACAAAACATAAACACATTACACAACTAATAACAAAACATAAACATATTACAGAACTAATAACAAAACATAAACATATTACAAAACTAATAACAAAACATAAACACATTACAGAACTAAGAATAAAACATAAACACATTACAAAACTAATAACAAAACATAAACACATTACAGAACTAATAACGAAACATAAACACATTACAAATAAAACATAAACACATTACAGAACTAATAATAAAATATAAATTTAAATACTTATTGCCCCCACATTTGAATAATTATGTAAAAGAACAAAGATCGAGTTTCGATACCTGTGGTGTGCAGAGTACAGATAGCCTATTGTGTAGCTTCGTGCTTAACTACAAGCAAACATACAAATAAAAAACAAATATTCTGGAAGAGAATCAACATAAACGAAAATGAAGTTTATGTTTTATAACCATGAACACTCTCCAAACTGCAACAACTCAGTGGCATGGCTGAGTGTTTATAATGCTAAAATCTGGGTTTCATACCTGTGGTGGATACAGATAGCTCATTTAGTAGCTTAATATGTTCCAAAAAACATTCTTCATTATTTAAGATAGAAATATAAATTTTTACGTATGGTACATTTATTATGAAGATTATAAATTTCACGACATTGTGAAGGTTAGAAAAAATAATAGTTAGTTCACAGTTTAGATAAGTAAACAAATTAAATAATTTATATTATGTATGTCTTATTTAATTTTTAATTATTATCACATGTTTTGAAATTAAGATTACTTCAAAAAAACATACATGATAACCACATATTTGAAAAAGAAGTCTTAGATCTTGTATTTTCTATCGGATTCAACATAACAAACGCTTCTGAAAACAATGTTTTGATTTTAACATACTTTCATATTGGAAATTGTATTTGTTTCTTGTTAAGTACAAAGCCTAACAACGAACTAACTATTTTTACTGTGTCACTATAAGTATTGAAACCGGATTTTTAAACGTTATTAGCTGTCTGAATTTCCGCCGAGCCACGGGGAGGGATGTGGGGTCAGAAATTTTTGTTTCATTTTTACAAGCAAAATTCTATCAGTCTTTGTATATGAACAGAAATATTAACCGAGCCGAATATTTCTTCTCATTACAAGCAATATTCTATCAGTCTCTGTATATGAACAGAAATATTAACCGAGCCGAATATTTCTTTTCATTGCAACTTATCTTCTCAACTTTTCAAGTTTTTATTTATATTATTTTCTTATGATTCATCATACCTTCATATTGATTTACAAATAAAGAAAATCTCTGAAATTTGCAGACGTGTCACTTTTGAATGGGTTTTAACAATTGATAAACGGTTCGACAGTGATGTGTGATCACACGTAATAAACAGCAACTGTTAACTTTAGTAACATCTGAGGGATCCTATATTTTTATAAAAATCATTAGAGTGAACAGGTAAGACATATTTATGTTTGGGGAAACGTTAACCGCTGTTTGCATTTTTAAAACATATTTTATCAAGCACGTCACTTTACGATTACGGAGCAGAGGTTTGAAGCCCGCACTAAATCTAAATATTGCATGTAAAACCGCATTAACAAAGTCCAAACAAAACTTCTAACTGTCATAATGTTTTATTGCTGTGAAAGATACACAAGTTTTAATTGTTATGTTTACGTAAAGTGTCTGATTTTTGAAAAGGATGAAAAACCCGTATTTGCTGTAATAAATACCTACAATACATTAAATAATTACGCTTTTTGAAACGTATCATAGTTAAATGTGAGTTTCTGACCGTCCTAATACTCTTCGTTATTAGAAATAAAAATCAGGAACCTGAAAAGAAATTATCTGAGGATGTACGCACTGCAGATGGCCGCCTCAGAAGGACCTACTCAGACGGCAAAAAAAACACAACAAAAAACCCTTATAGAACAAGCATATGTGCTTTCAACCAGACTCTATTGTGAGAAACCAACAAAGGCACGTGCGTCTCTTGGATTGCCTAAATACAAGAAGTGATCAAAGACGAAGCATGCGGTGAGAAGAGATGGACGCTTTTATCCTCATGCCTGCTCGCGTCTGAGATGGGTTTCGTTTCAAAGCTTTGGTGCACACGCTTGTCTGGACCCGTTGCGGTTAAGATAAAGCGCCCCCTGCCTTCACTACTTTCATGTACGAAGTATGCATAAAAGAAATAAGATATATTACGTATTTTGTTTACGCATTCATTTCATTATTTATATTTGAGACAATAAGTAATTAAAAACAAAGGCTTCGAGAACGAGTTACTTTATAACTCAAGTCTTTCAATATTGTACATATCATATCAATGGAGCATGTTTAACGTTATACCAATGAAACACAAATCAAATTATCAATGATCCAGCAAATCATATTTAAACAGTGTTTTATACGTCAAATAATATAATATGCTGAGAGTAAATATTAAAATAATTAATTCCTAAGTATTATCACTTTGTATGAGATCCAGAAACACTCATTATGTTACTTTAATGTTAATGAGATCAAGGAACCTTCATTATGTTACTCTAATATTAACGAGATCCAGAAATCCTCATTATGTTACTGTAATGCCAATGAGATGCAGGAATCATCATTATGTTACTCTAATATTAATAAGTGTGTGTGTATTTTCGTATAGCAAAGCCACATCGGGCTATCTGTTGAGTCCACCAAGGGAAATCGAACCACTGATTTTAGGGTTGTAAAACAGTAGACTTACCTCTGTACCAGCGGGATACAATATTAATGAGCTCCAGAAACCCCTGTTATGTTACTTTGATATATAATGAGGTCTAGGAATCGTCATTATGTTACTGTAATGTTAATGAGGTCAAGGAACTAGTGTAAGACTATAGGGAATGCAAAGAACTCTTAGACTAGTCTTTTACCAACAAAGAGTGGGATTAACCAAACACGTTATAACAGCCACACAGTTAAAAGGAGGATCCTATTTTGTGTGATGGAGATTCGAACCTGCGACCCTCAGATTACGAGTCGAACGCCTTAACCCACCTGGCCATGCCGGGCCAAAGCCTAATTGAAACAAACAATACATCGACTAGCCTGTTAGAAATAAGATATGAGCTTCCTAATGTAAATTATATAAAAAATAAACATTACTATTTGAATTTATTTGTTAGAATAAAGCCCGGTAATATAGAAAATGATTTAAGCTTGAGTCATATTTCAATGTATGAAATAATTTACGATCTTTCGTTCAATAATTACACTGCTACATAAAAAAAAACATCTGGAAACAGACGTTCACTTTCTTTGAAATAAAGGTCACAACGCATCTGCCCATCTGCATATATTCAAGTGTGGTAATCAGTAACGTTTGCGAAGGTATATTGAGTTTACTTGCGTCACTTGTCTCTTAAATTTCAAACTAATAGAATACAATTCAAAATCGCTCACCATCAACTTTTGGATCACTTTAGTCTAATAGTGGGATTTGAATGTTACTGCGTTAGTATGGAGTATAATTTTTCGGCAAAGGGACGAATTCGAACAATTTGAGCTCTGTACCTTCTAGCAGTTGACAAGGTGTGATTCAACACCAAATACAGAGAAATTGTCCAAAATGACCTGTTTTGAAAACGATTTTGTCAAAAATCGCCTTTTTATGAAAAAAAAAATTGTGTGCGTGTTTTAACCAATAAAATGCTCAAACCAACTATTGCCTACCAAAATAACAATTTGTAGTTACGCTAGATTCTCTGTTACTACGTGGACGCTTGTTTGATAACTAGTCTATGCATATAATGAAGAATAGTAACGTAGATCATTCTGTAACCATTCTGGCCAAGACTGTTTTTAAAACACCATAACCATTGGGAACAGACAGCTTTAAGAAAAGTCTCATTGAATCTACTAAGTAGGTGTAGCGAATTTTACGACTATATAAAAAATTCTAAGCAGAACGCAGAGCCATTAATTATTTGAATTATTTCATATCTTCCTTGCCCTTCATTATACAATTAATTAAGAAAAATATACATGTTCATACACATAAAGATGTATAATGTATATAGTTATTATTGAGATCTAAAACATCCTAAAATCATTAGTGCTATAACAGTTTTTATTAACTCTTCTTTTGTTTTGGCCACCTGCCCCAAAATGTATTAGTCAACCTCTGAGCCTAAAGCAAAAAAAAAAATATATTGATTAGATTTTGTAATTAAGATCTTTTCATCTTCCACAGTAACATTTTTATTTGTACTTGTTAGCATTTTAGACCACAAACCACTACCCGGTCATGCGCAGTGAACTACGAGGCTTAATACAGTATCACTAGGAGCAGCGAAAACAGCGTGTTTGGAAGTTAAAAAAACAAACCTATAGTTCCCATGGCAGCCAGTAGTTTTCGAACTTTGTCTGATTCATTATTCATAAAAGCGATAGATGTTAACATGTTTTGTTTTATTGTTTGTTTTTAATGGCAAAACTATGTTGGATATCCAGATACAAATTAACGACAAGACAATGGTGAATTATTGAACGAATAAAACCACGATTCATCTGTTAACTTGTCATCCTAAATTCATTAAACAAAACGATTACCTACAATCTGTTCTCATGTAACAGCTGTACGAAACATCTACACACAACTCTTATATACATTATGTTTTCGCTAACTTTATCCAGTTTTCGTTCAGCGTGGCATGCTCAGGTGATCAGAACGCCCGACACGTGATCTGACATTCCCGGATTTGAGTCTCCGTTTCACAAAACATACTTGTCTTTTCATCCACGCAAACATTATAATGTGACGGTCACTCCCACTATCTGTTGGTAAAATAGAGTAGCCCAAGAGTTGGTGATAGGTGGTGACAATCAACTTCATCCTTCTAATCTTACGCTTCTAAATTAGGGGCAGATGTTCTCGTTTAAATTTGCACCAAATTACAAACAAACAGCTTTGATTAGGTGAGATTGAACTTCAAATTTTAAAGTTATTAATTTACAAGTTGTTTATGTTATCGCTTAATATAATCGGATTTACAAACTTGTGAAATGTAAATGAAAATATGGGTCTACACAAATTAAGTTTATAATATTGATAGCTGTAGCAGAACGAATATGTATTAAACCTAACAACTTTTAATGTTGTCTTATTATCAAAAGTCAATCACTAATTGTTTATAGCATTACAGTTACATTCTAAATTTTGAATAATTGTACAATTTTAGTCTATATGCAGCTTAAAAAATAGGTAAGTAGTTAATATTATATGGTCGAAAACAGCTACTTACTCACAGTCTGTTTTGTCTGGTTTTTTTTTTTAATTTCTATCAAAACTACCTAACTCTCCAGTCTTTATTATTAACTAGTTATGGGATAAACTGTTGACAATTGTTTGTTTGTTTTGGAATTTCGCACAAAGCTACTCGAGGGCTATCTGCGCCAGTCGACACAAATTTAGCAATGTAACGCTAGAGGGAAGTCATCACCATCCACTCTTGGGCTACCCTTTTACCAACTAACAGTGGGATTGACCTCCACGTTATAACGCCACCGCGCCGAAAAGGGCGAGCATGTTTAGTGCAACGGGTCTTACTCAAAGAAAATACCGTTCGTTATTATTTTGTCATTTTAATTATGATATTCAAATATACTGTTTCCACAAAATACAGCCGGAAAATCTGCTTTAAAAGTAGAGTGAATAGTGAGAACAGTTTTGCATCATTAATTTTAACATTCTTCCATGGATTTAGGTTTCATTATCCATCAGAAGGATGACTACCAGATGGATTGCAGAGTTTCCCGCTTTATTGACGTATTTGGCCAACAGGCGGCACGCGTAGATACACTCGACTGGGCAGGTCGGTCGCAAGCTGACTAGAGCAATCAGTATTATATTATTTTAAACTCGCTTGGAGATTTCTTTTATCCTTCAAAATATATTAATTTCAACTACTGGTAGAAAATACGGCTATTATAGATTCTGTTCTCGATACTCAAGGTGTTGATTTATAGATTGCATTTTTACATCTGGTCTCTTTACGTTACACATCCGAGTCTACAAAGTATTTCAAAATAAATGCATTTCTTTGGAGCATTCTAAAAAAACTTAAGTAAGCTGTACAAACGTTATAAACCTCTTTCTCGGCCCGTATATGAGCAGAAATAAAACAAAACGTCTTAAGTGATTGTGTGTGAAAAATATTTCATAGCAAAGAATATTAACAGCAGTAGTTGTAAATGAAGTGTCGTATCTGTGGATCACACATAATATTCATAAGCGTCAAATATATTTTTTTATTTATGTACGACTTGTAATTATTTGCTCGTAATGATAACTTTCACACATTGGCGATATTAAGGAATTTATGACTTTCGTTCGTGATGCTAAACAAGAAATTAGAGGAAAAAAAGAATAAACAAATTTAAAATAAATAGAAAATGAAGAACTTGTTTGTTTGTTAAAGTGCCCCCCACAGTGGCTCAGCGGTATGTCTGCGGACTTACACGCTAAAATCCGGGTTTCGATACCCGTGGTGGGCAGAGCACAGATAGCCCATTGTGTAGCTTTGTGCTTAATTTTAAACAACCAATTTTTAAAGTGATATCACTGAAGAAATTGTTTGTTTGTTAAGGTGATATAAGTGAATAACTTGTTTGTTTATTAAGGTGATATCAGTGAATAACTTGTTTGTTTGTTAAGGAGATATCAGTGAATAACTTGTTTGTTTATTACGGTGATATAAGTGAATAACTTGTTTGTTTATTAAGGTGATATCAGTGAATAACTTGTATCTCAGAACAACTGGTATAGGCATTAACACGTTTATTAATGAACAACATTTGTTCTTCTCAGGTCATATTTAGGTTAATCCGAGTTAACTCAGTAGGTCAGAGGGAAATTGTGAACTTGCAACAGAAAAATGTAGTGAAAGGCGATCAATCAACACCAATCACTGTCAGTTCTCGGACTCCATTTTTTTTACCTAAGACCAGTGGGATTAACAGTCACATTATAATGTCTCCAGGGCTAAAATATCTAGCATGGTCAGTAACAGGATTTACTTGAACCAATGACTAGGTCATATCAAACTAGGTTATGTCAAACGACGATCTTGAGGAACCCTAAAATAATTCAGAAACTTTTTTTTATAAGCAATTGTTTTTTTCTCTCTCGATTTTTTTGTCATGCAACTAATGAAATTTCAGCTAATAACTTGTTCAGAAATAAGAAATGTAGAGGTTTTTAAGAGCACATGAAATGTGTTTTCATGTTATACCTAGAAATTATAAACAATGCCTAAAAAGAAAAGTATCAACCTAATAGAAAACTACAATTTTTTTACAACACATCGAAAGAAAGATTAAAACAACTAGTTATTCTAAAGATAGAACTTCGTGGGTTCGAGAAAAATAAATTTCAAACAAGCTAATTCATTCTAGTCGTTACGTATATTACCCGAGAAATTAAGATGAAAATCATTCATCTCCATTATTAACACGTATTAAGTGAAGGTTATATTGCAGTTGTAGCTTTGTTATGTACATGGCACAGAGAGAAGATAGCTTGTTGGGTTTAAGTCTTTAGATGGCATAATAAATGTAGGTGAAAAGCCTGAAATTACGAACAGCTTGATGTGTTTAAGGTAATGAAAAACAAGGAGAGTTTATAAGAATGAATGTCAACAGATATTTAAGCTAAAGAACACCGCTAGCGAAGCAATCATGAATTAATAAAGTAAGAAAGGTTTAAGATGCAATGCTTCAGACTTTCATTGAAAACATCAAATGCTGTAGATATCCACTTCAATCTAGAGAACAATAGACTGACCATAAGTAACAGCATTATTGAATGTCCCTAAGGTATTTAATAGAACGTATAGTAATATTGCCTTAAGAAACAAAACTGCGTCCTAATCCTGGTATAACACAAATATCACGCGTGCAGCTCTTAAGATATAAGATAATTGAACGTAAAACTATATCTTTTATACCAATATATCTGAATTATTATATTTCCATCTTCAATTCTACATTTTTCTTCATATAATTTTGGATTAGGTAGATTCTGTGTTGCGCAGTCATCTCGAAAGACCACTATTATGAAACATTAACCAAAGTATTTGTGTCCCTCGTGCGTACGTACCCTAACCATTGGGACTTATGTGTTTGTTTGCAGCACAACTGCGTCCGTGATACGACTAAACGGATTCACCGAACTTTTTAAAGTCGTCCAGCGACGACATGAGAGACGGTGTGTGGATACGCATATTATTTTCAAGAACTTTTTCTTGTACGAAGGAAAATTAAAAAAGGTGCATAGAGGTTTATTTGGGATTCATTCTTACTAACGTCAACCCGTGCATTTTTATACTTTAAGACTTCTTGAAATGTTCAAGAAATAAATGATGCAGATTGTCACTTCGAGCGTATTAGCATGTTTACAAAGTGCCGAGGTCACATGATTAGGGTAGAACCGACAATATGCTATACAACTTTTCCAGTGTTCACAAGCGAAAGAAGTTGGCCCGGCATGGCCAAGCGTGTTAAGGCGTGCGACTTGTAATCTGAGGATTGCGTGTTCGCATCCCGGTCGCGCCAAACACACTCGCCCTTTCAGCAGTGGGGGCGTTATAATGTGACGGTCAATCCCACTATTCGTTGGTAAAAGAGTAGCCCAAGAGTTGGCGGTGGGTGATGATGACTAGCTGCCTTCCCTCTAGTCTTACACTGCTAAATTAGGGACGGCTAGCACAGACAGCCCTCTGTGCGAAATTCAAAAACAAACAAACAAACGAAAGAAGTTTCAAAGCACGTGCAGAAACCTGCAATTCAAAACGAGTATGCATCTTATTGAAGAAACCCCTACAAATAACACTTGAGTGACATCTAGAGGAAGCCTTTATGAGGTGAACAAAAACTGTTAAGCAAATAATAATAAAAAGCTACGGCTAACGTTGCAGGAAAGTAGATTTTTCCAAGCGTTATTTAGATCATTCTCACTGCGCGTGAATAGAGCATAAGTTCCCGCGGTGTCACTGAAGTTCCACTTCTATTTGAACATCTATACGTTTTTAAACCGTGACAGAACCTGAGACATAAATTCTTATGCATGGACACTTTGTGATGCTAAAACCTTTGTCAGTCATAATACAGAATTATGACTTGGAAGAGACAGATGTTATAAATATCAGGATGGTTATATTTTTCACAAGATTACCCTTCCGACCCGAAACATAATATTTTTCTTTTACGAGAAAAACATTGACAGATCTACATTGAAGCATTCACATTAGAACGTCATTTTACCTGTTCATACCAAACAGCATAGTACACATCGAATACAAATAATGAAATAGTGTGTTAAATCGGAATCACACGTGGGTTCAATGTTCGTCACCCATCAGGAAACTTCCTTTTCACAAAGTTGCATTAAGTAGTTGTGAGTTAAATATTGTGTTCTTTTTTGTACTTTTCTGAGAGCTTCCCTTTAGAAACATCTCAAGAAGTAACGTCCATAAACCACCTAATCGGTTAAGTTGGCGATTCATTTTTTTGTCCACTGACTAAAACCAAATTCACTTAACTTGATTTGAGGGACAACACTACATCCACCAGCAATATTGTTTAGCAGGTTATTTTAAATGTTAGTTATTATACTTCATTTGAAGAAACTCTAGCGACAAACGTAGGAACTACCCGTGATGCATAGTTTGGAAACTACTGGGTCAGTTGTTGTTTAGAATTAAGCACAAAGCTGCACAATGGGCTATCTGTGCTCTGCCCACCACGGGTATCGAAACCCGGATTTTAACGTGTAAGTCCGCAGACATACCGCTGAGCCACTGGGGGGGACTGGGTCAGACAAATGTAACTACTCCACATAATTATCGGGTGCATTAATGTTTTTTGTGTTTTCCTTATAGAAAAGCCACATCGCACTATTTGCTGAGTCTACCGAGGGAAATCAAACACTGATTTTTGTTTTGTAAATCCGAAGACTTACCGCTGTTCACCTCCTGTTGAATGACTTAACATGAGGTATGTGTCACAAGCAGATTTATAGTTTCTCATCAGTGTATACATAATATACACTGCTGGGCAAATTCTTAAGGACAATGAACATAAAGAAAAAAATATGCATTTTGCGTTGTTAGACTCAACCACTCATTTGAGTAGAGCTTCGAAAAATGAAAATAAGAAAAGGGAAAAATAAAAAACTTTTTTGCTTGTAATATGGAAAATGTGAACACTATGAAATTAGCCTAAATACTAGCTGGTTAAAAGACCATACTGAAACGAAGCGTTAATCGGTAAACACGTCACGAAATTTAGTCATTTGTGTTCAAACATTAGCGTTGTCAACATCTCTCACTGACATCAACTGTGTTACATTGGGTAAAAATATGGCAAAGGCTAAAAAGTTGACAGAGTTTGAACGTGGCAGAATTGTCGAGCTGCAAAAGCAAGGTCTCTCTCAACGTGCCATCGCTGGTGAGATTGGGCGCAGTAAAACTGCTGTTGCAAATTTATTAAAAAACCTGATGTTACGTTTTTTCATGTGGACTGAACGCAACAGAAAGACACAGATAACAGCTTATATAATTTATTACAATAAATTATTATATATGTGACAGATATAAAATAAATTATATAATAACAATGACAGATGTTCAGTTTCAACCTTCAAAATTAATTACAATACAAAATGGTACTGGCCTGTGTCCAATATAATGATCCAGAATGAAAGTCCAAAAGTCCAGATCAGAAATTCAAAATTCCAGTCTAGGGGGTGAATTTGGTCCCGAAATTCCGAAGTTTGAATGGAAAAGTCCAGAAACAATTCACAGTCAAATAAATTTGACGAAGTTCTTTTTACGATGTTTTTGATGAATGTCTCAAATTTGTCGTTTTCCAACTTGCCCCGGTCTCCCCTAAACAGTCCTGTACGTGTTGACCTTCAGTATAACCAGTAATTCGAATAAATCGTAAAGATTGACGAAATAAAATCCCAGCTTTTATAGATCTAGCTCCAGTCACAAATCCAAGTTGAATAAACACACAGCAAACATTGAAAAATTCTCAAACGACAATATCTCTTGAATCGAATGAAAACGAATGATTGACTGACTCTCCTCGCATCGCAGTCTGTTTATATACTAGTAGACCTACTGTATTCTCGAACAATCGCGTAACTTCCGCAGAATTCCAGAGTAATCTGGATTCGTCTCGTACAGACACCAGGCCAAAATACATTCTATTTATAGACAAATGATCGATCAACCTAATTCTAGAAATTTCTACATGAATAACAACATATTTTATTGATTTGAACTTCGAAACAATAATATAAACAACAACAACAAAAAATTTCAACCGATAGATATGGAAATCCAAACACAACACGACATGGCATTCCAAACGCTTTATACATAACACCTGAGGGATGCGGAACGAGAATTTTAAGTGATCAGCAGGAAAATTCGACGCGTTGTTCGACAAGACATCAGCCGATCGTCGAATCATATTAACGCCCTTACGGATGAAGAATGCAGCTCAAGAACAACAAGATGGCATTTACGAGAGAAAGGATTTCAGAACCGTAAACGTTTTCAAAGGCCACGCCTCCTTCCACACCACGAAACAGCTCGAGAAGCACAAAACATGGAACGTAGAAAAGTGGACGAAGGTTTTGTTCTCTGATGAGAAAATATTTAACCTGGATGGTACAGATGGTTTCCAACGTTTCTGACACGATGAAGATATCCCAATGGAGACATTTCCTACACGACACAGTGGAGGAGGTTTCATTATGATCTGGGATGCTTTCTCCTTCCATGGAATAATGAAGCTTCAGGTTATACAGGGGCTTCAAACAGCAGCTGGCTACACTGGCATATTGGAGAGAGCATCCTTATTGACTAAAGGCCTTCACTTGTGTGTAAATGACTAGATCTCTCAGCAGGACAACGCTGCAATCCACAATGCCCGCAGAACAAAGGACTTTTTCGTGGCGAGTAACGTGTTCTTTTGGACCATCCAGCGTATTCGCCCGCACTGAATCGCATTAAAACGTTTGGGGTAGATGGCAAGGGAAGTCTATAGAAATGGACGTCAATTCCAAACAGTGCATGATCTTCGTGAAGCCATCTTTACCACTTGGAATAACATTCCAGCCAGTCTTCTACAAACGCTTATATCAATCATGCCAAAGCGAATGTTTGCAGTTATTCGCAATGTTGGCCGTGCAACTCACTACTGAGACCTCTTGTTGGGCATTTCCTACCCTGTTTAGGACTTCTTTTTGGTATGGTCTTAAACTTTTTATCAGCTAGTATTTAGGCTAATTTCAGTGTTCACATTTTCCCTATTAAATGTTCAAAAGTTTTTTTTATTTTTATCTTCTCTTTCCTTATTTTGAAGTTTTTAAGTGGTTGAGTCTAAAAAAACACAAAATGCATATTTTTCCTTTATGTTCATTGGCCTTAAGATTTTGGCCAGCAGTGTATTTGTTTGTTTTTGAATTTCGCGCAAAGCTACTCAAGAGCAATCTGCGACTGTCGTCCCTGATTTAGCGGTGTAAGACTAGAGTGAGTCATCTTGGGCTACTCTTTTACCAAAGAATAGTGGGATTGACCGTCACATTACAAAGTCTCCAACTTCTTGAAAGGGTAAGCATGTTTTGTGTGACGGGGATTAGAACCCGCGACCCTCGGATTGCAAGTTGAGTGCCTTATACACCTGGGCATGCCAGATGTGATGGGTTAAATCTTAAGTCTAATTGCGGCAGGAAAACAAATGACTGCAGATTACTCCTAAAAATGAGATGGCTTACATCTAAGGAGTAATTACAACACATATAAAATATATATGAATATGTCATGTCGAATATTTGTATTTGAAAGAAGAAATATATTTGGTAACAGTGTCTTATATCTGCTACTTTGGTACTTACAGTTAACCTCAAATCTGCTACTTTGATACTTATAGTTAAACGAAATTCACACTTCTAATGAATTCCAGTCATTCAGCGGTATGTCTGCGGACTTACAACGCGAAAAACCGAGTTTCAATACCCGTAGTGGGCAGAGCAGAGATAGCCCATTGTGTAGCTTTGTGCTTAATTTAAACAAAAACAACATACATTTAATAACCTCTTTCTTATTGTTCTGTAAGTAAAACATCGTCTGCAACTCTTGGACTTTCAAATTAGCATGTCTTTCCCTGTTCGTATTTCATTTCAAATGACAAATCTTTCATTTTAATTTAAGTAACTAAAAAGACTGTATCATTATATATGCAGCCTTCTTTCTACAACTGGTTTTAATTATTCTAGCTTAAATATAGATGATATTAGTAAAATGAACATTGATGAACTTTTAGACCATTTTTGTTCTAGATTTTAACCCAAACTTGCACTGAATAAATCACAGAATATCCAAAAATATTGAGCTCATTAAGTTTGTATTCATATGCAATTGTTTTGAATCAGAGAAAATTATGAATAGTGTCATATAGTTGAATGAGAATACAAATTATTGTCTATTTTTCCCTATAGCTCACCATATTCAACTTACGTTAGTACCAAATTCTGTATTAATTCAAATCTTTCCCCTCCTTTATTGGTCACAAACATATGCAGAAGATAACTATTCTCAAATGGAGCCTGTATTGACCACCGATACAATTCTTCTATGATGTTGCAGATTTTGAAGGCCTGGCGTGGCCAGGTGGTTAAGGCGTTGCACTCGTAATCTAAAAGTTGCGTGTTCGAATCTTTGTCACACCAAACATGCTCGCTTTTCACCCATGAGGTCGTTGTAACGTAACAGTCAATCCTACTATTTGTTGGTAAAAGAGTAGCCCAAGATCTGGCAGCGGATGCCGACGACAAGCTGCTTTTACTCTGGTCTTTCACTGCTAAGTTAAGGACGGCTAGCCCTCGTGTAGATATCCTGTGCTAAACTAGCGGACTGGGCTGCGGTTCGGGAAGTTTACGGTATGTTACTTAGCCCCTTTCAGCTGTGTGGACGTTATAACCACGACATTTAATTGCGTTATTCAATTAGCAGTAATTATTTTGACAGCAAATATTGTCGTTTAACCATCCTTCACCCCTTTTGCTGTGAAGGCGTCATAATGTGATGGTCAATTCCACTTTTTGTTAGTAGAAGAGTAGCCCAAAAGTCGGCAGTGGGTAGTCATGACAAGCTGCTTTCCCTCTTGTTTTTCACAACTAAATTAGAGACGGCTATCGCAGAAAGCCCTCGCGTAGCTTTGCGCGAAATTGAAAACAGAAAAACGATTTTGAAATATGGTATTTAATAACCCATTTGAACTAATACGTAAATATATTTCACTGCTTCGACACCAGTCGTTTTTACCTTTAGATATAAGAAGTATTTCAGTAAATTGAATAGCATGTTTTACCTGAATATTCACGTGTTAATTCCAAAGTTTTTTGTCTCATTTCGTGCTATTATTGTACCTTTATACGTTAAATTAAGCATGCACCAGCATCTTCAGTCTGTCATCTCATTGAACTAGCTTCTGTTCTTCAATGAACACACCGTGTCCTACAAAATACACGCGTCTCGCGTGCGACTCATAAAATAGATTGACAAGCGATACAATGCTTGCTTCCGGGGGTGGAGCTTAGTATTCAAGAGACCAGGTTTTTAATTCAAGTGAAGCTCGTGCCTGAACACTTCATCACGAGCGCTTGTAATCTGTAGATAAATCCACCATACTTGTGGTTGTCTTAGCTAAAGCTGCAGTTTTATGTTAACCAATCACTTTTATTAGCTAACATAATATGCATTGAGTTATCTTAATAAATAAGTTCTGATCTCAGTTTGCTTACAAAGCTAAAATCATGGATACAGCCACGTGTTTTCTATTTGCTTCAAACGCCGTTTCTTCCACAAATGTGATGATTACCTCTGCTTCGTTATCCACACCATCCAGGGAGAAGACTTCCATAAATGGAAACTTAATTCAGACACCAGTGGATAGTAGCAATTTTCAGAAACTATTATGTTGTCAGGGACATATTAGTTTATCTCAGTTGAACTGCTCGGTGTTTCAACCAAGGCATGTTGCAGTGGCCAAGCGGAATGAAAGAGAGAGGAACCGTGTAAAAATGGTAAATCTTGGCTTTGCGACATTGAAAAAGCACGTTCCAAAGAAGGCTAAAAACAAAAAGATGAGCAAGGTGGAAACGCTGAGAGCAGCTGTGGAATATATCAAGGAACTTCAACAGCTTGTTCAAGAGCAGAAAGGTTCAGCTAGTGCGTTAGGGGATAGAGAAATCCTAGTCTGTAACAGGCAAGCAAATAGGAACCAATATCCAGCAACAAACAGCGATTTGAGCACGACGCCTTATCTAACTTTTCAGTCAGAGATGTCGACTCCAGGCTCTCCGACTTCAAGTCTTGGTTCTAATGCTACCTCCCCGCATCATAGCTTCTGTTGCAACAATGGTTCTCCACGTGACACTTTGAAGCACGAAGGAGGTAATTCTCTACGCTTCTTCACCTGGTTTCCCTAATATGTAAGTTATACGTCGGTTGGCGTCTGTGCCGGTAAACTAAGCCTACGTTACTTGTCTAAATAATTGTTGTTAAATATGTGGAAGGTGTTTATTCTTGAGAATTCGATTCCTTAAATTATATAATAAATTAAATTATTGTTTTTTTATTTATAAATTTCATAAAAGTGGGCTGTGGATAATCATACAATGGACGATAAAAACGACACCTAGGTACGTAATAGCTTATTTTGGGATCAGTTATTTTGCCACAGTTTTATTTCTTTTCCAAGTTAATATTATAACACTAATTTAAGTGTTCAACGGAAATGAGTACGATGTTGGTTCTTTTGAGGTGGCGCTTTTTCAAGTTCCACACCGCTGCGAACACCGACTCGTCTGGTTACGTGCTTCAATCATACATGTTTACCACTCACAGGACCGCGCTGTGAAAGACGGGTCTTTTCTTCCGGAGATTTCAGCTGTTCATTCGCATACGTAGAGTTCCTTCTATTCGAGTGTCTCAATGAAAACTATTGTAGTGGAGTAGAAGGGGGTTTAAAAGCCCCTCTTGTTTATTTTCTTGCCAAGAGAAGGGATGATGACAAATTTTATTATTTTTTTATGAGTTTACTCACACGAGTTCAACCCCCCTTAAGAAAATACTCATGGACAATAAAGAATAAAATTTAAAAATAAAAAAACATTCTCTGATCGTTTGACACGTGATCCACGAAGCATTTGCTTCAGAAAGTATGCAATTTTAATCTCTTCCATTAAATGTAGAAAAAGATGTTCTTTAATGTTCCTTTGTTATTGAGTAAATTATTTTGTGCAGTGAGTGTTCCAAGAATTAATATTTATATTTTCTTTTCACAGCTTATCGGCTGAGAAGATTATTGCTTGGATAAAAATTCTCACCGATTACACTTCTCTTTTAAGACAGTTTTTTTTTACTTCCGGTAGCAAAAGTTTCGGCGTATAATACAGATTTGAACTACAGATATGCAGCGTTAGGTGTTCCAAAATCAGCCGCCTCACAAGTAGGAGATTGAAACAGGTCAAGACGTAGCCTGTATAAGGTAAAACGTTGTGCTAGATACACACCGATAGGATGGATAGCATATGGTCAGGAGTTCCTGGCTATTTAGTGAGATTGTGGGAAAAAAAAAAATAAGAAATCATTCTTAACTCAGACTATAGAACCTTACTTGCCTCTGTGACGGATTACCTACTTTCCCGTGGGTCTGAACCGGAAGTTACTATTGTTAATGTACGTGGAAAAAAATGTAAAAAGCCGAATTTCCTGTGAGAAGAGGAAATTACTAGTATACGAGATCTCTTTAGAGATACGCTTGTGCATAAATAATATTTACTTATAATAAAAACAACACTTATTCTATAAGCAGACTTCTTAGTCTAGTATATTTATATATATATATATTGATAACTATATTTTTCAACGTATGAAATACAAAAATAATGAATCGCATTACTTTAATAATTGGAATCGTTTATGTAATTCATTTCTATTATTTTTCTCATAACAATATAATTCATAATTTTGATAGTTTATACAAAGAAAATGTGAACCTTTTTCATGTTTGCAAAATATATATGTAACAAAAAGCCCTTTGTATGGTAAAATATTTTATTTTTTTGAAATGTATATTTTTATGAAAAAAATCAGCTTTACTTATATATATATATATATACCTTTATGTACACGTGTAAAGGAAAACTTATACTCTTGTTTATTGCAATAAATAAACTTTAAGACATTAAAACTATGTGTTTATTTTATCACGAAAGAAACAACTGAGCATCATACGAACGTCATACATCTAGTAAACAAATAAACCTTCATGGTTCACAGATTTGCTTGCTCACTGACAAGTCTCCAGCGAACTTTCAAGCATCAATGATTTATATTTTCCTTCGAATCAGCGATAAGCTTGAAGACTTATAGTACTAAATTTCTGGGATTGTTTAAAGAGTCCATCGGATAGCTTTACAGTAAAATAAGTTTGATTTGTTTTCTTCAAGAGCAGTTTTGCTAGCCTGTTTAGAATTCCGAGAAATTAAAATACTGGATTTTATCAAAAACAAAATATATATTTACTGTAAATTGCTGGACGAAAGATATTTCATTTTTATACAGTGCTAAAACAGACTTGTCACTATACATATACAAAAACAGTTAATACAGAAAATCATCTAGACGGTGGGGCAGAAGCCCCTTTAAAGCTTGTTAGCGACTTCGATAGTTACGTAGTTGAAGAGAGGCAAAAGTTCTTTTCTGACCAAACACAAGCGAATAAATACAATTTATTACAATTAAATAAATATACAATTCTGAGTGGACACTTCACGTACATTTTATTTTCAGATAGAATTGAGCTCCCTCGTTAGTGACCAGACAGATTACGTATAATATGTATTACGAAGTAATTCTGAGATCTGAAAAAACGAACGAAGTCTAAGCTGAGAAATAAACAGACTAGAAATGAGTGTTTAACGCACTGAGAAATGAGTCAACTTTGCTGGAGAGGCTATTGACTAGACTGGATTTGTTCTCTCAAAATTCATTACAAGCTGACGAACTAATTTGAAATGTTCCAACTGAAAAAAACTCACGTTTAGCTTAGAGTCGGAATTACACAGAGTTACTAGCACAATTCACGACACTGGTCACTTCCACTTTACATTAAACGACATTTTGACCATTAGACGATACTGCTATCTACTTCCATAGACAACGTTTAGCCTTTATTTTAATATGTTTCATTTGTTCTAACTTCACAACCAATCAAATGCACACCTGCAGACTAGTCAAATAACAAGCATAATCATTTTATTCTATTAAAACATATGCAATACAAATTTTATAACCATTTAATAACTGAAAACAATACGTAACTAAAATATTTTAATAAATATGTTGTTTTGCCAGTTGCTATTCCCGGGTTTGACAACATTGAAATCAAATAACTTTCACATGGAACATTAATTTAACTGTTGCACAAATAAATCTGACCAGAAGTTCCACGATGCACGTATTTCAAGTATGCTAATACCAAACCTGAGGTCAGAAATGACCACCTTCTTTCTGTGAGCAGCATCTCCAAGACATAACCAGATAATTGCCTCTATATCTATTTCTCTTCTTCTCTTTTACTTCCATTCATCAGTAGTGGCCTCAGTGGACCTTACATACCAAGAAATATACTGGTGTTCTGGTCATTCCAGTATCAACCAGGAACTCGATCTCTATTCTTGTACCTTTACAAACTCCAGCTAGCCATGAGAAAACTTGGATAACTATCAAACAGTTTAGTGCAAGCGGTCTGCAGTTTTCCGCCAAATCAGTGGCCACACCAGATACGGAACTTTTTAGCTTTCTGATGCCACATTGGCCTCGATCATCTGCTTGCTATTGGTTGTTCTGAGCATCGGGCTGAACTCAACTTTGCCTGACTTGTAGCTACAACCTGAAAAGGTTGTCCTTCAGTACCTGGATGGACAGGTACCTGTGGGCCTCATACAGTAGATACTTTACTGTGTTCAGAAGAGTAACCAGCTCAATGTTAGGGCAACAATGTTACGAGTTCCTCCAAGCAACTCCACTCTTTTTCTCTACAAGTCATAATCGTCCTGATAGGACACATCAGGATCAGAGAGGCTCGCTGCCTCCCCACGGTTGGTGCCTACTGTCTCAATTACTAATGAAACATCTCTTTCCGACAGATTTCCTCAACTGACTGTATTTCTGTTCCTGTTCAGGCTTCCCAGTGGCCCAGCGGTATATCTGCGGACTTACACGCTAAAATCCGGGTTTCGATACCCGTGGTGGGCAGAGCACAGACAGCCCATTGTGTAGCTTTGTGCTTAATTCAAAACAACAACAAATCCTGTACAGAACGTGCTACACGGACTCCAGATATTATTCCACCTCGACAGCCCACAGTGGTCTTTTCTTCCTTCACACTGATATAGGTAAATATAGATCTGCCTTAAACAAACCCTGTAAATTGAAATCATAGGTTCTCTGTAAAAGATAGGTGAAATTCCAATACATCCGGTTAAACACGAGTAGTTCAGTAGTCTAGGCCAGGTGTTGTTCTCAAATTGCCTGCTTTTAGGTCTACGAATTCAAAAGCTAGGGACAGACTCGAAAATTCTTAAATTGACGAGCAAAGCAGTTTTAAAGAAATAATTGTATCTGTTCGCTGTTTTTCATTTCTTTACACTTAAGTACCATTTTTAAGTTCTTGATAATGATTTCATCCGTATTTCTCAATGGTATCTAAATTGGACATATTTCGGTTGCTCTAAAATTTGGAAATACAGTAACTTTGAAAGCTTTTCTTTTACGTATTTGATACCATCATGAAAAAGTGTAGTTTATAAATAGTATCACCGAGAAAAAATTTTGTCCGAAAAACAGTTTGGTTTGAATTTTGCACAAAGCTACACAAGGGCTATCTGTGCTAGCCGTTTCTAATTTGGCAATGTAAGACTAGAGGGAAGGCAGCTAGTCATCATCACCCACCGCCAACTCTTGGGCTACTCTTTTTACCAACAAATAGTTGAATTGAACCTCACATTATAACGCTCTCACAGCTAGAAAAGTTAGTATGTTTGGTGTAAGAGGGATTCTAACATGCGACCCTCGGATTACGAGTCTAGAGCCTTAACCACCTGGCCATGCCGGATCATAAAAGTAGTACAAAATAGCTTTATACAATTTAATGGCCCGGCATAATTAAGTGGTTAGAGCGCTTGACTCGTAATTTCAGGGTTGAGGGTTCGCATCCCTGTCACACCAAAAACGTTATCCATTTCATCCGTATTGGCGTTATAATGTGATGATCAATCCAACTATTCGTTAGTAAAAGAGTAACTCAAAAGTTGGAGATGGGTGATGATGACTAGCTGCCGCTGCTAAATGAGGGATGACCATTACTCATATTCTTCGTGTGACTTTGCGCGAAATTCATAAAATAAAAAAGTACAGTATAAAAAACAGAATCTCATGATCTTCGTTTTATACTTGTGTAAAGCCGTTTTCATACGTTTCAAAAGTAATATTTGAAAATGCGGAAAAGTGAGAGAACATTATTATTTATTATTATTATGCCTCTCGATTCCATGAAGGAACATCGGGCTGCAATTGCTGGCGGATTCATTAACAGGCTGGTTTTTTTAAGTGAGTAGATTGTTAGCCTACTGTACAGCCCCCAACCAAAGGAGAAACCTGAGCGCACAGCCCCCAACCAGGAGGTGAAACCTTAGCCGTCCCTAATTTAGCAGTGTAAGAGTAGAGGGAAGGCAGCTAGTCATCACCATCTACCGCCAACTCTTGGGCTACTTTTGTACCAACGAATAGTGGGATTGACCGTAACATTATAACGCCCCTACGGCTGAAAGGGCGAGTATGTTTAGCGCGATTGGGGTGCAATCCCGCGACCCTAGGATTACGATTCGCACGCCTAACGCGCTCGGCCATGTCGGGCAAAGAGAACATTACATCTCCCATAAAACATAAACATTGGATAACGTAATCATTTTCTTATAAAACGCGAAGTTTCATTTCTGTATTTAATAAACGTATTAATGTTCTAACTTCGGCAATATTGAAAATTAATTAACCTTCCACGAAAAAGAAAAGCTATATCAAAGCTTCACTCGGTATGCTGAGTACAGAACAGGCTAACAAACCGTGCAATATATAGCTAGGTGGACCCCAAGAAAAGATTGCCGAGGGCAGGTTATTACAAACAAATAAAAAAACATTGTAAGAAAAATATGTCAGTGCTTTGATGAGGTAAAATTAAAAGGCTTATATAAGAGCTAAACAGCGAGTAAATTTGAAATTTGTTTTCATTATTTTCTTTATTTAAGTTTTGTTGATCATATTTCGAAGTGTTATTCCCGCATTTGAATTCAACAATAATAGTTGCAAAAATTATTTATCTTGTGAGCAGCAAGTTTTAATTGTTTCGAACACCAAATTACTTCTATCAAATCAACTGTTACAAAGTGACAAATACAATATTTGTTTGAATTTCGCGCACAGCTACACGAGGACTATCTGCGCTAGCCGTCCCTAATTTAGCACTAGAAGGAAGACAGCTGCTCATTACCACCCACCGCCAACTCTTGGACTACTCTTTTATTAACAAATAGTGAAATTAACCGTCATACTATAACATCCCTACGGCTGAAAGAACGAGTATGTTTGGTGCGACGAGGATTCAAACCCGCAACCCTCAAATTACGAGTCGAGCGCCCTAGTCACCTGGCCAAATACAATAATACATATCAAACGATTTTACTAGCATTTATAATTAACATGTTTAAGCTGTCTTTTTTCGTTTTTATTTCTTTAACACAACTGCAAGTAAAACGAACACTTAGACTCATGCTGGGTTAAAACGTGAAAATATGAAAAAAAACAAAAAAACATTAGATGATTCTCCACTGTACTCCAAGGGAACTCGAAAAACAATTAGAGTTAACTCATAATTTCTAAATTAAAGGTACGAAACAAAAACAGAAGAAAAAAAATCAACTTAATGAGCTTAAAAAAACAAAACAAGGAATTTTGAAATCTCCATGGTCACGGTCACGTGTCTTATTTATGTATTAAGAAATAAATTAAAAATCTGTCACGCAAGTGGCGTGCAAGAACATGTCCATTGGCTACGTGGAATGATTTATCACGTGCTTAATAAAGACATTCTCGAGGTTCATTTTATTAGCGAAGCTGATATTGATGTGCACTATGTGCTTGTTAACAAATCTTTTTGCTTAACACGAGTTCAACCTGACCCCCTTGCATCATACATTAAAACACGAATCAGAATACCTACAGTGACAGCATTTGAAAAGGTTTCCCCATGATGTTTCACGTTTTCCGATACGAACAATATTCTTAGCTGGCATAATGGTAATGTATATATATATAAAAAAAGCATTATATATTAAACACTTCAGCACTCTGTTTCAAATCTGTAAGTGATTAAGCGAGAAGAAAAATAATTAACATTGTAAGAAACAAGCGCGGAAAATATTTTCTGTATTGTATTCGTTCAAACACATTGGATGTAATTAATAAAATTCGCGGTTTGTTCCACGGAATATTCACAAATATTTAATTATTTACTGCTCCACGATTATTTTATTACGTGGATGTGTTGTCTTTCTTTTGAAAATACGGTTTGGTTTGGTTTCATGTTCGTTTCTGGTTTAAAACTGTAAGATGAGGATTCAAGGATAAATGTGTTCCTCACTTTAGGGTGATTTTGACCTAAAAGAATGATGGTAAAATGCTATTATTTGACCAAGAGTGCCCCCGCTAGTACAGCGGCATGTCTCCGGTTTTAAAACGCTAAAATCAGGGGTTCGATTCCCCTCGGTGGGCTGAGCAGATAGCCCTTTGTGGCTTTGCTATAAGAAAAACACATACAGTGGCCAAGAGTTTATAGTGTAATAGTATTGATGTGAATTGACAGCTCTTATAAAAAAGAGTTCACACATTATAACACATTCATTAGACTAGTAGTTTATTGTAAGGTGTGAATTATAATGATGAATTATAATAAAAGAAAGGCTAGATATGAGCTAGATTAGTTCAACTTCATTAACCAACCGAACTCAACATTTATGTTTTACAAATTCTTTAATTTGACGTTTTACGTATTTTTAAATGCGTTAATAATATTCGTTCTATGTTATTTCATATACATACTTTACTGTAACGTTACTTAACATTGTCTTATTCTGATGCATTTCGAGAATTTATAATAGAAATGACAGAGTGTGGCAGATGGTTCTAGTTTCGCCGAATGTCAATACTCAAGCAAAAACCTCAAAACGCCATTGGCTACAAGAACAGAACAGCTGAACCTACACTTTTACTGGATCGAGTCTTAAACTATACACGTCTGTTAAACAGGGGTACAAAAAACAAGCATTTTAAAACATACTACTGCTTTGACTACTACAGTATGCTTGTTATCTTTTTCAAGCGATTTATATGTATAACCTAATCGATAGATGTGTTTTAATTCATGTCTTAGTTTTAAATATATATAAAACAAGAGGAAACCCTCAAAAGTCGCGGCTGTAACTGGATATCAAACACTCAAGGAAAGACAGTATGAAGTAAAAGTTTTTACTCGAGAAAAAATTATTCTCTGATTTAACAATAGAAATAAAACTGAGCAAAATATTAGAGAAACGCAATACAACAAGTCGTAATAATAATAAAAAACACAAAGAAAACTCGAATTCATCAAACTATTTTTAAACGGTAAGAAACAAACTACATTGGCTAATTATACAAATTTCAAACAGAGATATGTAATACGCACATCTGAATATACGTTTCCACAATCCAGGATAACATATTTAGTTTTTACATATCTGTATGATTACCTCTTGACTTCTTTTTAAAATATCGCTCTATTTCCCACGAAATGTAAAACTAACGTAATTAAAGAGTAAGTTACTATATGTACACCTTATATTCAAATTTCTATCATTCTATAATTAATTTTAACAAATTAAAATACAGTAAAAATTGGTTGTATCGATAATTACAATTGCTTGATTTCTAAAAAAAAGTATTAACACATATGTTTATTAAAATATTAACACATCTGCTTATTAAAATATTAACAATTTGTTAGTTACTAAACACAGTGTATGAGATAATTAAAATATATATGTATGTCACGCATATAGTTCAAATTCAAACAATAAACTGAAAATAAAAGTTTCAACGGTTTGTTTTCGTTGGTGACAATCAATAAATCCACGAGAATTTCTTTACGCTATGCTTTTATTCTTCACGAAAAATCGTAAAACGTAGCAGGAAAATTCCGTTAGAGCACGTGCCGCATGCCAAGTGTCGCTGTGGGGCTCTAAACATAACGAGTGAAAAAGCGTGACGGTACGCGTGCACGCGAACTCGCGCTCAGCATGCGTACCGGTACATTGACGCCAGCCACGCGTCTCGTTTTTGCCGCGCAAAACCTCGTACCATCTGTTCTCTCCCACGCACATCATTGTTGTCAAGGGGCTTTAGATCCCAGACAACCGAATTTTGTTGCTCTCTGTTTTCTATATGAGAGCAGGGAAAAAGCTTTGTACGTAAAAGGAGCAGTATTTATCGACAGGAACTATAGAATCGAAGGCAGCAAGTGAAGTTCCACAAATTTCTCTTACTAACGGGGCCTGATTGTGTCCGACGGATGTCCACTTGGTGAGCACATGAGCGCATGAGTTGCAGGTGTGGTTACGAAAATATCCGAATGAAAACTGACTCATACGTTGCAACGGCACACGAAAACTCTTTCGTGTGTGAGAAAACTAAAACATCTGGTAAAAACTCGTAATGTATAAATCAATTACACTACCCATGCACAATAGTTTTTGAACACTGTTTGGTGTTTCTTACAGATTTTTGGCTGCTGATCACGAAAATCACATCCAAATTTGTCCATCACGTACCGTTTCATCAAAATCTTCAATTTCACCAGGACATTGCTACAATGGAAAAACGATATCAGGGCAACTGGAATCCGTCAATGCTTGCTGACCACTGTTGGACACTGAAACGTGATGTACCGGACATTGAATACAAACGAAAGTCAGGAGCAAAACACTTTTAATTATGTTAAACTTAATAGCGTATTAGAAACACAAACGTAATTAAATACGTTATTGTTAACTGTCTATTTCTCAGAGTTCCTACGTAATGAAGCAAAACCAAAACTATATTTGTGCATACCCACCAGGTACCTGTCACAATCAGCAAAAACTTTTCAGGAAGCAAAACTTTTTAAAAAATTGTTGTGCAGTGTTATGTGTCAACAAATTTTACCCTTTTTTTTTCAGTTTTGAAATTAGACTTCTTCAGGACATGTAGTACCCTCGAGATGATTTCGTTTCATTTCCTCGTTAATAAAAAAACAAAAACAGCTGGAATACTGAAACGTTAATTCAACAAGATGAACTTTCCCTTCCAAGTTCGCGCCCCCGTTTGTACAGCGGTATGTATACGGTATTCTTCTCTGTGGGTTCAGTGGACAGCGTGATGCGGATATGTTATAAGAAAACACACACACACACACACCTTTCAAATTTGTTATTTAAGAACCGACAAAAATAAATTCGATTTATAAATTTAAGTACAGTTTGTTTTTTTTTCTTGAGCGCAAATCTAACCTGTGTTATTCTCACCGTCGGGATCGAGGTCCGAATTTTAGCGTAGTTCTTTTTGAGCTTGCCGCCGATCTATGGATGGTTAATGAAGGCTGATGTTAGCGTAGACAGGAAAAAACTACAAAATATTCCAAAGTTTATGTGTTAACAAACGATCGAACCTTTAACATGAATGAAAACAGGATCTAGAGTTAATTTACCAAGTCGGACGGAGAACTGAACTGGTCATTAAACATCTTTAGAAGTGGTCATTGAGATTCGATCGATCTCAAAGCAGGATATTATATAAAACAATAAAGAAAATATACTTTATACACTGCACTCTAAATAGTTAAGAAACCCTGAATGTTTAGTTGTTTGTTTGTTTAGAATTAAGTACAAAGCTACACAATGGGCTATCCGTGCTCTGCCCACCATGAGCTTCCAAACCCGGATTTTAGCGGTGTGAGTCTGGAGACATGCCACTGGGGGGCAGCCTGGAATGACCAGGTGGTTAGGGCGTTTAATTCGTAATCTGAGGGTCGCGGTTCGAATATTCGTCACACCAATCATGCTCAACCTTTCAGCTGTGGGATTGTTATAATGTAACGGCCAATCCCACTATTCGTTGGTAAAAGAATAGCCAAAGTGTTGATGGTGGATGGTGATGTGTAGCTGCAAAAGTTAGGGACAGCTGACGCAGAGAGCCGTCGTTGTTGTTTTCGCGAAAATTCAAAACAAACAAATAAAATTATTGAGAAAAAAGAGAAACTAAGTATTATAAACATCTATATCTACAACGTAAGACTTCCAAGGATTTATATTATCAATAAAATAACAACCAAAAGTATGTGTGAAATACTGATTACCATGCAGTAGTTGTCCTGTCAGAGAACGTGTACTTCTGAATTAAAGATGACAGAAAGTTCGTATATCGTAAGACAAGTTGACAAAAGTTTGTATTGTATAAGGAAAGCTAACAAAAAGTTGTTTCTTACGAAAACTTGACAAAAGCGTTGTATGTCACAAGAAAACTTGTTAGCACGTTTATATTTCATAAGATGGTGAAAATCTAGCATATTATAATGAAAGTTAGAAGAGCTTTATCGTCATCGGAAAAGTTGACAAAACTTTCGATCTCGTAAGAAACGTTATTAGAATCATTGTATATTTTAAGGAAATTCCGTTTGATTTGAAGATGTTTGTTAGTTTTATACAATATTAAAAGATGTTAGTTTTATGCGATATTATAAAGATGTTAGTTTTATGTAATATTAAAAGATGTTAGATTTATATGACATTTTAAAAATGTTAGTTTTATACGATATTATAAAGTTGTTAGTTTTATACAATATTATAAAGATGTTAGATTTAAACAATATTTTTGTGACAAATGAATTACACTCAAAGCTGGTATTTATCTATTAGCTATGATGTTAATAGGTAGTTATAAATTCAGACTATTTGGTCTCACATTATTTAATAATACTACAATAAAGTTTAGAGCACACGCGATGTTGGTATTTCGGGTCACTCTGTGGGTAAGTGCCAAATTTACGGACTTACAAAGCTAAAATTCAAGGTTCGATTTTATGTGATGAAAGGAGCACGGGGAGCCCATTCTATAGCTTTGTGTTAAAGGAACCAGAAAGAAATAAAAGATATTTAATTTCTTATTATTGTTATTTGCTGGCTTTATCAGGATTGTAACACGAAACAAGCATGAGAATAATCAGTGTTTTCTTTTCTTTCTCTACATGTGTGCATAATATATGTAATAAATATTCGACAAAACTCAGTAAACCTGCAGAAGGTCTTTATTTAAATCTTTTGTACCTTAAGGTACAAAGTTACATTACGTAAAGAAAAAAAAAACCGTTAATGTCCCTGTTTAAGTTCAGTAAAAGAAACTTACCTCAGCTTTGGTTAAATTCGATCAGAGTAAGCTACTAAATTATATCAGAAATAAATACAACACCTAATTGAACACACTGTGTTCAGTAAACTTTTAAATATAACATAGCATTATCTCGTCAGTTTGTGTTTGTTTTTCAATTTTGCCCAAAGCTACTCGAGGGCTACCTGTGCTAGCCGTCCCTAATTCATCAGTATAAGACTAGAGGGAAAGCAGCTAGTCATTACCACCCACCGCCAACTCTTGGGCTATTCTTTTACCAACGAATAGTGGGATTGACCATCACATTATAACGTCCATACGGCTGAAAAGGTAAGCATATTTGATGCGACAAGAATTCGAACCCGCGACCCTCGAATTATGAGTCGAACGCTTTGACTCACGTAGCCACACCGGGGCTATGAACTTTAGTAAAAATGTAAAATTATCTAGAGAAAAAACCGTATAATAATAATACAAAGGCTCACAATTTAAATACCCGAACCAATACTGATAGTGAAACTAATATTAAAAAACGAATAGTGTTTGCTTACATGATTTGTTGTTTGCTTTTAAATTTCGCACATAGCTACTCGAGGGCTATCTATGCTAGCCGTCCCTAATTTAGTAGTGTGAGGCTAAAGGAAAGGTAGCTAGTCATCACCACCCACGGCCAACTCTTGGGCTACTATTTTACCAACGAATAGTGGGATTGACCGTCACATTATAACGCACCCATAGCTGAAAAGACGAGCATGTTTGATGCGACGGGGATTCGAACCCGCGACCCTCGAATTATGAGTCAAACACTTTAACCCACATGGTCATGCCGGGCCTACTTACATGATAATTCATCCGTAAACGCATTGAAATGGCACCATGTTTATAGCTACTAATTCAATATATTTTTATATTTTAATTAATTTGTTTCTAAGTTCGCGTTTTCAATAATCATAAAGCAAGTGCAACTGTACTGAATTGTTATTACTACTTTCACTAGCTTTTTAGTTGTCAGCAAATATATAAAACGCACTTTTGAGCGTTCTATTCGTTGTCCAAACAAACACCAACAATAGCCATTCTTTTCGTTGAATTGATTTCTCTGAAAATAAATTTAATATCATAACCCTCGTATGTTTACTTAGGTTTAACATTCAAATACCACACTGATATTTAAGTTCTGTAGAAAATCATAATATTTCAATCGACGTTTTTTCCGAGCATAATGTAAATACTTGAACTGTTGGTTAAAGATACGTCTATAAAAGCAAACGTGTTTTTTTTCTTATCGCACATCATTAACTGAATACAGTCCGCGGTTATTGGTGCAGTCCATATCCGTGACGTATCGAAACGAAAGAACCCAATTAATGTGAACATAAAAACTGGTTGTTTTGCGTTGTAGAGAATTACCTGAGAAAATCTGAAGTAAAGCCAAAACAATAACAAACTTAATAGTAGCGTTGACATTATCCGAGGTGTGCGTGGAACACGAACTTTGTAATCACGTGGTGTTGCTTAAGTCATAAAATTTATTACATCCACGTTTCCTCATTCAGTATTCTCCTGTTGACTGGACTGAGATGCGATCTGTGTCTGTGTACATATATATATATATATATATACTTAACTTATATAACTCAGTAAACACTGCATCAGAACTCTTAATGTAATCCTCTTACACCGTAAGGTGCAAAGTCACACAAAGTATAATTCCTTTGTTTATGTTATACTTACGAAAGGAGACACGGGATATACAGCTGTCGTCTTTGAGTAGGAAAATATCTCAGAGATTAAATGGCAAAAATCACTGGATCTGAGATAAGTTTCTATGGGATGTAATAAAAACCGGAACTCGCTAGTAAAGTACAGGGCACCGGCCGGAACACTACCAATAATTTCTTTACATAACCACGTGAATTACAATGAAAAACAAAACAAAAACAAATAAAATGACCCAAGGTACTTGTTTGTTTTGGAATTTCGCACAAAGCTACTCGAGGGCTATCTGTGTTAGCCGTCCCTAATTTTGCAGTGTAAGACTAGAGGTAAGGCAGCTAGTCATCACCACCCACCGCCAACTCTTGGGCTACTCTTTTACCAACGAATAGTGTTACACCCCCACGGCTGGGAGGGCGAGCATATTTAGCGCGACGCGGGCGCGAACCCGCGACCCTCGGATTACGAGTGCACGCCTTAACGCGCTCGGCCATGCCAGGCCGACCCAAGGTACAACACAATCCTTGTAGTTATAAGTGGGGGACCCGCGGAAAAGTTTTGTTGCACGTTATAAGACGTGTTCGAGGTACATTTACCGTAAATTGCTAAATAAATTTACTGATAGAAGGCAAAGAAAAATGTAAGCAGTATTACAAACAAACCTAAACCCTAAATTGCTAAATAAATTTACTGATAGAAGGCAAAGAAAAATTTAAGCAGTATTACAAACAAACCTAAACCCTAAATTCTTGCTTTTGAAATAGATATCGTAAATTACAAAATTCCCCCTTACACTACATCATTTTGACTTTATTTAGCGCTTAGGGTTTTAGTAAGCCGAAGCTAACGTGCATAAAAGAATCACATAACTTTACAAATTAAAAGAAAACATTTTGTGCGCATAATGAGTTGTCCATAACGTTATTAGAGATTCTTCCTTATAAGATGCGTAAAATACTTTACAAAACGATCTCCGATATTATACCTTGATATTAATTAGTTTCGACATTTTTGATATGTGAGCTATTAGTTCCCAAATAGTCTCCCACAGGGGACATACATAGAGAGAGTAATATATATATATATATATATTTTGTGTGTAATAATTTGTTCATAATACTAATGAACTTCTTTAAGACTAGGTGGTATTTCAATATCCACTGTTTGTTATAAACAACTCCACTCCTGAAACAGAAAAAAAAAAGAGTTAGGGTTAGCATCCAGGGTGGATGTCTTTATCCTACAGTCACAACCTCCAAGTGAGCATCCAGTGTGGATGTCTTTATCCTACAGTCACAACCTCCAAGTGAGCATCCAGTGTGGATGTTTTTATCCCACAGTCACAACCTCTAAGTGAGCATCCAGTGTGGATGTCTTTATCCTACAGTCACAACCTCCAAGTGAGCATCCAGTATGGATGTCTTTATCCTACAGTCACAACCTCCAAGCAGTTACTCCTTAAATTCCTAAAACTTTGACATGGTTTTTTTTGTCCTAGGTGAGCTCCTGACTGCCGGTAGGCTCAAACAAACAGCTTGAGATACCCTTTTTTTTCGTATTTCACACTTTTCAACAGCATTGATTTCCCACAGGTTTGTGCCCATGCCAGACTGGTCACACATCAAAGCAAAAAGGAATCTTGGATTATGTTTATTACTAGTATCTCTTCTGCCACCAGTTTCAAGGTCATGTTAATAAGTTTGGAAGGTTAGTGAGAAATATGCTTCCAATCTCCACTCAATCTTATTCTCCAATTGCCAGAAATTTGCTGATATTCAAAGACATCCCTGCCACATATTGGGAGCACTCTTGTTACCTTTACACCACTTTTTCCTCTTCCCCTACCTTTTAGGCCATCACGATGGAGGGTAAGCAGTTGCCACTTTCTTTTCAGACATATCTTCTCTATGATTACAACTATCCATATACGCTGGAGAAAATTTGAACATTTCATCATTCAGCTGGCACATCAATCGAATGATGTGATGGTTTTTTATAATGAAATGTTTCTCATTCTATTCTTTTTACTTTGACCAGCTGTCTCTGTAAGGTTTTGAAGTCGATGGTTAATGTCTATCTTGTTTGGCTGAATGATTCAAACAACCTCCTCTTAACCATCTGTTGTGAATTTTGTTGATGCACTTCACAGTGGGCCACCCACTTCATCTTGAAACTTTTATCAGAGAAGCCTTCTTCAAGATGCAGCATCTTGTGTTCACTTTCTATGATGTTGAGAAGGCTTACGACACTATGTAGAGATATAAAATTTTTAAGGGACCCCATTTCTATGGGTAACATTGCCAATCGCTCATTTTTACTACAACGTTTCTACTTGACAGGAATTTCAAGTGCATATTGGTTCGACTCTGTCTTGTTCTGTCTCGTAGTAGCTTTGAATCCTTCAGAGTTCCATCTTCTGTGTCATATTTTTCAGTATTTAGGTTAATACTATCATTGAACAGCTTCTTCCTAGTGTTGCTGACATGATATGTTAATGGCTTCTACATTTCTTGTCAGTTATTGATTATGAGATTTTTTTAAGCAGTAGCTTCAGATTGTTCTCACTTTTTTGTTGAGAAACAGTTTCGCCTTCTTTTCATTTAAAATCGTTGTTTGAATCCTTATTATGAGCTTCATTTTGGTGGTGACGTCTTTCCCGTGGTGGCTGAGACTAAGTTTTTGCGATATATTTTTACCATAAGCTCACATTTGTTTCTCTCATCAAACAGTTTAGTTTTGTGTAACGTACACAATGGTACTGAAGTCTTCCTTGTCCTCTTTTCCACCTCTTGGGGAGTGAGTTAATGTTTCATTCTCAACATCTATCATACCCTCATATTATCAAATGCGTACTATGGTCTACGATTCATCTAGAGAGTTTCTCTGCCTTGTATATGTTAGACATTGAATATCATCTGGAGTTTCGGCTCTGCATTACACAAATCCAAAATCTGTACAATAAGATCCATTGAACCTCCTCTTCACCTCAAATATTTGCAACTCACTCTACCATAAGCTAACAAGCTTTGAATCTTTATCATGTTATTCTACCTGAAGTTGTGTATTCCTTCTTCAACGGGCTTGGTCTTTAAGAACCAGTGGTCTGCCATTATTCCATTTGGCCTTCGTATCCAGGCCTAACTGGTTGAATTTGGTATGTCACTGGATGTTGTTTCTGAGCGTGATAATCAATTCATACTTTAGTGCCCAAAAATGTTACCTTTATTTTAGTCACATGAGAAGCACAGATACTTGGACTTGGAAGTACCATCGTTTCTTTGCCAAACGTCTTTTGAACCATTCATCGAAATCAAGTAACTATGTACCATGGTTCGATGTGTTTTAGTGATTGCTTACAGAATCCCCTCTGTGTTTACTGCCCAGTTGTATGTTATGTATCTTGCCTTAGATCACCCATAAGATAAGAAATACACTAGTTGAACTACTCCCATTAGCTCTCTCAGCTCTCTACTGACTTAAATGTGAATTCTCACCCTGTTCTCTTGGACATCCAGAAAAGACTGACAAACTTTCCTCTGTCGTCCATTTCTATCTAGTTTTTCTAAATACCTGGCCATGACAGTATTTGAAGGAACGAGCTTGCTAACACCACAGCTATGTCTATCTGCTTTGACATGTTCAGATCTGTGTCTCTCTCACATGTGGACTATAGTCCTTCGATCAAAACATCGCTTCACGCCAAATGGTAGTTGATTTAATAAGAGAAAATTTGTAACAAGTTTTCCTAAATCAAACACATTGCTCTTTAGCCAGTAGTTAACATAAGAATTGGAGTGAGAAAACTGTCCTATCTAGGATACACATTAGTCATCATTGCGAATAACTTAAAAGTAATTTGGTTATTTTTTGAATTTCAGGAAAAGACAGAATAGATAACTCTAGATTTCAAAAAGAATGAGTTGGTAACTTCTAGAATTTTAGGAAAAGACAGAATGAATAACTCTAGATTTCAGAGACAGTGATTTGGTTATTTCTTGAATTTGAGAAAAAGACAGAATGGGTAATTCTAGGTTTCGAGGAGAGTAATTTGGTTATATTTGAATTTTAGGAAAAGAAGAATGGGTAACTCTAGATTTCAGGACAGTGATTTGGTTATTTATTGAATTTTAGGAAAAATCAGAATGGGTGATTGTAGGTTTTAGGTAGAGTGATTTGGTTTTTTCATGAATTTAAGAAAAAGGCAGAACAGGTAACTCTAATTTCGGGGAAAGTGATTTGAAGAACACTTCCTAAATGACGTTGTGAGAATTTAAATCCACAAGAGGTGTGTTTATTTGATAAACTAAAACGTTAATGTATATATATATATATATTTTACAAGCAAAGTATTCTGCTCATGTCTGAAATTCAAGTGTAGGAAAAGTTCTGGGTGCATTAGCAAAGTTGAAAAGGTTTTCTAAGAATTGAATATCATTAGTGGACAACTAGCGGTTGGAAAGGCTAAAAACAAGTTGTTTTTTTTATTTGTTTACATTCTAATGGAGTGGAAGACAAGTAGGCCTGCTCGCTTGAAGGCATGATGAGTGGAAGACAAGTAGGCCTGTTCAATTGAAGGCATGATTTACGTAATTTTTTCTATCTTTAACAATGTCCTTTATTTACTTTTTTAAATGATTGATGACATTAATATTGAAAAGTTGGAAAACTAAATCTTAATCGTTTTTAAATTGTCACTGCTGGATACTCGTGGTGGGCAGAGCGCAGATAGCCCATTATGTAGGTTTGTGCTTATTTATAACCATCTAACCAACACCACCCTGACACTTCTATCTGCACGTTCAATTTTATAAATTCCAGCTTTTCCCATTAACTGTATATTATGATTACATTACTATTACCTAAATGTTGTTTCATCTCATTCATTGCTTTGAATATAGAGTAAAATATTTTTGTTTATACTGGACAGACTAAAAATAAAATAAAATATCATTTAGCAGGATGTGTAAAAAATGAAAGGTCTAAAAATTCGGCAATAGTAGAACATATACTTAAACTAAATCACAAAAGAAAACAGTAATATTGGCTCAACCAATGGGGTAGTAAAGCCAATAATATTCGCTAACCCTAAGACATAATGTTAGTAAAGATTGTCACCCCACCCAAAACTTGTAGTTTTACGTGGCCACAGTCCTCAGAGAGCTGTACATCAAACGTTTTCGACTGAATATTGAGACAGAGATGTCGTATGAAGATCATCTGTTTGTTTTGTTTTGAATTTCAAGCAAGTTTACACGAGGGTTATCTGTAGTAATTTAGGAGTGAAAGACTATAGTAAAAGCAGCTAGTAATCGCCACTCACCGCCGTTTACTCATGAAATACTCTTTTACTAAATAATAGTGGGATATACCGATACGTTATAACGCCCTAACGGCTGCAAGGATAAGCATGTTTAGTGTGAACATATTACGAGTCAAGCGCCCTAGCCACTTGGATATGTTGTGCTCATATAGCACCTTATAAGTTAATTTTTTCAATATTTTTATAAGCATGTAGTTTCTTTCTAATTCATAGAAAGAGCATTCACTCTGCAAGTGACCCGGGATGGTCAGTGGGTTAAGGCGCTCGACACGTAATCAAGGGTCGAATCCCCGTCACACCAAATATTCTCGCCCTATCAGCCGTGGAGCGTTATAATGTGACGTACAATCCCATTATTCGTTGGTAAAGAGTAGCCCAAGAGTTGGCGGTGGGTGGTGATGACTACTTGCCTTTCTTCTAACTTTACACTGCTAAATTAGGGACGGCTAGTGCAGATAGCCCTCGTCTCGCTTTGCACGAAATTCAAAAACAAACAAAAACAACAACTTTGCAATTTTTAAATTTTTTTTTCATCACTCATTATTTCATATTTCACGATACAAGAGGCGAGTGTTTAAAACTTTTTATTTTTAATTACAAATCACTTCATAATTTTTAATAGAAGGCAGGTTTTTCACAGCTTTGTTTTTTTACTACCCAACTCAGTTCACTCTTGTAAGCCAAAAACTAACCACAAAACTGCATCAAAGAAACGGCTTCCAAAGTCATGAGCACCGGAGACATCAGTAAGAGAGAGCTGATTGCAGGTGTTCCTACAGACAAGTTCAAGTGAAGAGCAAACTATTCGTGTAAGGAGATGTGCGACTTTGTATTTATAAAAAGCAGGAGAAATAAACATGCTCACTTTCTTTCTTAACCAGGTGTGCCTGGTAGAGTACTTGTAACGAGCAAACTTCGCTCAGCGTTTTCTATCACGGACCTTGGTGTAGTTTGTGCGAATCATTATGAAAGAATATTTTCAAACCTCACTTACACGTAAATCATTTATTATGTTTATCATTTGTTCAGGTATGGTCTTCGGGAGCGACACCTGGTTGTTTCTAATGCATACACAATATTTAAACTGATTGTCCAAAACAAGCCTAACGTTTATCGTTTAATTGCTACACTAAAGAAGTTTCTAACGTGTCGGTGAGCAGCTGGTCGTCTTTTGAACGTGCAGCAGAAAGGACTCCTTGAAGTTCGGACGCGTCGTTACGAAAAGAGCTGGGCGTGACCTAGTGGTTAATACCAGAACTGTGGATTGATCCGAGGATTCAGGGCTCGCGATCCTTGCCGCAGAATTATGTGTTGTTGTTTTCCCCCCACCCCGTTTTGAGGTCATTGTTGTTATATAAAAGTGACGCTCAAATCCTAGTTCTCAAACAGATAAAGGTAGCTTAAAAGTCAACGAAAGATAATGTGAAGCTTCCTTCCTCTGAGTCTTTCAGTTTAAAATTAGGCACTATAATGTTCAAATAGCCCTTCTATACTCGAGGGCTATCTGCGCTAGCCGTCCCTAATTTAGCAGTGTAAGAATAGAGGGAAGGCAGCTAGTCATCACTAACCACCGCCAACTCTTGGGCTACTCTTTTACCAACGAATAGTGGGATTGACCGCATATTATAACGCCTACACGGCTGGGAGGACGAGCATGTTTGGCGCGACCCTCAGATTACGAGTCGCACGCCTTAACGCGCTTGGCCATGTCGGGCCCACAGAACAGTTAAAGATACTCACGGTTAGTTAACTTATAAAACATCGGAATAAGCTATAAAACGATATCCACTAACGTGATCAGTTCCTTCTGTCTTGTGATCTGAAATACGAATAATCCGTCATTCAGATTTTGAATTATATGTAGTGGTCTTATTCAAGTCGCATCTTATTTGTTGTTTTGAATTGAATAACAGTTTTAAATGTTCCATATTTTCACGAATCATAGCTAGAGGTAAAGGCTATTATATGAATATTAAATTTATTTAAAGAGTGACCAGATAAAAAGAAACTAGTTAATTACACTGAGTTGTTGCTAACTCGAAACACTTGTCATTAGTAGATCTAAGGCCAATAACAGTCGGACTACTTGACAAGACAAACTCTCATCTACAATGTAAGCACGCAATTGCTATCTGTCGATACTGTTTTGTTGCAGTCATAGGACAACTTATTCGAGACTGAATCACACGTTCGCTGTTGCCTGTGGATGTCATGTCGATGTAAATACGTCAGAATAATATTTATCGAAGCAGACTTGTGTGTTAAAGATTTAATGAACTGCATATCACTCATAGCACACAGCAGACAAGAATGCTTCCACTTAACCAAGGGCAGTAATAGTTTTACTCTTCAGCTGGAGAGCAGGTTTCCAATTATTCGCTGGCCCGGCATGGCCAAGCGTGTTAAGATGTGTGACTCGTAATCTGAGGGTCACGGGTTTGCATCCCGGTCGCGCCAAACAAGCTCGCCTTCTCAGCCGTGGGGGCGTCATAATGTGACGGTCAATCCCACTATTCGTTGGTACAAAAGTAGCCCAAGAGTTGGCAGTAGGTGGTGATATCTAGCTGCCTTTCCTCTAGTCTTACGCTGCTAAATTAGGGACGGCTAGCACAGATAACCCTCGAGTACCTTTGTGAGAAATTCCCAAACAAACAAACCAATTATTCGCAAAGAATTAAGAAATACGATTCGTTGTTAAACAGAAACGTACAGCCATCTGTCTGCGCTCTACAACCGTTAGCATCAAAACCCAAGTTTTATTGTTTTAAACTATTAGATTTACTTCTGGGCTACCAAAGGCTTAAGAACCAACGTGTGTGTGCACAATCTTATTTTAATATAAGAAAGCAATACATATGTTAATCTTTGAAACATGTTGCATGTGGTAATAATCACTGTTAGACGTAACGACCTCTACACCTTACGGAATAATACCATTAATGCCACATATTATAAGGCCACATCCTATGAACAATTATACTTCCAGATACTGGTGCAATCGGCCTCAACATCAGTCTATGGATCATAATACCTGCCTCCAGTATGATGAGCTTCTTTGAATGGAGAGTATTGACTAACTGGCATGCGTGTTGACTTTAATTTTATAGAGCATGTAACAAATGTTCTTTGGAGAAGTGTCTCAGCCGTCAACTGACTCCAGACAGTAAAAATGCTATGTAAACAGGTTTTTCAAATGAATTGTCAAGACTAGCTTAGGACCCTATCAATATTTTGGTTTCCAATCTGTGACGTCTGTGCCAATCAGTGTAATGTTACAAAACTATTATAAAGGAGCGTCTGCTAATTTACGTTTCAGATAAATGATATGTCGCCAGATATATGATTTAAATAAATATAAATCCCAAATATTATAAACCATAGTTGTCTATTCGATATCTTGTGAATATTAATGTAACCTAATTTATTGCTACCTATTGGCACAGCGGTAAGCACATCACTCCGTACGACAGTTCTTGGAGTATTCCAATAATTCATTCATCATTTTAACTTCATTGTTATAACTGAGTTACTCCATTTTGGTATTTATATTCTTACCCAACTCGCTCGGTTATCATGAGGTAAGTTTGTTACGTTTGTTCATACTTTTTTCTTCCGTCGCATCGTATTTATCAGTAGTCACAAAATTAGAATATTGGAAGGGAGCAAGAAATGAATGATCCGTCAAACTCTGCATACGAACAGGCTTTATCGCAGGAACGAACAGCATCTATTCTAACTTTCTTCAAACAGAGCTTGGGTATATATGCACAGTTGTTTGCCTATGGTAAACAACAAACATGGGGGTTTTCGTACGCGCCATTCTATTGCTTCCTGCATGAAGGAAATGGATTATGTAAACTCCAGATTCCAAGTCCGTAAGAAGCCCATGAAAGGAAATAAGAACTTTAGCATAAATCATAGCGTAAAATTCGCCATTCAAAGGGATAATTATCTTTTATATTTCACTTCCATATAGACACACATATATACATAGTTAAATGTGTATATATATATTTTAGAACTCTGACAAATTTGGTATGAATTTTACCCAGAAATAACTTGCTTCTATTTATATATGTTTGACCCTTTGACCCTTTAATGGAACACTGACAGAATGTTTAGTAGAACGGTTCTCTTGTTATCTATTTATCGTTGTTCTTCAAAAACAATACAAGCAGACTTAAACCATATTAGTTATATCTTATGTTCTAACTCTCCAAAACACACAAAATTCAGCTTTGTAGCTAACTAGACACAAATTGATAAATGAGTATTTACTTTGAACCAATATAAAAATTGTTGATTAGCTTTATTGAACCACAGCTCTCTAATGTGGAGATATTACTGAATTTTGAACAAAACCTCTAACTGAAAGGTTTCATGCGCTGAAACATGATAATATGGATAGTTTATATCTATACAAAAATCGTAATGAAATATATCAGAGCTATATAAACATATGTATGTATGTAACTTGATAACTGTCACGATAAAAAGATTGGATGTATTACAATGCTCAACTAATTTATTTTTCTGGCTGTGAAACTGAATCAAAGTACTGACAATACGAGATTAAAATAAATGTTTTCATACTGGTAAATCTCATGTTTGTTTGTTTTGAATTTCGCGCAAAGCTACACGAGAGCTATCTGCGTTAGCCGTCCCTAATTTTAGAGTGTAAGACTAAAGGGAAGCCATCTAGTCATCACCACCCATTGCCAACTCTTGGGCTACTATTTTACCAACGAATGTTGGGATTGACCGAAACATTATAACGCCCCCACAGCTAAAAGGGCGAGCATATTTAGTGTGACAGGGATTCGAACCCGCGACTCTCGGATTACGAGTCGAGTGCTTAAACCACCTGGCCATACAGAAGAGTTTATCATGATTGTCTTACTGTGGTGTTCCAGCCTTAAGGTACATTGTAAATATTTTTACTATTTATAGTTAAGAGCTTGTACCTTTTAATATTAGTTAAGTATACTCAGTAGATTACTAGTCGAGGGCTTTAATTACCTGGTCATGCCAGGCCTGTGTTAATCAGTAACCACTTAGTCTACTCATAATGCAATAATGTTTAAACCTTTCTCTCCTGTTTAACGGTGGAAAATGGTGAGTGAATAGTTAAACTTTAATCTTTTTTTGTTTTTCTAAAATCATCAAAAACTTGGAACAAAATAACAGTTTAAGAAGAAGCAGTGTTACAAAGTTTAACAATCACCAGATGTTTACTGCTCATTTCACTGCACCACAAGGTTAATGATAAACGGCCACAGTTACTCATATCTAAACCATATTTGCACCAGACCGTTAAAAAAAAAAAAAGGCCTGGCATGGCCGAGCGCGTTAAGGCGTGCACTCGTAATCCGAGGGTCGCGCTAAACATGCTCACCCTCCCAGCCGTGGGGGTGTATAATGTTACGGTCAATCCCACTATTCGTTGGTAAAAGAGTAGCCCAAGAGTTGGCGGTGGGTGGTGATGACTAGCTGCCTTCCCTCTAGTCTTACACTGCTAAATTAGGGACGGCTAGCACAGATAGCCCTCGAGTAGCTTTGTGCGAAATTCCAAAACAAACAAACAAACCGTTTAAAAAGTTTTGTTTTGTTTTGAATAAATAAAGCTAATAAAGACTTTCAGAGGTCATTTTTCACTTCATAAATTATGTTTTAAATACATCAGAAAATAAAAATATGTACTTTAAATAAAGAGCAAAACTTGCAATTTTTCCATTCAAAACTTGTCTGAATTCATGTTTAATTCTTAAAGGTTTCTAGTGTGCATGATGACTATATTTTGTCTTTAATTTGTGGAGCCTTGGTTGCCTACAAAATAAATCATGCAGGTATACAGCCCAGTACTGTCGTGGAAAGTTAGTATTCAGTGTGATTCATGTAACTAGTAGCTATGACATTTTCCTTGTCGTTTGCTGTTTATCGGTAGTAACGGCATAGTTCAGTCTAGTTTGTTAGTACTAAGTTGCATAAGTGTCAGTAGTGTATGATCCTGGTCTTCAAGGAGTGTAAACGTATCAACTTTTGATTCTGTATTCATTTGTACGATGGAAATCAGGCACCATTGTGTTAATAATTAATTAGCTAACCAGGCAGGAATAGCCTAATATGAGTATACTTGCTCATTTCTTCATTTTATCTGATAATTCTGTTTTATATGGATAACGTCTTTCGACTTGTGTGATCCAGTGTTTCACACTTTACTGGATCACAACTCTTCCCAACAGCAAGATCCTCTCGAACCTCCCGTTATTGTAAATTAAAATGAAAACGAAAAGTATGAATCTGATATTAGTTATTTTAATTTAAAAAATACATTGAACTGGTTATTTACAGTATCGTATTGTTACATAATGTTAATATATTCTCTGTTTACGTATTACTGTTTCCGAAAATTAGACACTGATTAGATAGGATTCATAAAAAGTAAACATTCTTATTTATTTCGATGTAAATGTCAAAAGACACTGTGGCATTTTCCTTTTATTTAAGGGTTTCAACTCTGAACAGCTCTCACAATGACTAATTAAACATATCAAATTAACAACATATGATTTATAGTTATTATCACATTTTCTCTTCGAATAAGCACATTACTAGGTCATTTTTCAACTGTCCATCTCACCTTACTGTAGAATATAAGGGTATTTTGAAAAGTCAGGATCAACAGTTGTTTGTGTATTACTCGGCATACTCCATTAAAGATGGCGTGAGATCAGTGGTTCAGGTCCCACAGTGCTCAATTTTTCATATTCCATCTCCTATGAGCTTAAGTGGTACACACGTGTGCTGTACAAACACACGGTTAATCCCATGGTTCCTTGGAACCCTTACCATCCATTACTTTCAGCAAACAAAGAGATTAAGTCGAACAACGTGTGGATTTTTTTTATAACTATTTACATATGTGGAGACGCATACACTCCTGGGCACTCCTTTGTCAACATGGCTAAAACAATGTCAATCAAACCTAAGCTGCTAGGAGTGCAGTCGCCACGAGACAAGCACGCGTGCTGCACGAGACAAACTATCATACTATACAAATCTAAACCGGTTTTTAAGCATACAATTAGTTCTGAGGTCAAGTTTTATACCAAAGCGTCCAGGTGGCCCTCATGATTTTGCTTGCTTTTGATAGTTCAAGAAACACGTTAACGGAACAGTTTAAAATAATAACGAAAAAGTATAATTCAAAAACCAGTTCTTTTTCATTTGATCATTCGCATATGAACGTATATACGTATACACACAAAGAGACAGACAGAGAAAAAATGTGATAAGTCACTATTTTACAGGGCCTGGAAATGGCCAGGTGGTTAAAACGCTCTGTAACCTGGGAGTTGCAGGTTCGAATCCCTGTCACATTAAACATACTTGCCCTTTCAGCCTTGGGAACGTAATAAGTGATGGTCAGTTCCACTATTCGTTGATATAAGAGAAGCCCAAGAGTTTGCGGTGGGTAGTGATAACTAGCTGCCTTCTTTCTAGTCTTACGTTGCTAAATTAGGGACGGCTAGCGCAGATAGCCCTCCTGTAGTTTTGCGCGAAATTTAAACCAAACACCAGAGATCTTGTTCTTCATAGGACATCTCTGCTTCCCCTCGGTGGATATAGCAGATAGTCCAATGTGGTTTTGCTCTAACAAAACTTACACACACGTACACACATCTCTGAATCAGTGTCCAGTCAAAAAGGTTTGATGTGAGATCACTGAGGATGGCGGCTACATAAGACTACAAACTCTGGGCGGGTGATAATCTTTTTTAAACTTTATTATTTCTAAGCATTCGCAAATATTATTGGCTCTAATCCCAGTTGACTGAGACAAAATTAGGGATGGCTAGCGCAAATAGCTCTCTTGTAGCTGTACCCGAAATTCAAAACAATCAAAATCAGTTTGGTTTGAATTTTGAGCAAAGCTACACGAGGGCTATCTGTGTTAGCTGTCCCTAATTTAGCAGTGTAAGACTAGATGGAAGGCAGCTAGTCATCACCACCCACCAGCAACTCTTGGGCACTCTTTAACCAACGAATAGTGGGATTGATTGTCACATTATAAAGCACTACAGCTGAAAGGGCGAGCATGCTTGGCGCGAAGGGTATTTGAACCCGCGACCCTTAGATTACGAGTTGAGCGCCTTAACCCATCTGGCCGTGCCGGGAAATCAGAACGAAATCATTTATGTAGATCAGAAGTAATGAGGTAACTTGTAAAGGGATAAAGTGAACAGGAACGAAGTAATCGAAATTACATAAATGTTTCTAGCGTATAACTACGCAATGGGTTGTTTACTCTCTGCCCATTGCAAAGAATCAGGCCTAAAATTCTAGCGCGATCTATTGGCAAGGGAAGGGACACAATAATTAGATTGGATTGAACCAATGCACTGTCCCTCTTAATGATATTTTCAGTCAGTTTAGGATATTTAAGTTAATTGTTAAACAACATATTAAGCTAACAACACAAATATATCTTCATAAATTAAAAACGTAATTATCCTAATGTTATTAAAATTATCTTCATCATTGTTAGCGAAAATATTAATCCAATTAACATAAGAGAAAATAAGTATGACTTCACCTACAGGTAAATATGTGCGGGGGTGTGTTTTTCTATAGCAAAGCAACATGGGGCTATCTGCGAAGCTCACCGCGTAGAACTGAACCCCTTATTTTAGCATTGTACATACGTAGACTCACCGCTGTACAAACGGGGAACAATACGTGTAAAACCATAAGTTTACTCTTTAGACCCACACAGCTCACCACGAAACCTATCTTTTTTTTCTGTTTTTTTTAGGATTAATATGTTCATTTTATTAAAACAATATCCTAACTCTTTGTGAAAGCACATTTTTATAGCTAAAATAAAACCTCTTTACGTTACTTATTAAGATTCATATGAATAGTATTTTTGACTAAACAATACTTTACTAGTTCTGCATCAAAATAGTTATCTACACTAGAGCCATCTCGCGGTATGCTCATTACATGAATAAACATTTAACACTAAATTAAATAATATTAATTTCTCATTCCGAAAACTAAAAGGATTCGCATACAACTGTAATCTTTTTAAAATTTATGTAACTTCAATCTTACATGCTTTTAAATGATGAATAATATACACCAACATCGGATTTTTCAAGATCTGTGTGCTTGTTTTTTTCGCTGTTTGTGTCAGTATTTTATCTTCTCAGAAAGCAAGTTAGTTCTTATTCAAGAGTGCTTTTGATGTAAACAACATAAAGCTACAATTTCAAAATTAACAAAAATGTGCTCAAGAAAACATCTGGTTTGAATACTTATCTGACAAGTGTGTGGTAATTTCTTATGTTGAAACTTTATATGGGATATTGATATGTCTGATTATCTAATTAATTCTCTTTTCATGTGGGACAATTCGAAATTAAGATATTGTAAACAAAATGCAAAAAAATAGCAAGGCTAGTTACATGTAAGGTCACGAAGTTTATCCATGGGTGATCGAACCTACATGAAACTATTCTCTACCTCAGGGCCGTGTGCCAGCTGGATGACCCCAGTAAAATACATAAACAAGGCAAACTGTTGTTAAACATGTCAGTTTCTTTGTGTGAACGTGTAATGGATTAATTTTAACTCTTTTGATAACTGACGTGCTGATCGTTATCAATTGGTCAGCCAAGGGCAGTTGAGGGCTGCTTGCAAACACCTTAATTTAATGCTATTGTGGTCAAATTCACTTAACACTGAGACCTTCTGTCAGATGTTTGGCTTGTTACTGTGTTTATGTGGTTATTTCATTGGGTTAAAGGCGTGAAAATTGCACTAGACTTCGATAAGATCAACACGGAAAGCCAAACTACCGAGTCGATGTTTGCTTGTTTAAGTTTGCAAAAGCTACCTTGCACAAGAGACTGATTTACGTGGTCTTATAACTCACATAACTACGTCACGACCATAGAGCGAAATTATCACACAAGGTTAAGCAAAAAGTATCAAACTCCTTAAACTCCAATAACACACACTCCTTGGAAATGCTGATTAGACCACACCTGAAATAAGTTTTAAGGCTACTCGTTTTTAAATATTGTTTAATTTATGCAGTGTTAGTGGGCTCTTTTATAATTAGGCCTGACTACAAAGAATTGTCAAATGTGTTATTAAGAGATTGGAACTACAATAATAATGATATAATTTATTTTATTTTCTATCGAAATAAAATTTCAATGATAATTTGTCGACAAGTTCCATCATCATACGGAACAGATTAAACATAATAAAACAACCATACTCTGAACAACAGAACATGGGTCAAAGGGCACAACATGTTGCCTCATAAAAAACGAAAAGAAGCAGATTGGCCTTTAACTTCACTCCATCATTTTACTTTCTTAAATCGTCGTGTATTTCTCTACAATGAATCTTAGAACTTGCTTGAAAATAATAGCTCTATTCGGCACGTGACAAACAACCCTCCTAACTATGGTTTTTACTTAATATATTTTGCTGGTTTATTAAAAATATTAAAGTATTTTAAGACAAACGCTTATATAATTCACGATTCTGTTAGCAGTTATTTAGCGTTACACTTCCAATTAGCTGCCTTTCGTAAGATTAAAATTATGATGCACTTTGGTAAACATGTGATAAGCACAAATTTTGCACTATATTTATCCACGTCGAACGTTTATAGTTTATTATAATTATTTGGTTAATTTCAGAAATAATCAACTTCCAAGAATTATGTATTTGAAGTCTACTCATATATCAAATGATTATGATAGGTAATTTATGCAAATTATGCGTTTTTCACACATCAATTGACGAAATATTTCATAAAGTTTTTATTTATGAACAAAATGAATTTCTGGACGATGGAATGGAAAGAAGAAGTAACAAAAAGTTTATAAACATTTACTGTTATATTTGTTTGACCTTTTGATGTTCTATAGATCAGTATTTTAAGCTTAACTAGGTAACAATCATATCAATATTATTTTTGATTGGTTTTGTGAATCCTGAAGTAATGTATTCAAGCATATTCTGAAAGGAATAGTGAGCTTTTGAAACGTGGATTCCATTTAACACTCGTGACTCATGTTAAGCACGTGCAGGTTACCTGCTTATCCAACCTCCTAATAGTAATTCAACCTTAGACTATAGGTATTATTAAAATAAGATATATTTATTTTAAATTATCACCTTTTTCAATCTATTTTGTGTAATCCGAATGTTTGGGAAACCTTGCTCAGATCGTTAAGGCACTCGACTCGTAATTCGAGGTTCCCGGGTTCGAATCCCTGTCACACCAAACATACTTGCTCTTTCAGCCATGGGGTGTTATAAAAACGACTGTCAATCCCACTATTCGTTGGTAAAGAGTAGCCCAAGAGTTGGCGATAACTAGCTGTCTTCCCTCTAGTCTTACACTGCCAAATTAGGGACGGCTAGCCCAGATAGGTCGAGTGTAGTTTTGCACGAAATTTAAAAACCAAACCTAAGAACCTTACCTTATCTGTAACACCCCATTGACTGATCGGTTTTTATTATCACGTGTTACTGTTGTTCATAACCGAAAATTTTTGTATGACTTTTCACAACATGAATTTAAAACGAATATTAATTAAACAGCAGTTAACTTGGGGAATATCTGGAATATTCAAGCTGTCTTCCCAATGTAATAACATTACGGTGAAGGAAGTGTTGCAACACTTGACACATTTCTCAGATTTCATGTTTTGAAACTGAATTATTCTTATCCTTTAACTAACACGTTTCTGAAAATGACTGAGTCTAGTGGTAGTTGGAACTTTTCCTCATAAAATATATGAATTTAATATAAATCAAATCTATTATGAATATTCTCCAAATATCATGACAGTAGACAGCAAATGAACCAGGGATTTCTTAGCAAAACACGCTTATAAAGCTATGACAGCCTGGAATAATCAGAATATCTTTGAGGTGGTAAATATTAGATTATAAAAAAACAAAAACACCTGTCTATAAGAAGGGTATCACAAAGCTGATATTATGATAACGATAAAGGTATTCACAATTTCAAAAAAATCATAACCCTCTTCTATGGACCCCCAAGTTTTTCATAAAATACTTTCTATTTTTAAGCAACTAACAGTGAACTAAGAAATGCTAAAGGCGTCCCAAATTATCAGGATTTGATATTCGAAAATATCGTTTGAATGATATCCTTGTGAAAGTTGTGAAACCTGGTGATGTTCAGGATATCCTCTACATGTTTTTGAATATAAGGAAAACAAGCAGTGGTCTGAACATCTCTCAGAGACAACCAGGGTAATCGCCAGATGGCACATTTCCAAATATAAGAAAAGACAGTTTCCTAGTATTATTGTAGCTGTTGAAATAATATTTAACTGCTGACACATTAAGTTATAAATAAAAAAATGTTGTCAGAAACAAAATATGAAACATAATTCGAATTTACGTAACGGCTAGCTTGTCAGTGCTTTAACTAACTGACTATTTCAGTTGTCAATGGATACCTTAGAAAATAAAAATAATGCCAGTTGAAATGAAATAACAATTGTTTTACAACAACTCTCGTCTGTATATGTGCATCTGTCTCTTGTGCTTACATTCACGTGATTGTCTCAACCACAGCTGAAATTATCCAACTTCTCTGTCTGTTTGTTTGTTTGTTTTTTTGAATTTCGCACATAGCTACACGAGGGCTATCTGTGCTAGCCGTCCCTAATTTAGCAGTGTAAGACTAGAGGGAAGGCAGCTAGTCATCACCACCCACCGTCAACTCTTGGGCTACTCTTTTACCAACGAACAGTGAGATTGACCGTCACGTTATAACGCCCCCACGGCTGAAAGAGCGAACATGTTTGGTGTGATTACGATTCGAACGCGCGACCCTCGGATTATGAGTCGAATGTCTTAACACGCTTGGCCATAGGAAGTTTCTATTGATAAGGAGCACTTCTTCCCGATTACTGTTTACCAAAATCTTAACTAAAACTTAATAACGTGTAAAACGTTTTCATCTATTTTCAAACAGAGATACGTGACGTAAGTGATTGAACGTGATCCTAAAAACATATACTTGTTGTATCATTAAGATGTAACTTTTTAAAACAATACGACTCACCTTTCAAACGGTGACTCTAATTCAAATGTGTTGTTTATCTTAAGCAGCGTAGCAATTACATTGAATCACAAAGTATTGCACACATTTTTTTCGAGTAGCTTTGGAAGGTAGACCTTCTCTTCTTCAGGCATAACTTAGGAATGAAACTGAAATGAATGGACGATAAGCAACCACTATAAAGATACAGAGTCTTGTCTGTTCTCAATCTTAAATTTTTACTGAAGGTTCACATTTGTTATTAGTGAAAATTTTCAAAACTATTTTTTGTAGTGTTACGTCAAGTGTTCACAAAGTTTGTGGGTGGTTTTAATCATCTCTGATAGTATCTTCTCATGAGAGATTGACGGATTGTACAACGCGCCAAACTGGATCTAGACATGTAGCTCGTTTTTTTTAGAATCCCAGCCACACCAAACACGCTCGCCCTTTCAGCCGTGGGAACGTTATAATGTGACGGTCAATCCCACTATTCGTTGGTGAAAACGTCTCCAAAGAGTTGGCGGTGGGTGTTGATGACTAGCTGCCTCCTCTTTAGTCTTACATTGCAAAATGAAGGACGGCTAGCCCTGATAGTCCTCGTGTAGTTTTGCGCGAAATTAAAAACAAACAAACAAACAAACCTAAGTACACTTTCCCCACACAGCAAGGTCTGAATATAAGTATAAATGTCACTACGGGCATATACAAACAAAAATATATCATGGTACCGCAGTGTTTTCATCAGGGCAAATCGTTGTGGATTTAAATTATGAACTGTTAAAAATATGGAAAATTATTGCAAGAAATAGCAACAATGATTGGTCATACACATACTATTGTTGGCGGTTGGTGTTGATGACTAGCTGCCTTCCATCTATTCTTACACAGCTAAATTAGGGATGGCTAGCTCAGATAGCCCTCGAGTAGCTTTGTGCGAAATTCAAACAAAACAAAATCAAAACCGTAGCCCATCTTTGTAATCAGCCTATGGAATTAACGGATCCCAAAAACGTCATTATCTTAATAAATTTGACGTGTTAGTTTTACTGTAAATAAAACTCTAGTTTCTATTTTCAGTTGTTATTAATCTGTTGGATTATAAAGGTAGTAAAATACAATTTAAGTGTATGTTAGCATGCTTGGAGATATAATATGATACGTAACTTTTATGTGTTTGTTTTTAAAATTAAAGTTAGATATTGTTTATTATTTGAATAACGTGTTAATCATTAGGTCCAAACATTACTACATACGATTACATAGTGATTAAATGTGTATATATTTAAATTGAATGCTTATTTTTTTCCTGTCGTTCTTTCCATAAGAACACGAATACATGTGCCCTTTTTTTAGAAAAAAAATGAATTAAACCCAGCGGTAGAACAATAATATTTATGATTGTATTTGTTAAGAGTGTCTGATGAACTGTTTTTTTGTTTTTGAATTTCGCGCAAAGCTACACGAGGGCTATCTGCGTCAGCCGTCCGTAATTTGGCAGTGTAAGACTAGAGGGAAGGCAGCTAGTCACCATCAACTCTTGGGCTGCTCTTTTACCAAATAATAGTAGGATTGTCCGATACATTATAACGCCCCCACGGCTGAAAAGGAGAGCATGTTTGGTGCGAGGAGGGGTTCAAACTCGCGACTTTCGGATTACGACTCGAACGCATTTATCCACCTGGCCATGTCGGACCTTCAGATGACCTTACCTTAACTCTACCGAGAGTTAATATTTTCACACTGGGGTTTGGGATTGGCTATTTACAACTGGCGAGTGCAGTCACAAATCTAGAGACAGGCATGTAAGTAGCCACATTAGTTAAGTGTTTGTTAGAGACCACAGAGCAACTTGTATATATAGGGTAAAAACAATGAATATAGTTTACACTTTAAGACGTTTCTTGATGAAAATGTTTTATGCGGATTATTTTATTGCCCTAACTTAAAATGAACAGAAACGTAGATACTTTGTTGATCAGAGAACTATGAGTGTGTATGCTTGTAAATAGCAGACAATTAACATCTTCCTGTATTTATAAATAACGGATATTTTTTATTCCATTACTTTAGTTAAATATGTAAATAAAATGTGTGTTGGTTGTTATTTTTGGTGTCTGGAAACTCTAGATACTTTTAAAAAATTACAGATCCATACAGAGCAGTTGGTGTGCTTTGGTGATATAATATGTTGAGTTAGATACAATCTAAATTGCTTAGACGTTTTGTTTTTCTGTAGAACTTGAAAATAAGAAACATCACAAACATTAAATGGGTCATAACAACTTCCATTATAAGAAGTTTAGGCCGTTTCGATTAGTTTACATTTTGAATACTTTTGTAAAATATAGTTCATTATAGGCTTAACTTGGTGTATGAAAGGTACTTGTAACGCTTAAAATCGGGATTCTATACTCGCAGTTGACAGAATACGGTGAGCTCACTGTGCAGTTTTGCATTTAATAACAAACAAATACTTTTTCACTAGGGTGCACTTGTTTGTGCCCAGAAGTTATCTGTATCTTTGTCTAAGAAAATAAAGTTCACTAGAAGTATGTGTGTATGTTTTCTTATAGCAAAACCACATCGGGAATCGAATCCCTGATTTTAGCTTTGTAAATCTGTAGATTTACTGCTGTACTAGCAGGGAACCCACTCGAGGAAAAATTTCAAATCAGTTTACCACATATTTCTGTTGTAAATTTAAATATATGTATATATAAAAATTGTTTTTTTTTAAAATTAAACACAAAGCTATACAATGGGTTATTTGTGCTCTGCTCACCACGGGTCTCGAAACCCGGATTTTAGCATGTAAGTCCGCAGACATACCGCTCACCCACTGGGTGGCTTATATAAAAATATATATATGTCTTATATATATCTTTCAAACTGATATTTTCTCCGAGTGTTTTTTCTCGGTGTCAGTAATTCTCGGTAGATTTAGAAAATGCTGGAAACGTATTCTTACTCCTCAATTTATGATTGGGAATAACCGGAAATAAAATTGTTGATTATTTCAAAGTTTTCAAGGTACCTCAAAAGTACTAAACAGTTAAAGAATTATGAAACATTATACTTAAAAAAATTTCTGTGTAAAGTGCAATTACAAATTAATAAGGTATATAAAATTACAGTCAAAAGCAATGCCAAAAAATCGATGTGTAATTACTTATCTGTTTAACTCTCGCCGCCATGTTGTGTGAGAATGAACAGATGTTTCGAGGGATTTTGCACGTTCTACTCACAATGTGAAGATATTACACTCATAAGATATTTATGTTCGATCACATACTGTTTTGCTATTTTCGATCATTTTCTGTTTTGGTTATTTTTTCTACAAAGACGTTTAACCCCACCCGCTGGTGTGGTGTGAAAATGTTTGACGTAAATGGAGGTTTTTAGTCAGCGTTTCTTTTGGGATTTTTTTTCAGATATTTCCCGCAAAATGTTCTAGACATATCTGCTCTTGTCTTCCTAAGTTTTAAAGTGATAAACTAGAGAGAATGCAGCAAGTCAACAGCATCCATCGCCAACAAATGGACACTCTTTACCGATCAATGAGATTTGACAGTTATTCTTGTGTACCATCAAAACACTGTACTGATCTCCTATAAGATCAGGTCTTAATAAGTTTGTGTACCATCAAAACACTGTACTGATCTCCTACAAGATTAGGTCTTAATAAGTTTGTGTACCACCAAGACTCTGTACTGATCTCCTATAAGATTAGGTCTTAACAAGTTTGTGTACCATCAAGACACTGTACTGATCTCTATAAGATCAGGTCTTAATAAGTTTGTGTACCATCAAGACACTGTACTGATCTCCTAAAAGATTAGGTCTTAATAAGTTTGTGTACCATCAAGACACTGTACTGATCTCCTATAAGATCAGGTCTTAATAAGTTTGTGTACCATCAAGACACTGTACTGATCTCCTACAAGATTAGGTCTTAATAAGTTTGTGTATCACTAAGACTCTGTACTGATCTCCTATAAAATCAGGTCTTAATAAGTTTGTGTACCATCAAGACTCTGTACTGATCTCCTACAAGATCAGGTCTTCATAAGTTTGTGTACCATCAAGACACTGTACTGATCTCCTATAAGATCAGGTCTTAATAAGTTTGTGTACCATCAAGACTCTGTACTGATCTCCCACAAGATTAGGTATTAATAAGTTTGTGTACCATCAAGACACTGTACTGATGTCCTACAAGATCAGGTCTTAATAAGTTTGTGTACCATCAAGACACTGTACTGATCTCCTACAAGATTAGGTCTTAATAAATTTGTGTACCCTCAAGACACTGTACTGATCTCCTATAAGATTAGGTCTGAATAAGTTTGTGTACCATCAAGACTCTGTACTGATCTCCTATAAGATTAGGTCTTAATAAGTTTGTGTACTATCAAGACACTGTACTGATCTCCTATAAGATCAGGTCTTAATAAGTTTGTGTACCATCAAGACACTGTACTGATCTCCTATAAGATTATGTCTTAATAAGTTTGTGTACCACCAAGACTCTGTACTGATCTCCTACAAGATCAGGTCTTAATAAGTTTGTGTACCATCACGACACTGTACTGATCTCCTATAAAATTAGGTCTTAATAAGTTTGTGTACCACCAAGACTCTGTACTGATGTCCTACAAGATTAGGTCTTAATAAGTTTGTGTACCACCAAGACTCTGTACTGATCTCCTACAAGATCAGGTCTTATTAAGTTTGTGTACCACCAAGACTCTGTACTGATCTCCTATAAGATTAGGTCTTAATAAGTTTGTGTACCATCAAGACACTGTACTGATCTCCTATAAGATCAGGTCTTAATAAGTTTGTGTACCATCAAGACACTGTACTTATCTCCTACAAGATCAGGTCTTAATAAGTTTGTGTACCCTCACGACTCTGTACTGATGTCCTACAAGATTAGATCTTAATAAGTTTGTGTACCACCAAGACTCTGTACTGATGACCTACAAGATCAGGTCTTAATAAGTTTGTGTACCCTCACGACTCTGTACTGATGTCCTACAAGATTAGATCTTAATAAGTTTGTGTACCACCAAGACTCTGTACTGATCTCCTACAAGATCAGGTCTTAATAAGTTTGTGTACCATCAAGACACTGTACTTATCTCCTATAAGATACGGTCTTAATAAGTTTGTGTACCATCAAGACACTGTACTGATCTCCTATAAGATTAGGTCTTAATAAATTTGTGTACCATCAAGACACTGTACTGATGTCCTACAAGATCAGGTCTTAATAAGTTTGTGTACCCTCACGACACTGTACTGATCTCCTACAAGATTAGGTCTCAATAAGTTTGTGTATCCTCAAGACACTGTACTGATGTTCTATAAGATCAGGTCTTGATAAGTTTGTGTACCACCAAGACACTGTACTGATGTTCTATAAGATAAGGTCTTAATAAGTTTGTGTACCCTCACGACACTGTACTGATCTCCTACAAGATCAGGTCTTAATAAGTTTGTGTACCCTCAAGACACTATACTGATCTCCTATAAGATTAGGTCTTAATAAGTTTGTGTACCATCAAGACACTGTACTGATCTCCTACAAGATCAGGTCTTAATAAGTTTGTGTACCCTCACGACTCTGTACTGATGTCCTACAAGATTAGATCTTAATAAGTTTGTGTACCACCAAGACTCTGTACTGATCTCCTACAAGATCAGGTCTTAATAAGTTTGTGTACCATCAAGACACTGTACTGATGTCCTACAAGATCAAGTCTTAATAAGTTTGTGTACCATCAAGACACTGTACTGATCTCCTATAAGATCAGGTCTTAATAAGTTTGTGTACCATCAAGACACTGTACTTATCTCTTATAAGATTAGGTCTTAATAAGTTTGTGTACCATCAAGACTCTGTACTGATCTCCTACAAGATCAGGTCTTAATAAGTTTGTGTACCATCAAGACACTGTACTGATCTCCTACAAGATTAGGTCTTAATAAGTTTGTGTATCACTAAGACTCTGTACTGATCTCCTACAAGATTAGGTCTTAATAAGTTTGTGTATCACTAAGACTCTGTACTGATCTCCTATAAAATCAGGTCTTAATAAGTTTGTGTACCATCAAGACTCTGTACTGATCTCCTACAAGATCAGGTCTTAATAAGTTTGTGTACCATCAAGACACTGTACTGATCTCCTATAAGATCAGGTCTTAATAAGTTTGTGTACCATCAAGACTCTGTACTGATCTCCCACAAGATTAGGTATTAATAAGTTTGTGTACCATCAAGACACTGTACTGATGTCCTACAAGATCAGGTCTTAATAAGTTTGTGTACCATCAAGACACTGTACTGATCTCCTACAAGATTAGGTCTTAATAAATTTGTGTACCCTCAAGACACTGTACTGATCTTCTATAAGATTAGGTCTGAATAAGTTTGTGTACCATCAAGACTCTGTACTGATCTCCTATAAGATTAGGTCTTAATAAGTTTGTGTACTATCAAGACACTGTACTGATCTCCTATAAGATCAGGTCTTAATAAGTTTGTGTACCATCAAGACTCTGTACTGATCTCCCACAAGATTAGGTATTAATAAGTTTGTGTACCACAAAGACTCTGTACTGATCTCCTACAAGATTAGGTCTTAATAAGTTTGTGTAACACCAAGACTCTGTAATGATCTCCTACAAGATCAGGTATTAATAAGTTTGTGCACCCTCAAGACTCTTTACTGATCTCCTATAAGATTAGGTCTTAATAAGTTTGTGTACCATCAAGACACTGTACTGATCTCCTACAAGATCAGGTCTTAATAAGTTTGTGTACCCTCACGACTCTGTACTGATGTCCTACAAGATCAGGTCTTAATAAGTTTGTGTACCCTCACGACTCTGTACTGATGTCCTACAAGATTAGATCTTAATAAGTTTGTGTACCACCAAGACTCTGTACTGATCTCCTACAAGATCAAGTCTTAATAAGTTTGTGTACCATCAAGACACTGTACTTATCTCCTATAAGATTAGGTCTTAATAAGTTTGTGTACCATCAAGACACTGTACTGATCTCCTATAAGATTAGGTCTTAATAAGTTTGTGTACCATCAAGACACTGTACTGATGTCCTACAAGATCAGGTCTTAATAAGTTTGTGTACCCTCACGACACTGTACTGATCTCCTACAAGATTAGGTCTCAATAAGTTTGTGTACCACCAAGACTCTGTACTGATCTCCTACAAGATCAGGTCTTAATAAGTTTGTGTACCATCAAGACACTGTACTTATCTCCTATAAGATTAGGTCTTAATAAGTTTGTGTACCATCAAGACACTGTACTGATCTCCTATAAGATTAGGTCTTAATAAATTTGTGTACCATCAAGACACTGTACTGATATCCTACAAGATCAGGTCTTAATAAGTTTGTGTACCCTCACGACACTGTACTGATGTCCGACAAGATCAAGTCTTAATAAGTTTGTGTACCATCAAGACACTGTACTGATCTCCTATAAGATCAGGTCTTAATAAGTTTGTGTACCCTCACGACTCTGTACTGATGTCCTACAAGATTAGGTCTTAATAAGTTTGTGTACCACCAAGACTCTGTACTGATCTCCTACAAGATTAGGTCTTAATAAGTTTGTGTACCACCAAGACTCTGTACTGATCTCCTATAAGATTAGGTCTTAATAAGTTTGTGTACCACCAAGACTCTGTACTGATCTCCTACAAGATCAGGTCTTAATATGTTTGTGTACCATCAAGACACTGTACTGATCTCCTATAAGATCAGGTCTTAATAAGTTTCTGTACCACCAAGACTCTGTACTGATCTCCTACAAGATTAGGTCTTAATAAGTTTGTGTACCACCAAGACTCTGTACTGATCTCCTATAAGATTAGGTCTTAATAAGTTTGTGTACCACCAAAACTCTGTACTGATCTCCTACAAGATCAGGTCTTAATAAGGTTGTGTACCATCAAGACACTGTACTGATCTCCTATAAGATCAGGTCTTAATAAGTTTGTGTACCATCAAGACTCTGTACTGATCTCCCACAAGATTAGGTATTAATAAGTTTGTGTACCATCAAGACACTGTACTGATCTCCTATAAGATTAGGTCTTAATAAATTTGTGTACCATCAAGACACTGTACTGATGTCCTACAAGATCAGGTCTTAATAAGTTTGTGTACCCTCACGACACTGTACTGATCTCCTACAAGATTAGGTCTCAATAAGTTTGTGTACCCTCAAGACACTGTACTGATGTTCTATAAGATCAGGTCTTGATAAGTTTGTGTACCCTCAAGACACTGTACTGATGTTCTATAAGATCAGGTCTTCATAAGTTTGTGTACCACCAAGACACTGTACTGATGTTCTATAAGATCAGGTTTTAATAAGTTTGTGTACCCTCACGACTCTGTACTAATGTCCTACAAGATTAGGTCTTAATAAGTTTGTGTACTATCAAGACACTGTACTGATGTCCTACAAGATCAGGTCTTAATAAGTTTGTGTACCATCAAGACACTGTACTGATCTCCTATAAGATCAGGTCTTAATAAGTTTGTGTACCCTCACGACTCTGTACTGATGTCCTACAAGATTAGGTCTTAATAAGTTTGTGTACCACCAAGACTCTGTACTGATTTCCTATAAGATCAGGTCTTAATAAGTTTGTGTACCATCAAGACACTGTACTGATGTCCTACAAGATCAGGTCTTAATAAGTTTGTGTACCCTCACGACTCTGTACTGATATCCTACAAGATTAGGTCTTAAGAAGTTTGTGTACCATCAAGACACTGTACTGATCTCCTACAAGATCAGGTCTTAATAAGTTTGTGTACCCTCACGACTCTGTACTGATGTCCTACAAGATTAGGTCTTAATAAGTTTGTGTACCACCAAGACTCTGTACTGATTTCCTATAAGATCAGGTCTTAATAAGTTTGTGTACCATCAAGACACTGTACTGATGTCCTACAAGATCAGGTCTTAATAAGTTTGTGTACCCTCACGACTCTGTACTGATCTCCTACAAGATCAGGTCTTAATATGTTTGTGTACCCTCACGACACTGTACTGATCTCCTACAAGATTAGGTCTGAATAAGTTTGTGTACCCTCAAGACACTGTACTGATGTTCTATAAGATCAGGTCTTGATAAGTTTGTGTACCACCAAGACACTGTACTGATGTTCTATTAGATCAGGTCTTAATAAGTTTGTGTACCCTCAGGACACTGTACTGATCTCCTACAAGATCAGGTCTTAATAAGTTTGTGCACCCTCAAGACTCTGTACTGATCTCCTATAAGATCAGGTCTTGATAAGTTTGTGTACCATCAAGACACTGTACTGATCTCCTATAAGATTAGGTCTTAATAAGTTTGTGTACCACCAAGACTCTGTACTGATCTCCTATAAGATTAGGTCTTAATAAGTTTGTGTACCACCAAGACTCTGTACTGATCTCCTACAAGATCAGGTCTTATTAAGCTTGTGTACCACCAAGACTCTGTACTGAACTCCTACAAGATTAGGTCTTAATAAGTTTGTGTACCACCAAGACTCTGTACTGATCTCCTATAAGATTAGGTCTTAAAGAGTTTGTGTACCATCAAGAAACTGTACTGATGTCCTACATGATCAGGTCTTAATAAGTTTGTGTACCATCAAGACACTGTACTGATCTCCTATAAGATTAGGTCTTAATAAGTTTGTGTACCATCAAGACACTGTACTGATCTCCTAAAGATCAGGTCTTAATAAGTTTGTTAACTTTCACGACTCTGTACTGATGACCTACAAGATCAGGTCTTAATAAGTTTGTGTACCCTCACGACACTGTACTGATGTCCGACAAGATCAAGTCTTAATAAGTTTGTGTACCATCAAGACACTGTACTGATCTCCTATAAGATCAGGTCTTAATAAGTTTGTGTACCCTCACGACTCTGTACTGATGTCCTACAAGATTAGGTCTTAATAAATTTGTGTACCACCAAGACTCTGTACTGATCTCCTACAAGATCAGGTCTTAATAAGTTTGTGTACCACCAAGACTCTGTACTGATCTTCTACAAGATCAGGTCTTAATAAGTTTGTGTACCCTCACGACACTGTACTGATCTCCTACAAGATTAGGTCTCAATAAGTTTGTGTACCACCAAGACTCTGTACTGATCTCCTACAAGATCAGGTCTTAATAAGTTTGTGTACCATCAAGACACTGTACTTATCTCCTATAAGATCAGGTCTTGATAAGTTTGTGTACTATCAAGACACTGTACTGATCCCCTATAAGATCAGGTCTTAATAAGTTTGTGTACCATCAAGACACTGTACAGATCTCCTACAAGATTAGGTCTTAATAAGTTTGTGTACCACCAAGACTCTGTACTGATCTCCTACAAGATTAGGTCTTAATAAGTTTGTGTACCACCAAGACTCTGTACTGATCTCCTATAAGATTAGGTCTTAATAAGTTTGTGTACCACCAAGACTCTGTACTGATCTCCTACAAGATCAGGTCTTAATAAGGTTGTGTACCATCAAGACACTGTACTGATCTCCTATAAGATCAGGTCTTAATAAGTTTGTGTACCATCAAGACTCTGTACTGATCTCCCACAAGATTAGGTATTAATAAGTTTGTGTACCATCAAGACACTGTACTGATCTCCTATAAGATTAGGTCTTAATAAGTTTGTGTACCACAAAGACTCTGTACTGATCTCCTACAAGATTAGGTCTTAATAAGTTTGTGTAACACCAAGACTCAGTAATGATCTCCTACAAGATCAGGTATTAATAAGTTTGTGCACCCTCAAGACTCTTTACTGATCTCCTATAAGATTAGGTCTTAATAAGTTTGTGTACCATCAAGACACTGTACTGATCTCCTACAAGATCAGGTCTTAATAAGTTTGTGTACCCTCACGACTCTGTACTGATGTCCTACAAGATCAGGTCTTAATAAGTTTGTGTACCCTCACGACTCTGTACTGATGTCCTACAAGATTAGATCTTAATAAGTTTGTGTACCACCAAGACTCTGTACTGATCTCCTACAAGATCAAGTCTTAATAAGTTTGTGTACCATCAAGACACTGTACTTATCTCCTATAAGATTAGGTCTTAATAAGTTTGTGTACCATCAAGACACTGTACTGATCTCCTATAAGATTAGGTCTTAATAAGTTTGTGTACCATCAAGACACTGTACTGATGTCCTACAAGATCAGATCTTAATAAGTTTGTGTACCCTCACGACACTGTACTGATCTCCTACAAGATTAGGTCTCAATAAGTTTGTGTACCACCAAGACTCTGTACTGATCTCCTACAAGATCAGGTCTTAATAAGTTTGTGTACCATCAAGACACTGTACTTATCTCCTATAAGATCAGGTCTTAATAAGTTTGTGTACTATCAAGACACTGTACTGATCCCCTATAAGATCAGGTCTTAATAAGTTTGTGTACCATCAAGACACTGTACAGATCTCCTACAAGATTAGGTCTTAATAAGTTTGTGTACCACCAAGACTCTGTACTGATCTCCTACAAGATTAGGTCTTAATAAGTTTGTGTACCATCAAGACACTGTACTGATGTCCTACAAGATCAAGTCTTAATAAGTTTGTGTACCCTCACGACTCTGTACTGATGTCCTACAAGATTAGGTCTTAATAAGTTTGTGTACTATCAAGACACTGTACTGATGACCTACAAGATCAGGTCTTAATAAGTTTGTGCACCCTCAAGTCTCTGTACTGATCTCCTATAAGATCAGGTCTTGATAAGTTTGTGTACCACCAAGACTCTGTACTGATCTCCTACAAAATTAGGTCTTAATAAGTTTGTGTACCACCAAGACTCTGTACTGATCTCCCACAAGATTAAGTCTTAATAAGTTTGTGTACCATCAAGACACTGTACTGATGTCCTACAAGATCAGGTCTTAATAAGTTTGTGTACTATCAAGACACTGTACTGATGTCCTACAAGATCAAGTCTTAATAAGTTTGTGTACCATCAAGACACTGTACTGATCTCCTATAAGATCAGGTCTTAATAAGTTTGTGTACCCTCACGACTCTGTACTGATGTCCTACAAGATTAGGTCTTAATAAGTTTGTGTACCACCAAGACTCTGTACTGATCTCCTACAAGATTAGGTCTTAATAAGTTTGTGTACCACCAAGACTCTGTACTGATCTCCTATAAGATCAGGTCTTAATAAGTGTTTGTACCACCAAGACTCTGTACTGATCTCCTACAAGATCAGGTATTAATAAGTTTGTGTACCATCAAGACACTGAACTGATCTCCTATAAGATCAGGTCTTAATAAGTTTGTGTACCATCAAGACTCTGTACTGATCTCCCACAAGATTAGGTATTAATAAGTTTGTGTACCATCAAGACACTGTACTGATCTCCTATAAGATTAGGTCTTAATAAGTTTGTGTACCACAAAGACTCTGTACTGATCTCCTACAAGATTAGGTCTTAATAAGTTTGTGTAACACCAAGACTCTGTAATGATCTCCTACAAGATCAGGTCTTAATAAGTTTGTGCACCCTCAAGACTCTTTACTGATCTCCTATAAGATTAGGTCTTAATAAGTTTGTGTACCATCAAGACACTGTACTGATCTCCTACAAGATCAGGTCTTAATAAGTTTGTGTACCCTCACGACTCTGTACTGATGTCCTACAAGATCAGGTCTTAATAAGTTTGTGTACCCTCACGACTCTGTACTGATGTCCTACAAGATTAGATCTTAATAAGTTTGTGTACCACCAAGACTCTGTACTGATCTCCTACAAGATCAGGTCTTAATAAGTTTGTGTACCATCAAGACACTGTACTTATCTCATATAAGATTAGGTCTTAAGAAGTTTGTGTACCATCAAGACACTGTACTGATCTCCTATAAGATTAGGTCTTAATAAGTTTGTGTACCATCAAGACACTGTACTGATGTCCTACAAGATCAGGTCTTAATAAGTTTGTGTACCATCAAGACACTGTACTGATCTCCTATAAGATCAGGTCTTAATAAGTTTGTGTACTTTCACGACTCTGTACTGATGTCCTACGAGATTAGGTCTTGATAAGTTTGTGCATCCTCAAGACTCTGTACTGATCTCCTATAAGATCAGGTCTTGATAAGTTTGTGTACCACCAAGACTCTGTACTGATCTCCTACAAGATCAGGTCTTAATAAGTTTGTGTACCATCAAGACACTGTACTTATCTCCTATAAGATCAGGTCTTGATAACTTTGTGTACTATCAAGACACTGTACTGATCTCCTATAAGATCAGGTCTTGATAACTTTGTGTACTATCAAGACACTGTACTGATCTCCTACAAGATTAGGTCTTAATAAGTTTGTGTACGATCAAGACACTGTACTGATGTCCTACAAGATCAAGTCTTAATAAGTTTGTGTACCCTCACGACTCTGTACTGATGTCCTACAAGATTAGGTCTTAATAAGTTTGTGTACTATCAAGACACTGTACTGATGTCCTACAAGATCAGGTCTTAATAAGTTTGTGCACCCTCAAGACTCTGTACTGATCTCCTATAAGATCAGGTCTTGATAAGTTTGTGTACCATCAAGACACTGTACTAATCTCCTACAAAATTAGGTCTTAATAAGTTTGTGTACCACCAAGACTCTGTACTGATCTCCTACAAGATTAAGTCTTAATAAGTTTGTGTACCACCAAGACACTGTACTGATGTCCTACAAGATCAGGTCTTAATAAGTTTGTGTACCCTAACGACTCTGTACTGATGTCCTACAAGATTAGGTTTTAATAAGTTTGTGTACTATCAAGACACTGTACTGATGTCCTACAAGATCAAGTCTTAATAAGTTTGTGTACCATCAAGACACTGTACTGATCTCCTATAAGATCAGGTCTTAATAAGTTTGTGTACCCTCACGACTCTGTACTGATGTTTTACAAGATTAGGTCTTAATAAGTTTGTGTACCACCAAGACTCTGTACTGATCTCCTACAAGATTAGGTCTTAATAAGTTTGTGTACCACCAAGACTTTGTACTGATCTCCTATAAGATTAGGTCTTAATAAGTTTGTGTACCACCAAGACTCTGTACTGATCTCCTACAAGATCAGGTCTTAATAAGTTTGTGTACCATCAAGACACTGTACTGATCTCCTATAAGATCAGGTCTTAATAAATTTGTGTACCATCAAGACTCTGTACTGATCTCCCACAAGATTAGGTATTAATAAGTTTGTGTACCATCAAGACACTGTACTGATCTCCTATAAGATCAGGTCTTAATAAATTTGTGTACCATCCAGACACTGTACTGATCTCCTATAAGATTAGGTCTTAATAAGTTTGTGTACCACAAAGACTCTGTACTGATCTCCTACAAGATTAGGTCTTAATAAGTTTGTGTAACACCAAGACTCTGTAATGATCTCCTACAAGATCAGGTTTTAATAAGTTTGTGTACCCTCAAGACACTGTACTGATCTCCTATAAGATTAGGTCTTAATAAGTTTGTGTACCATCAAGACACTGTACTGATCTTTTACAAGATTAGGTCTTGATAAGTTTGTGTACCCTCAAGACACTGTACTGATGTTCTATAAGATCAGGTCTTGATAAGTTTGTGTACCACCAAGACACTGTACTGATGTTCTATAAGATCAGGTCTTAATAAGTTTGTGTACTTTCACTACACTGTACTTATCTTTTACAAGATTAGGTCTTGATAAGTTTGTGTACCACGAAGACTCTGTACTGATCTCCTACAAGATCAGGTTTTAATAAGTTTGTGTACCCTCACGACTCTGTACTGATGTCCTACAAGATTAGGTCTTAATCAGTTTGTGTACCACCAAGACTCTGTACTGATCTCCTACAAGATCAGGTCTTAATAAGTTTGTGTACCACCAAGACACTGTACTGATCTCCTATAAGATTAGGTCTTAATACGTTTGTGTACCATCAAAACACTGTACTGATCTCCTACAAGATTAGGTCTTAATAAGTTTGTGTACCACCAAGACTCTGTACTGATCTTCTACAAGATTAGGTCTTAATAAGTTTGTGTACCACTAAGACACTCTACTGATCTCCTACAAGATTAGGTCTTGATAAGTTTGTGTACCATCAAGACACTGTACTGATCTCCTACAAGATGAGGTCTCAATAAGTTTGTGTACCCTCAAGACACTGTACTGATGTTCTATAAGATCAGGTCTTGATAAGTTTGTGTACCACCAAGACACTGTACTGATGTTCTATAAGATCAGGTTTTAATAAGTTTGTGTATTCTCACGACACTGTACTGATCTCCTACAAAATCAGGTCTTAATAAGTTTGTGCACCCTCAAGACTCTGTACTGATCTCCTATAAGATCAGGTCTTGATAAGTTTGTGTACTATCAAGATACTGTACTGATGTCCTACAAGATCAGGTCTTAATAAGTTTGTGTACCCTCACGACTCTGTACTGATGTCCTACAAGATTAGGTCTTAATAAGTTTGTGTACCACCAAGACTCAGTACTGATCTCCTACAAGATTAGGTCTTAATAAGTTTGTGTACTATCAAGACATTGTACTGATGTCCTCCAAGATCAGGTCTTAATAAGTTTGTGTACCATCAAGACACTGTACTGATCTCCTATAAGATCAGGTCTTAATAAGTTTATGTACCCTCACGACTCTGTACTGATGTCCTACAAGATTAGGTCTTAATAAGTTTGTGTACCACCAAGACTCTGTACTGATTTCCTATAAGATCAGGTCTTAATAAGTTTGTGTACCATCAAGACACTGTACTGATGTCCTACAAGATCAGGTCTTAATAAGTTTGTGTACCCTCACGACTCTGTACTGATATCCTACAAGATTAGGTCTTAATAAGTTTGTGTACTATCAAGACACTGTACTGATGTCCTACAAGATCAGGTCTTAATAAGTTTGTGTACCATCAAGACACTGTACTGATCTCCTATAAGATCAGGTCTTAATAAGTTTGTGTACCCTCACGACACTGTACTGATGTCCTACAAGATTAGGTCTTGATAAGTTTGTGTACCACCAAGACTCTGTACTGATCTCCTAGAAGATTAAATCTTAATAAGTTTGTGTACCACTAAGACACTGTACTGATCTCCTACAAGATTAGGTCTTGATAAGTTTGTGTACCACTAAGACACTGTACTGATCTCCTACAAGATTAGGTCTTGATAAATTTGTGTACCACCAAGACTCTGTACTGATGTCCTACAAGATCAGGTCTTAATAAGTTTGTGTACCATCAAGACTCTGTACTGATCTCCTACAAGATTAGGTCTTAATAAGTCTGTGTGCCACCAAGACTCAGTACTGATCTCCTACAAGATTAGGTCTTAATAAGTTTGTGTACTATCAAGACACTGTACTGATGTCCTACAAGATCAGGTCTTAATAAGTTTGTGTACCATCAAGACACTGTACTGATCTCCTATAAGATCAGGTCTTAATAAGTTTGTGTACCCTCACGACTCTGTACTGATGTCCTACAAGATCAGGTCTTAATAAGTTTGTGTACCCTCACGACTCTGTACTGATGTCCTACAAGATTAGATCTTAATAAGTTTGTGTACCACCAAGACTCTGTACTGATCTCCTACAAGATCAGGTCTTAATAAGTTTGTGTACCATCAAGACACTGTACTTATCTCATATAAGATTAGGTCTTAATAAGTTTGTGTACCATCAAGACACTGTACTGATCTCCTATAAGATTAGGTCTTAATAAGTTTGTGTACCATCAAGACACTGTACTGATGTCCTACAAGATCAGGTCTTAATAAGTTTGTGTACCATCAAGACACTGTACTGATCTCCTATAAGATCAGGTCTTAATAAGTTTGTGTACTTTCACGACTCTGTACTGATGTTTTACGAGATTAGGTCTTGATAAGTTTGTGCACCCTCAAGACTCTGTACTGATCTCCTATAAGATCAGGTCTTGATAAGTTTGTGTACCATCAAGACACTGTACTTATCTCCTATAAGATCAGGTCTTGATAAGTTTGTGTACTATCAAGACACTGTACTGATCTCCTATAAGATCAGGTCTTAATAAGTTTGTGTACCATCAAGACACTGTACTGATCTCCTACAAGATTAGGTCTTAATAAGTTTGTGTACCACCAAGACTCTGTACTGATTTCCTACAAGATTAGGTCTTAATAAGTTTGTGTACGATCAAGACACTGTACTGATGTCCTACAAGATCAAGTCTTCATAAGTTTGTGTACCCTCACGACTCTGTACTGATGTCCTACAAGATTAGGTCTTAATAAGTTTGTGTACTATCAAGACACTGTACTGATGTCCTACAAGATCAGGTCTTAATAAGTTTGTGCACCCTCAAGACTCTGTACTGATCTCCTATAAGATCAGGTCTTGATAAGTTTGTGTACCATCAAGACACTGTACTGATCTCCTACAAAATTAGGTCTTAATAAGTTTGTGTACCACCAAGACTCTGTACTGATCTCCTACAAGATTAAGTCTTAATAAGTTTGTGTACCATCAAGACACTGTACTGATGTCCTACAAGATCAGGTCTTAATAAGTTTGTGTACCCTCGCGACTCTGTACTGATGTCCTACAAGATTAGGTTTTAATAAGTTTGTGTACTATCAAGACACTGTACTGATGTCCTACAAGATCAAGTCTTAATAAGTTTGTGTACCATCAAGACACTGTACTGATCTCCTATAAGATCAGGTCTTAATAAGTTTGTGTACCCTCACGACTCTGTACTGATGTCCTACAAGATTAGGTCTTAATAAGTTTGTGTACCACCAAGACTCTGTACTGATCTCCTACAAGATTAGGTCTTAATAAGTTTGTGTACCACCAAGACTTTGTACTGATCTCCTATAAGATTAGGTCTTAATAAGTTTGTGTACCACCAAGACTCTGTACTGATCTCCTACAAGATCAGGTCTTAATAAGTTTGTGTACCATCAAGACACTGTACTGATCTCCTATAAGATCAGGTCTTAATAAGTTTGTGTACCATCAAGACTCTGTACTGATCTCCCACAAGATTAGGTATTAATAAGTTTGTGTACCATCAAGACACTGTACTGATCTCCTATAAGATCAGGTCTTAATAAGTTTGTGTACCATCCAGACACTGTACTGATCTCCTATAAGATTAGGTCTTAATAAGTCTGTGTACCACAAAGACTCTGTTTTGATCTCCTACAAGATTAAGTCTTAATAAGTTTGTGTAACACCAAGACTCTGTAATGATTTCCTACAAGATCAGGTCTTAATAAGTTTGTGTACCACCAAGACACTGTACTGATGTTCTATAAGATCAGGTTTTAATAAGTTTGTGTACCCTCACGACACTGTACTGATCTCCTACAAGATCAGGTCTTAATAAGTTTGTGCACCCTCAAGACTCTGTACTGATCTCCTATAAGATCAGGTCTTGATAAGTTTGTGTACTATCAAGATACTGTACTGATGTCCTACAAGATCAGGTCTTAATAAGTTTGTGTACCCTCACGACTCTGTACTGATGTCCTACAAGATTAGGTCTTAATAAGTTTGTGTACCACCAAGACTCAGTACTGATCTCCTACAAGATTAGGTCTTAAAAAGTTTGTGTACTATCAAGACACTGTACTGATGTCCTACAAGATCAGGTCTTAATAAGTTTGTGTACCATCAAGACACTGTACTGATCTCCTATAAGATCAGGTCTTAATAAGTTTGTGTACCCTCACGACTCTGTACTGATGTCCTACAAGATTAGGTCTTAATAAGTTTGTGTACCACCAAGACTCTGTACTGATTTCCTATAAGATCAGGTCTTAATAAGTTTGTGTACCATCAAGACACTGTACTGATGTCCTACAAGATCAGGTCTTAATAAGTTTGTGTACCCTCACGACTCTGTACTGATATCCTACAAGATTAGGTCTTAATAAGTTTGTGTACTATCAAGACACTGTACTGATGTCCTACAAGATCAGGTCTTAATAAGTTTGTGTACCATCAAGACACTGTACTGATCTCCTATAAGATCAGGTCTTAATAAGTTTGTGTACTTTCATGACTCTGTACTGATGTCCTACGAGATTAGGTCTTGATAAGTTTGTGCACCCTCAAGACTCTGTACTGATCTCCTATAAGATCAGGTCTTGATAAGTTTGTGTACCCTCAAGACACTGTACTGATGTCCTATAAGATCAGGTCTTGATAAGTTTGTGTACCACCAAGACACTGTACTGATGTCCTACAAGATCAGGTCTTAATAAGTTTGTGTACCCTCACGACACTGTACTGATGTCCTACAAGATTAGGTCTTGATAAGTTTGTGTACCACCAAGACTCTGTACTGATCTCCTACAAGATTAAATCTTAATAAGTTTGTGTACCACTAAGACACTGTACTGATCTCCTACAAGATTAGGTCTTGATAAGTTTGTGTACCACTAAGACACTGTACTGATCTCCTACAAGATTAGGTCTTGATAAATTTGTGTACCACCAAGACTCTGTACTGATGTCCTACAAGATCAGGTCTTAATAAGTTTGTGTACCATCAAGACTCTGTACTGATCTCCTACAAAATTAGGTCTTAATAAGTCTGTGTGCCACCAAGACTCAGTACTGATCTCCTACAAGATTAGGTCTTAATAAGTTTGTGTACTATCAAGACACTGTACTGATGTCCTACAAGATCAGGTCTTAATAAGTTTGTGTACCATCAAGACACTGTACTGATCTCCTATAAGATCAGGTCTTAATAAGTTTGTGTACCCTCACGACTCTGTACTGATGTCCTACAAGATTAGGTCTTAATAAGTTTGTGTACCACCAAGACTCTGTACTGATTTCCTATAAGATCAGGTCTTAATAAGTTTGTGTACCATCAAGACACTGTACTGATGTCCTACAAGATCAGGTCTTAATAAGTTTGTGTACCCTCACGACTCTGTACTGATATCCTACAAGATTAGGTCTTAATAAGTTTGTGTACTATCAAGACACTGTACTGATGTCCTACAAGATCAGGTCTTAATAAGTTTGTGTACCATCAAGACACTGTACTGATCTCCTATAAGATCAGGTCTTAATAAGTTTGTGTACTTTCACGACTTTGTACTGATGTCCTACGAGATTAGGTCTTGATAAGTTTGTGCACCCTCAAGACTCTGTACTGATCTCCTATAAGATCAGGTCTTGATAAGTTTGTGTACCCTCAAGACACTGTACTAATGTCCTATAAGATCAGGTCTTGATAAGTTTGTGTACCACCAAGACACTGTACTGATGTCCTACAAGATCAGGTCTTAATAAGTTTGTGTACCCTCACGACACTGTACTGATGTCCTACAAGATTAGGTCTTGATAAGTTTGTGTACCACCAAGACTCTGTACTGATCTCCTACAAGATTAAATCTTAATAAGTTTGTGTACCACTAAGACACTGTACTGATCTCCTACAAGATTAGGTCTTGATAAGTTTGTGTACCACTAAGACACTGTACTGATCTCCTACAAGATTAGGTCTTGATAAATTTGTGTACCACCAAGACTCTGTACTGATGTCCTACAAGATCAGGTCTTAATAAGTTTGTGTACCATCAAGACTCTGTACTGATCTCCTACAAGATTAGGTCTTAATAAGTCTGTGTGCCACCAAGACTCAGTACTGATCTCCTACAAGATTAGGTCTTAATAAGTTTGTGTACCATCAAGACACTGTACTGATCTCCTATAAGATCAGGTCTTAATAAGTTTGTGTACCCTCACGACTCTGTACTGATGTCCTACAAGATCAGGTCTTAATAAGTTTGTGTACCCTCACGACTCTGTACTGATGTCCTACAAGATTAGATCTTAATAAGTTTGTGTACCACCAAGACTCTGTACTGATCTCCTACAAGATCAGGTCTTAATAAGTTTGTGTACCATCAAGACACTGTACTTATCTCCTATAAGATCAGGTCTTGATAAGTTTGTGTACTATCAAGACACTGTACTGATCTCCTATAAGATCAGGTCTTAATAAGTTTGTGTACCATCAAGACACTGTACTGATCTCCTACAAGATTAGGTCTTAATAAGTTTGTGTACCACCAAGACTCTGTACTGATTTCCTACAAGATTAGGTCTTAATAAGTTTGTGTACGATCAAGACACTGTATTGATGTCCTACAAGATCAAGTCTTAATAAGTTTGTGTACCCTCACGACTCTGTACTGATGTCCTACAAGATTAGGTCTTAATAAGTTTGTGTACTATCAAGACACTGTACTGATGTCCTACAAGATCAGGTCTTAATAAGTTTGTGCACCCTCAAGACTCTGTACTGATCTCCTATAAGATCAGGTCTTGATAAGTTTGTGTACCATCAAGACACTGTACTGATCTCCTACAAAATTAGGTCTTAATAAGTTTGTGTACCACCAAGACTCTGTACTGATCTCCTACAAGATTAAGTCTTAATAAGTTTGTGTACCATCAAGACACTGTATTGATGTCCTACAAGATCAGGTCTTAATAAGTTTGTGTACCCTCGCGACTCTGTACTGATGTCCTACAAGATTAGGTTTTAATAAGTTTGTGTACTATCAAGACACTGTACTATGTCCTACAAGATCAAGTCTTAATAAGTTTGTGTACCATCAAGACACTGTACTGATCTCCTATAAGATCAGGTCTTAATAAGTTTGTGTACCCTCACGACTCTGTACTGATGTCCTACAAGATTAGGTCTTAATAAGTTTGTGTACCACCAAGACTCTGTACTGATCTCCTACAAGATTAGGTCTTAATAAGTTTGTGTACCACCAAGACTTTGTACTGATCTCCTATAAGATTAGGTCTTAATAAGTTTGTGTACCACCAAGACTCTGTACTGATCTCCTACAAGATCAGGTCTTAATAAGTTTGTGTACCATCAAGACACTGTACTGATCTCCTATAAGATCAGGTCTTAATAAGTTTGTGTACCATCAAGACTCTGTACTGATCTCCCACAAGATTAGGTATTAATAAGTTTGTGTACCATCAAGACACTGTACTGATCTCCTATAAGATCAGGTCTTAATAAGTTTGTGTACCATCCAGACACTGTACTGATCTCCTATAAGATTAGGTCTTAATAAGTTTGTGTACCACAAAGACTCTGTACTGATCTCCTACAAGATTAGGTCTTAATAAGTTTGTGTAACACCAAGACTCTGTAATGATCTCCTACAAGATCAGGTCTTAATAAGTTTGTGTACCCTCAAGACACTGTACTGATCTTCTATAAGATTAGGTCTTAATAAGTTTGTGTACCATCAAGACACTGTACTGATCTCCTACAAGATCAGGTCTTGATAAGTTTGTGTACCACCAAGACACTGTACTGATGTTCTATAAGATCAGGTCTTAATAAGTTTGTGTACCCTCACTACACTGTACTTATCTTTTACAAGATTAGGTCTTGATAAGTTTGTGTACCACCAAGACTCTGTACTGATCTCCTACAAGATCAGGTTTTAATAAGTTTGTGTACCCTCACGACTCTGTACTGATGTCCTACAAGATTAGGTCTTAATCAGTTTGTGTACCACCAAGACTCTGTACTGATCTCCTACAAGATCAGGTCTTAATAAGTTTGTGTACCATCAAGACACTGTACTGATCTCCTATAAGATTAGGTCTTAATACGTTTGTGTACCATCAAGACACTGTACTGATCTCCTACAAGATTAGGTCTTAATAAGTTTGTGTACCACCAAGATTCTGTACTGATCTTCTACAAGATTAGGTCTTAATAAGTTTGTGTACCACTAAGACACTCTACTGATCTCCTACAAGATTAGGTCTTGATAAGTTTGTGTACCATCAAGACACTGTACTGATGTCCTACAAGATCAGGTCTTAATAAGTTTGTGTACCCTCACGACATTGTACTGATCTCCTACAAGATGAGGTCTCAATAAGTTTGTGTACCCTCAAGACACTGTACTGATGTTCTATAAGATCAGGTCTTGATAAGTTTGTGTACCACCAAGACACTGTACTGATGTTCTATAAGATCAGGTTTTAATAAGTTTGTGTACCCTCACGACACTGTACTGATCTCCTACAAGATCAGGTCTTAATAAGTTTGTGCACCCTCAAGACTCTGTACTGATCTCCTATAAGATCAGGTCTTGATAAGTTTGTGTACTATCAAGATACTGTACTGATGTCCTACAAGATCAGGTCTTAATAAGTTTGTGTACCATCAAGACACTGTACTGATCTCCTATAAGATCAGGTCTTAATAAGTTTGTGTACCCTCACGACTCTGTACTGATGTCCTACAAGATTAGGTCTTAATAAGTTTGTGTACCACCAAGACTCTGTACTGATTTCCTATAAGATCAGGTCTTAATAAGTTTGTGTACCATCAAGACACTGTACTGATGTCCTACAAGATCAGGTCTTAATAAGTTTGTGTACCCTCACGACTCTGTACTGATATCCTACAAGATTAGGTCTTAATAAGTTTGTGTACTATCAAGACACTGTACTGATGTCCTACAAGATCAGGTCTTAATAAGTTTGTGTACCATCAAGACACTGTACTGATCTCCTATAAGATCAGGTCTTAATAAGTTTGTGTACTTTCACGACTCTGTACTGATGTCCTACGAGATTAGGTCTTGATAAGTTTGTGCACCCTCAAGACTCTGTACTGATCTCCTATAAGATCAGGTCTTGATAAGTTTGTGTACCCTCAAGACACTGTACTGATGTCCTATAAGATCAGGTCTTGATAAGTTTGTGTACCACCAAGACACTGTACTGATGTCCTACAAGATCAGGTCTTAATAAGTTTGTGTACCCTCACGACACTGTACTGATGTCCTACAAGATTAGGTCTTGATAAGTTTGTGTACCACCAAGACTCTGTACTGATCTCCTACAAGATTAAATCTTAATAAGTTTGTGTACCACTAAGACACTGTACTGATCTCCTACAAGATTAGGTCTTGATAAGTTTGTGTACCACTAAGACACTGTACTGATCTCCTACAAGATTAGGTCTTGATAAATTTGTGTACCACCAAGACTCTGTACTGATGTCCTACAAGATCAGGTCTTAATAAGTTTGTGTACCATCAAGACTCTGTACTGATCTCCTACAAAATTAGGTCTTAATAAGTCTGTGTGCCACCAAGACTCAGTACTGATCTCCTACAAGATTAGGTCTTAATAAGTTTGTGTACTATCAGACACTGTACTGATGTCCTACAAGATCAGGTCTTAATAAGTTTGTGTACCATCAAGACACTGTACTGATGTCCTATAAGATCAGGTCTTAATAAGTCTGTGTGCCACCAAGACTCTGTACTGATGTCCTACAAGATTAGGTCTTAATAAGTTTGTGTACCACCAAGACTCTGTACTGATGTCCTATAAGATCAGGTCTTAATAAGTTTGTGTACCATCAAGACACTGTACTGATGTCCTACAAGATCAGGTCTTAATAAGTTTGTGTACCCTCACGACTCTGTACTGATGTCCTACAAGATTAGGTCTTAATAAGTTTGTGTACTATCAAGACACTGTACTGATGTCCTACAAGATCAGGTCTTAATAAGTTGTGTACCATCAAGACACTGTACTGATCTCCTATAAGATCAGGTCTTAATAAGTTTGTGTACTTTCACGACTCTGTACTGATTTCCTACAAGATTAGGTCTTAATAAGTTTGTGTACCACCAAGACTCTGTACTGATCTTCTACAAGATTAGGTCTTAATAAATGTGTGTACCCTCAAGACACTGTACTGATGTCCTACAAGATCAGGTCTTAATAAGTTTGTGTACCACCAAGACTCTGTACTGATGTCCTACAAGATCAGGTCTTAATAAGTTTGTGTACCCTCACGACACTGTACTGATGTCCTACAAGATTAGGTCTTGATAAGTTTGTGTACCACCAAGACTCTGTACTGATCTCCTACAAGATTAAATCTTAATAAGTTTGTGTACCACTAAGACACTGTACTGATCTCCTACAAGATTAGGTCTTGATAAGTTTGTGTACCACTAAGACACTGTACTGATCTCCTACAAGATTAGGTCTTGATAAATTTGTGTACCACCAAGACTCTGTACTGATGTCCTACAAGATCAGGTCTTAATAAGTTTGTGTACCATCAAGACTCTGTACTGATCTCCTACAAGATTAGGTCTTGATAAGTTTGTGTACCACCAAGACTCTGTACTGATGTCCTACAAGATTAGGTCTTGATAAGTTTGTGTCTGGAAAACATTTTCTCGGTAACGACTGATGCAACTTTTGAGGACCTTTCAGTGTAGTTGGGCTTATAGGTCGGCCATGTTTTTCAGGGAAGCAGTTTTATAACCGATTTCTAGTGAATCATTAGATTTTATTTGTTCTTTTCTAATTATTCAGCAAGACTTTCTGATATAATTCAAGGAAGACCTCCAAAACCTCTTTCGCAGTAATGTACGAGACATAGAGAATAATCAACTGACAAGTGTCACGCACTGAGAGATCAGAGATTGTATCAACGCTGGGAGTCAGAATGAGGGCATTTCTGAGTCTTTTTTTATATTTTGTACCAGTTTAGCTTTTGTTCTCAGTAAAGTTGATTTAGTCAAGTCTTAACTGTAAATTTGAGGGTACTTACCTTCCGTTAACTGTAGTCAGGTTTGACTGGAGAACAGTACAAGTTATCACTTGAATATTTTCGTATAGTTCACGTTGATTTATTCACACTAGTCATCTAGGAACTTAATCGTATAACAATATACACAGAATACGTTTAATTTTATTTTGATCAACTAGTTTACCTATCATTTACACAATTTACATAGATATTTGTTTCTATTAGCAATAATAGTCATGAAGTTTCGTTACATTAGCTTCCCTAAATGAAATACTTCAAAATAATGCTTTTATTGATCTAAAAATGTCATTTTGCACGTTCTGATTGATTTTATTATAACAAATACTCTGATTTACCAGCCATATTTATCCAAGCTATTAGTGGTCTTCGTTCAAAATTCTGATTTATATGGATTAAGAAATAAAAGGTTTATTACTAAAATTAATAATTTTGGAAACTTCGACAATGTTGTTTTTTTATATATATTGGAAATCACGTTGATTTCTATAAAGTAAAAAAATCCTTACGAAAATTTTTGGAATTTATTTCTCTATCTAATTGTTACTTCTTTAAAATAAACCGACGAAAGAGACACGACGTTATTTCCAGAATTTTTAACGACTGTCTACGACTTCAATTTTTCGAATATGTTTTTCATATATAAACATAATGAAATAGTATTTGTTATTAAGCTTTCAGGTGTGTGTGTGTGTGTTTTCTTATAGTAAGCCTCACGCTTGTACAGAGATATGCCTCCGGATTTATAACGCTAAAAATCAGTGGTTCGATTCCCTTCAGTGGGCTGAGCAGATAGCCCGATGTGGCTTTGCCATAAGAAAAACACACAAATACACTTATAGCAAAGCCACATCAGGCTGTCAGGTCGAGTCTATCGAGGGTCAGCTTTCAGTGTTTACAACATAAGCAAGCAAATAGTATATTCTGTGTGCTCATAAAATGTATTTATTTCTGTTGGGTTTTTTGTTCTACTAATCTGTTATTTCACCTTTCGAGGTTTAAAATTATTAATGAGCATATAAAGACGCGATGTTTTAATGGAGTGCGTTAAACATTTCACCAATAGTACCTGTATGAGACTTTTATTTAATAGCATACAGCAAGTGTGTCACGTTATCAAGAAAGTGTATTTCTCAGCAAAATCCAACAATCACCAGACATTTATGTGCCATTAATTAGCTGCGTGTAAAGAACGAACAAAATATCCAGCAGAGACAGTTCACTTATTTCATAGCCAAAAAAAAAAAAAAAGCTCATTCCAGATCCCATAGCATCAAGTTTGTCAAGTGTTTTTTCTCATCTTCCCCAGCTCTGGAAGAGGCCCTGTCTCTGACAACGGCAGTTAGTCCCCCACAGATTACACCGACAGGCGGAGCCACCACAGCAGGAGTTTGGTCGAATGTCACAACTTCTTCCTCGTCGAATACACGTTCTCCTACAGATGAATAAATAGCAATAAATAATAATAATAATAGTAATAAATAATAACAAATAATAATAAATACTTGTAAATAATAACAAATAGTAATAAATAATAACAAATCATAATAAATAGTAATAAATAATAATGAATAGTAATAAATAATAATAAATAGTAATAAATAATAACAAATCATAATAAACAGTAATAAATAACAATAAATAGTAATAAATAATTATAAATAATGTTATATTAATTTATAGTTCGTAAGTTCCACACGATTTAAATTACCCTTTTTGCCTCAACTAATTTGTACCAATAAGAACGTCGCAGAACTGTATTTATCGCACCTAGATCTATGCAAGCTAGTGTTCGTGATACATTTACCACCACACCTAATTGTTCCTTAAGTGTTATTGTATAGAATTATTTTGTGACCGATGTACCGATTAAGATATAAAGTAACTTTATCCTGTAATACCTCTAACTGGTGACGATTATCAAAACATATCACTTGACGTAATGCCAACCGTAGGATTGTCTTTTCTGTTTTGTTTAGTTTAATTCAGTATTGTAATACGATTTGTTCTAATGTTCCATTAAATTGTAAGATTAGAAATGTAATACTTGGAATATTTTTTCACACACATTATATATATGTATATGCTAGCTTGAGATTGAGATTTTATTAAATAGAACACCGAAGCGTATTCTAACTGTATTTTAGAATAGAGTGGAGTTTTTGTTGTTAAATAGAACACCAAAGCGTATTTCAACTAAATTTTAGATTAAAGTGAGGTTGAGGTTTTTTTAAATAGAAAAATGAATCGTATTCTAACTGCATTTTAGAATAAAGTGGGGGTTAAGGTTTTATTAATTGTATTAGTTTATTTTAAATTTCGCTCAAAGCTACACAAGGGCTATCTGCGCTAGCCGCCCCTAATTTTGCAGTGTGAGACTAGAGGGAAGGCAGCTAGTCATCAACACCCACTGCCAATTCTTGGGCTACTCTTTTGCCAACGAATAATGGGATTGACCATCACTTTATAGCGCCCCCACGGCTGAAAGGGCGAGCATGTTTGGTGAGACGGGGATTTGAACGCGTGACCCTCATATTACGAGTCAAGAGCCTTATCCACCTGGTCATGCCGGGTCTGTTAAATAGAACAACGAAGAGTATTCCAACTGTATTTTCTATATTCAACGTTAAAGGGTGACCTAAATCTCGTGACTAATAGTGAAATTCACGATGTTATAGATTTTGAAATTGTTGTCTATTGCTGCTACTCCTTTATTTTCTTTCTGTTATTTGGAGAATTTCTAGATAAACAAAATCTTTTCCAACTACTTTAAATGTTATTTTCACAAATGCTTTCTACTAAATATCTTGTATTATTTTGCAATTGGTATAATGTTAACGCTATTTTTTTATGTACACTTCTACTGTTATTTAGTTTAATTTATAATGTAAGATAACTGGTTGGACAGTAATAATTATATATATATATATATATACTGTACACGTCTTTTCCTTCAGGTTTCTATTCCAGTCCAAATAGTAAACCAGAAAATGAGCTTAAGTATGTTCGATAAAAGTAAAATATATATAAAGACTGTTTAGGAATACTCCAGATAATGACTGGTTTACATCACTAATTATCAGTTAAATAATGTGGCCATCGCTTTCACGAATGGTACAGATGTGTTTGCAATCAATACGGAAATAATCGTATCGAATGGAACGACAACATTGAGGGAGATGAAGGTTTACTTACTTGTAGGCTAAAGGCAAGATTTCCAGCAGTTTCTCTCGGTATTTCTCAAGCTGATCTTCTAATGGAATGTAAAACAAAAGATAATCAAATGTGTTCACAGTTTGGATAAAAATCAGAAAGAATAACAATGAGTTGATCAAACGTGAAGATGAAAAAAAATAGAAGTGTCGTTTGGAGGGCGATATGATTCATCTAAAACATATTTAAAAAGGTTTGTTTGTTTTTTGGAATTTCGAACAAAGCCACTCGAGGGCTATCTCTGATAGCCGTCCCTAATTTAGGGAGCATGTTTGATACGACGGGAATTCGAACCCGCGACCTTCGGATTTCGAGTCAAGTGCTTTAACCACCTGGCCATGCCGGGCCAAAAAGCATTTTTTGAAACATTTCGGTGATTTCATGCTGTTATAAATGTAACTGAAAAATCTGCTACTGGATGACGATATTATTTTTACAAGTCTGTAGAACAAAACCACACAGAGATTATCTGAAGTTAAGCACAAAGCTACATTGAGGTTATCTGAAGTTAATCACAAAGCTGCATAGAGGTTATCTGAAGTTAATCACAAAGCTGCATAGAGGTTATATAAAGTTAATCACAAAGCTACATAGAGGTTATATGAAGTTAATCACAAAGCTACAAAGAGGTTATTAGAAGTTAAGCACAAAACTACATAGAGATTATCAAAAGTTAAGCACAAAGCTGCATAGAGGTTGTCTGAAGTTAAACACAAAGCAACATAAAGGTTATCTAAAGTTAAGAACGAAGCTACATAGAGATTATCTGAAAAGAACAACAAAATGCTACATAGAGGTTATCTGAGGTTAATCACAAAGCTACATAGAGATTATCTGAAGTTAAACACAAAGCGACAGAGAGGTTATCTTAAGTTAATCACAAAACTACACGGAGGTTATCTGAAATTAAGCACAAAGCTACATGGAGGTTATCTGAATTTAATCACAAAGCTGCATAGAGGTTATCTGAAGTTAATCACAAAGCTACAAAGAGGTTATCTGAAGTTAAGCACAAAGCTGCATAGAGGTTATCTGAAGTTGATCACAAAGCTACATAGAGGTTATCTGAAGTTAGTCACAAAGCTACATAGAGGTTATATGAAGTTAAGCACAAAGCTACATAGAGGTTATCTGAAGTTAATTACAAAGCTACATAGAGGTTATATGAAGTTAATCACAAAGCAACATAGAGGTTATCTGAAGTTAAACACAAAGCTACATAGAGGTTATCTGAAGTTAATCACAAATCTACACAGAGGTTCTAAGAAGTTAATTACAAAGCAACACAGAGGTTATCAAAAGTTAATCACAAAGCTGCATGGAGGTTGTCTGAAGTTAAACACAAAGCAACATAAAGGTTATCTAAAGTTAAGCACAAAGCTACAAAGAGGTTATCTGAAGTTAATCACAAAGCAACATAGAGGTTATCTGAAGGTAATTACAAAGCTACATAGAGGGTATCTGAAGTTAATCACAAAGCAACATAGAGGTTATCTGAAGGTAATTAAAAAGCTACATAGAGGGTATCTGAAGTTAATTACAAAGCTACATAGAGGTTATCTGAAGTTAATCACAAAGCTGCATAGAGGTTATCTGAAGTTAATCACAAATCTACATAGAGGTTATCTGAAGTTAATCACAAAGCTGCATAGAGGTTATCTGAAATTAATCACAAAGCAACATAGAGGTTATCTGAAGTTAATCACAAAGCAACATAGAGGTTATCTGAAGTTAATCACAAAGCTACATAGAGGTTATCTGAAGTTAATCACAAAGCTACATAGAGGTTATCTGAAGTTAATCACAAAGCTACAAAGAGGTTATCTGAAGTTAATCACAAAGCAACATAGAGGTTATCTGAAGTTAATCACAAAGCTACATAGAGGTTATATCAAGTTAAGCACAAAGCTACATAGAGGTTATCTGAAGTTAAACACAAAGCAACATAGGGGTTATCTGAAGTTAATCACAAAGCTACATATAGATTATCTGAAGTTAATCACAAAGCAACATAGTGGTTATCTGAAGTTAATCACAAAGCTGCATGGAGGTTATCTGAAGTTAAGAACGAAGCTACATAGAGGTTATCTGTGCACTGCCCACCACGGATATCTGAACCAGGTTTCCAAGAGTTGTAAGTCCGCAGACACATCTCTGTGCTACTGCGTAGCTCATTTTAACCCAAACTGTAATTGTGACAAATATGTTTGGGAAGGGAAAAAGACAAACAGTATTATAAACCAATATTTTAGAATCCATATCTATAAAAAAACAAGAAGTTATGTCACATAAACGTAGGAAGTTTCTAGTTCCTTTGCGACTTCTTAACGCATTGTAAGTAATTTTTGTGTATTCTTTAATACAATGCTATGTAAATAAGAAACCCATAATAAAAATATCAGGAGGTTTCGAGCCTGTAAAAACACATCATAAACAACGAACTTCTCTTCTTAACATTTCTAGTAATCCTTAATAAACCTTTTCTTTTTAAGATTTGTTTCTTCCTCCTGTTTGCTTTTAAATTATACAGTTTGTAAAAGAAAAATACTTTGAACCAATTATTATATTTTCATTTTATACTTTGTTATACTAGCGCCATCTATTGGGTTATTGGAGATTGACTACCTCGTTTTCCTTTAGGAATAATTTACGGAGAAAATAAGAAATATACCCGGAAGTTGATTTTAATTTTTTTTTATAAAGTTAGATTTCAGACCACAACTTACATAACATATTTATCTTACGTAACTTACAACAAAAACGTGGTTACATTCTATTAAGAGTTTACTTTTGAAACTTGTAAGGAAGAAACCACTGAAGACATCAAAAACTATATAAATATTTAAGCGTTCTTTTCAACACGTAAAAATATGATATATTTCCAAACTTAAAGTGTTTCTTTCCAATATGTGGACATGTGATGTCTTACCAAACTTAGAGTGTTTCCTTCAACTATAAAGACACAGGGCATCTTTCCATATTTAAGTGTTTCTTTCAACTGTGAAGACATATGGTATCTTTCCAAACTTTGAAGCATTAACTCATTGCGTGCCCAATATATTAAGGCTATAAAGAAAAGCTATTTAGTTTTCGCGTGACTAACACTGTTAAATCAACAGATAAGTTAGGCTAATGACGTAAAGTAACACCTACACGTGTAATACATTTTCTTGAGAAAGCACAACATTGTTATATTTAGGTACAATATTTAAATGAGTAAATATTACAACATGGACGGAAGTGATAAAAGTTGTCAACACGGCTAATGAATTTTCTAGTTTTTATTATGGTAATTGATGTAAAATTATTCTTACTAGAGTAATACAGATTATTTTATTTCGTAACTCAGTCATTATCTTCCGAGATTATTTTTAACTAATCACCTGTGTCTTGATTTACACACAGTTCAGACTTAGATATATATTTTTTATTATTTTTTAACTCATTGAAAATGCTAAGTCTGTGCAGTTCCCTCACGGCCACTTGATATAAAACTTATAACTCCAAAAATTGGGTTTCGATACATGCACTGAGCAAGTTGTGGTATTGTATTTAACAGCAAACTGTTATGTATATGTGTAAATATTTTGTAAACGACAACATGTCGTGTTGTGTTTGAATTTTCATTTGTATTATTCATTTTTCCATATTGATATTATTGTTTCGAAGTTTAAACTAATATTTTGTTATTTATTTAGGGTAACATTTAGAACTTTCTTGAATTAAGTAGACCAATCATATGTTTGTAAATGAGTGCTGGTGACTTCGTGTCTAGACGTGTAGTCTCGTGCAAGAACGGACACGCGCGGATTGCTCTAGAGTTGTATGGAAATTGCGAGATTGTTCGAGAAATAGGCCTATCGGTATAAAAGACGGTGACGCGAGAGAGATTCAGTCATCAGTTTTTATTCGAAAAAGGAAGATAGATTCAGGCATTAGTTTTATTCGAAGAAAAAGAGTGAGATTCAGACATCAGTTTTATTTCAAAGAAGAGAGTTAGTTATTTGAGAAAGATTAAGTGTTTGCTGTGAATATTCAACTTGGATTTGTGACTGTAGTTAGATCTACGGAAGCTGTGATTTTATTTCGTCAATCTCTACGATACATCTGAATTACTGCTTGAGCTGAGAGACGGCGATTTCATTGAACTGTGAACTGTTTCGGAATTTCTTCGTGGGACCAAATTCACACCCTAGACTGGAATTTGAGACTTTAATCTTAGATCGTTACATTAGATACAGGCCAGTACCGTTTTGTATTGTGATTTATTTTGAAGTTTGAAACTAATATTATTTTGTTTTGTAATTAATTTCGAATGTTGTAACTTAATATCTGTCAATGTTATTATATAATTTATGTTATATCTGTTATATTTGTTAATAGTTTAGTGTAATAAATTATACAAGCTGTTATCTGTGTTTTTTCTGTTGCGTTTAATCTACGAAGAACTTAAAACATTAAAAAATACGTAACACAAACAAACACTATGACTACCAACCTAAGAAAATAAATTAGCACTTGTTAGCAAATAAGTATTTTCGTTTACGGATTAATTCATTATCGAGCTCACTTACCTAACAGACTTGAAACCTCGACTTATTTCTATTTTGTTCTCAACATAGAGGGATACAACAGTGTTAACATTTCTTCCCACGAGACCCAGTCGCTTTATTATCGTTTTAATACACCTGTTGACACGTTTATGCTACACAAAGCGTGCTTGATACAAATATAACCTCATTGAACGAAGCCTTCAGTGAGTGTAGCGTCCATCCATATTTGCGATAGATGAAGTGATTACATGAATAAGAAACGTTTGGTCTCGAAGGGCGGTAATTACACCACAGCAAGCCAGCTTTCTAATGTTAACAGCGCCAAACAAGCGAGTTTCTTTTACTGTATACGGATACTGGTTTTATTATTCTAAATTGCCCGTGACGCCATAAAAGTATACTCTTGACACCATAATCGGCCAATAAAGTCTCACCTTAACCCTGTTCAAAGTTGGAATCTGTCTAAACGAAATACGGCGCTCCATTAAGTTTCTGTTTAAATGAGTAACTGAGAAACAAATAAACGTTTTGTTGGCGACGTCTAGTGTGTTTAAGATGTGATATGCTTGTGTGTAAAACCGTAGAAATAAGACGTTAATATGTACTCAAGAGCAATCATTGAAATTATTGTTGTCAGGATTGGAACGTTGCCAAGAACTTTCTACTTTGTGCAGTTTACTTTACACTGTTTACTATCTTGAATATTCTAACAGTAACTGCTGAATCAACCAATGATATCCTCTTTTGTATTTAACAGTTTTATGTTCTGAATCAACCAGCGATATCCTCTTTTGTATTTAACAGTTTTATATTCAGGGACACGTGATTACCACGAAGCTTATAAACATTCATAATTGGTTGAAACTGCTCAACATATTCTTTTGTTATCATTTTAACATTCGGCCACTCATAAATATCGTGAATTTTAATAGTCGTTCATAATTAATTAATACGGCTCAGGCATGGTAAAAAAATTGTTATTTAGAGTGAAAAATATTCACTTTACTTACCGTTTATACTGTAGGCGTAACCCACGATTGTGTCTACCAATAACGCAAGACCGATTAGTACAGCTACAGCTATAAACTTCATGATTGGCTAGAGTAGGGTGGAGAAATTTTCAAATAAAATTATACATATAATCGACTCGTATAGAAGTTATATGACAGTGAAACAAAATCGGCAAAATTACTCATATCTTATATATTTATATACGAGTTTTACTGAGTTCACGTAATCACATGAAAAATAATCCATATTTTACATCTTCTCTATTGTCCAATTTGTTAAGGAATTTTCATCTTGTAATAAAAACATCACTTCATTATTTCTGTCACACTATATTTAAAGTGGTTCGTTTGTCTGCACAAACAACTTCCTACCTTCCGAGACGTTTAAACATCAGAGAGTGTTTGATTTCACACTTGTTTTTCTCTGGTTAGTCTGGTCCAACAACATAGTAGAATATGTCAGTAAACATATGAATAAAACATGTGACGAGCACAACTCGGGAAGTCAGCGATAAACACAACCGTAAACCTCCCATCTACTAGTTTATTAAACAAACTAAATTATGTTCACGTAATCTATGTGTTCGTAGCAATAAAAGCCTGTTCGGCAAATAATTAAAGTCGTGAGTTATGTGATCTTTCTTTCTCCTCAAAAATGTTTTATGTTATTTGTCACGAGAATATTCCTCAGTTATACAAACATTTATTTGTTTTGATGTCATTATATAAAGTGTTATAACTCTATCAAAGCTGGTGTGAGACTTTGTTTAAACGTCTGGTATGTTTGTTACGACGTCAATGTCTTTTGCTGGCGAAGCGTGATTTTAATCAATTGTATTTATCATAAGTCAATAGTATTACATTTTAAAACACTGTTTATTTATTCGAACCATTGGGAATTTCTACACTTCATGTTTATCGAAGGAAAATTATACGCTGTTAATGATTATATAGAAAATTCAGAGAATAAATTAGATTTTGTAACTTGTAAACACATTTTCTCTACGTCCAATAAATGTACTCTTGTTGCGAGAGACATTTTGGATAACTTGTCTTTAAGTGGTCTTTCCATCACAGCCTAAAACCGGCTTTGACCATTTTACGCATGTGTATAACGATTGAAACATTTTGCTTTTAAAATAAGCTGATACAAGATACTAAATTAAGTTACGTTGACAGGTATCTTGGCCGTTCTCAGTTATTACGTGTAAGATCATAAGACAAGAGTTACAACGGCAAAATTGTCTAATCCAACAAGTAACGTTGTTATCTTATAGCTCGAGCCAAAGTAAAGTCTGAAAGCAGTAATTATCCCAGAAGGAACTTCAGAGTTGCCGTGACTAAATTAACTGCTCATGAAGAAAACAGGTATTGTATGAAATACCACTAGTATTAGTGAGAGGGCTGGCATTTTTAGGTATTTCTGAAACTCGTGAAAAAGAAATTAGACTTATAAATATATTTTCCCCTTATCAAGACCTGATACATTACCGCAAGTACCTCCATCACTTACCAGCGACTTAGGTGAATCCTTTATCCATTTATCACCTGTCAAGAAATTAGATGTTGTACCACCAATTTGATTACTTTAATCGTCTTCAGATCACCAACACCAATGAGATGACTCAGTGTTTGAAATTCATTAGCCAGTAAGTGAAATATATATTTAACTGTTACCTTTATGACTGTTTTAGAAACTTCTATAGGTCCACCTGTGGTTGTCGTGTTAATAGAAACTTGAGTCACGAACTGTATAGGTATATATTTATATATATTTCATTACCATTATCGGTTAAGTTGTTAACTTACTGTCATGACGGATGATGTACATCACTACATGGTGGCGGAGTCTGTGTGAGATCTTCACTTCAGTAGGGATAAAGATGGTTAAGTTAAACAATCCTTCAACTCGCAATTCGAGGGTCGCGGGTTCGAATCTCTACCGTACCAAACATGCTCGCCATTTTAGCCGTTGGGGCACTATAATGTAAGTGTCAATCCCACTGTTCGTTGGTAAAAGAGTAGCCCCGTGCCCGAGTCGCGCCAAACATGCTCGCCCTCCCAGCCGTGGGTGCGTTATAATGTGACGGTCAATCCCATTATTCGTTGGTAAAAGTGTAGCCCAAGTTTAGGCGGTGGGTGGTGACGGCTAACTGCCCTCCCTCTAGTTTTACACTGAAAAATTATGGACGGCTAACGCGGATAGCTCTCGTTTAGCTTTGCGAGAAGTTAAAAAACAAACAAGATCATCTTACATAAGCAGTTTCAAAAATCAACCTTCTATGGTGTTTCCCATCGTATATGTTTCCTTAGCTCAAAATGACATATCACGTCGTTGGTGTGTCAAAATGATATGTTACTCATGGTGTTTCAAAAGTATCCACGTGAGGATTCGAAATATTTATTACCTTTTTACGCAGTGATATTTAAAGAAGCTTTGTGTCTGAAGTGAAAAAGAAAAATTGTTTGTTTGTTTGTTTTTTGAATTAAGCACAAAGCTACACAATGGGCTATCTGTGCTCTGCCCACCACGGGTATCGAAACCCGGATTTTAGCGTGTTAGTCCGCAGACATACCGCTGAGCCACGGGGGGGGGGGCTAAAAAGAAAAATAATTTTAGCGAATGCTTTTATCACTCTGGGAGTTTATGTTGTGGATTATGAAACAAACAATAATCCTATTTAGAAGAACGAGACTTACTGTTAAAATATTTTTACTGAGAAAACACAACCGTGAGAAATACAGTTTTTGCGATAGAACATTTCAATAGGTGTCCCATGTTTGAAATTCGTATTCATGTTCTTTCTACTCGCATTGCGAGTACATTGTTTCATGTAAACATCAACCACATTTCTCAGTAGTCAGTAAAATATATATATATTTATATGTGTTTGTTGTATCGATAACTTTATTTAAAAAAGACGAGTGAGTGTCTATAGATAAATGTCCTTGAAAAATATTACGGAATTAATACTTAACTCGAGTCGGTGTGGGTAAGTCTACAAGGACGCATCGATTCTCGCTCGCATCAAGGCTTCTATAACGTTACGGAATAAAGTTATTCGTTTGAAAAGGTCGTAAGTGGGAGGCGAGCTTTACTGAAAACACCCCCTGGAAGTCTCATTAAGGTTTTGAGTTCGTCGACAAGTGGAAGATGACCTTAAGATCAAGGGCCGCGTGCTGTTTAAACTTGTATTTTAACAATATGATGCGTAATAATAGAAAAGTTTGAAACGAGAATTATTTTCAATTTATGGTGCAGAGGATTATGGTTGATCTTTTAGAACATTAGAAAAAGATAAAATAATAAATTACGAGGAACATTCATACATAATTAAACTAAAGTGTGGATTCCTGAGATATTTTTATAATTTCAAAGCTCCGTTTTGAATTAAAAACAACATTTGACAGGTGAATTTCTCATAAGAGTTATAAGTGATGTAAGGCAGGCTAACTTACGATTAATATATATATATATATATATACATATTGTATTGACAAATAGATTTAAGTTTACCGTAATTTACTTATGTGGTTTGAAGTGTCAAAACAGAATTGGATTCCCGTGAAATCTTTCAAAAAACAGACTGTGTACAATAATTTCGATTTTAAATAAACACTTTAAAAATCAAAATTATTTCAATTGAAAAAAATAACAGTTAGTTTATTTTCAAACAACAACCTTCGACTATATATGTGCATCTGTCTCTTGTGCTCACATTTACCTGATTGTCTTAATCAGAGCTGAAATTATCCAACAGTATCTGTTCGACAGTAATGCGAATTGTGTTTTATATACTACTATATGTTTAAACAAGGTATCACTCTTAAACACATGTACCAAGTAATACGAATTGTGTTTTATATATTACTGTATGTTTAAACAAGGTATCACGCTTAAACACATGTACCAAGTAATACGAATTGTGTTTTATATATTACCATATGTTTAAACCAGGTATCACGGTCAAACACACGTACCAAGTAATACGAATTGTGTTTTGTATATTACTGTATGTTTAAACAAGGTATCACTCTTAAACACACGTACCAAGTAATACAAATTGTGTTGTATATATTACCATATGTTTAAACAAGGTATCACGCTTAAACACATGTACCAAGTAATACGAATTGTGTTTTATATATTACTATATGTTTAAACAAGGTATCACGCTTAAACACACGTACCAAGTAATACGAATTGTGTTTTATATATTACTGTATGTTTAAACAAGGTATCACTCTTAAACACACGTACCAAGTAATACGAATTGTGTTTTATATATTACTGTATGTTTAAACAAGGTATCACTCTTAAACACACGTACCAAGTAATACGAATTGTTTTATATATATTACTATATGTTTAAACAAGGTATCACGCTTAAACACATGTACCAAGTAATACAAATTGTGTTATATATATTACTAGATGTTTAAACAAGGTATCACGCTTAAACACATGTACCAAGTAATACAAATTGTGTTATATATATTACTAGATGTGTAAACAAGGTATCACGCTTAAACACATGTTCCCAGGAATATAAATTGTTTTATATATTACTCTACGTTTTAACACGACAACACGCTAAAAGAAGTGTTCCCAATTTAGCAGTTTTATTCTTCCATCAAACTGGATTACGACCACAAGAATATCATATATATAGCACCATCTACTTACCCGTTCTTCTATCTTACGTTTACTTCAACAACGATCTATTTAAGCGATTTTACAGTAAGAGCTGGGCCACTCCAGCTCTCTGAACTTTTATTTATTTCCTATTACGAGCATGCGTGGAAATGGTGATCAATAGATTAATATTAGTTTCAAGTGTGCTTACCGTTGTGGTACGTTAAGCACGAGATGCTCGTGGTTTCTCGAGATTTCGAAGGAGGGTTGAAAGTCAAAATTTATTTTGTAAGTAAAAAACAAGCTGCATTCTCAAGAGCTCGTGAATGACGTCAGTTGTGACTGTTTGCTTTAACATTTCGAGCAAAGTTACACGAGGGCTATCTGCGCTAGCCGTCCCTAATTTAGTAGTGTAAGACTAGAGGAAAGGCAGCTAGTCATCACTACCGATGGTCTATTCTTGGATTACTTTTTACCAACGTACAGTGGGACTGACCGTCACATTGTAACGACCCCAAAGCTGAAAGGGGAAGCATATTGTATGTGATGGAGATTCGAACCCGCGACCCTCAGATTACGAATAAAGCAACCTAACCACTTGGCCATGCCGGCCCCCAATCTTTCGACAGTGCTCGGGTTATAGGTTATTGTATCTTTGTATTAGATTGATTTGTTTTATTAACATTATGGTGCGCAGGAAAGTATTCACCTTCTATCAGCATTTCAAATTGTATTTATGTTTAATTACAATGAAAGAAGGTTCAGATAAACTGTGGATGCTGGGCAAATATTGTCTTTAAGGCTAAATTTATTTTCCTTCAGATCCATCAGTTCTCAACCGAAACTTTTAAACACGTGTTCTGAGCCAAATTTACATCTTAAGGTGCCAATTTCTGACTTATTCTACATGTTTTAAAATGGCATGTCTCAGCAATGACGATATAAAAATACTGATTTGTTAACATTTGCTCTTTCTTCAACTGGCAAGTCTTATAAAATTTAGAGTAGGCGTGCTTTATATCTGGGTGGTGGTCTCCATGTAGTCTTCAAGTGGAATTTGCAAGTATTTATAAGTGTATATATAAATATATAATGATAAATTAGCTTAGAGAGAATTCCACTGCATTACAACATAGTAAAATGCACGGCAAATAAACTTTAAAATCGTTTCGAGGGAAACGTTTCTAAAGTCACAAAGAAATACGTCAAGCTACATAAAATTTCCACACAGTTGCAGTGAAACAGTATAAAAAGCAACATTTGAAACATGTGTGCTCTTCATACATCTCGTTTATTTTAATAATTTGTAGACAACAGATTAATTTGGTCGTGTAATTTGTTAAGTCGAACTGGATTCGTCCAAAATAATAGAGAAAAACAGCAGTCGGAAAAACTGAGAATCGCCGTGATATACTTGACTGCAAACATGGCAAATTACAAGAAACTAGATCGTAAATAATATCTGGGTGTTCACATTTCATGACATTAGATTATGAGTACGTTGTACGGTTACTTTTCGCTCAAACCGTATTCTAATCGCAGCTGCATGTATTGTATGTTGGATACTATAAGTATCATATTACACAAACCTGGAAGTAAACGCTGTCCCAGTTTTTCAATATGCAGAATTTTGTACACCACGTGCCAGCAGCAAGCAGTGTGTTATATAACAAAAGACTATGGATAAACAGCCAAAACCATTGGGTTCTACATGGAATATGACACTTTTTTTTTTTTAAAAGAGCTTTAATGTTTGACTCATACGGTTATATAACGAAATGAACAATAAATCCAGAAATATCTAATTTTGTTTGTTTTGAACTTCGTGCAAAGCAACGTGAGCGCTATCTGCGCCAGCCGTCCCTGATTTAGCAATGTAAGACTAGAGGGAAGTCAGCTAGTCATCACCGCCCACCGCCAACTCTTGGGCTACTCTTTCACCAGTGAATAGTAGGACTGATCGTAACATTATAACACCCTCACTGCTGAAAGGGTGATCATGTTTGGTGTGATGGAAATTCAAACCCTCGACCTTCATGTTAAAAGTCGAGTGCCTTAACCACTTGGCCATGATCTAATTTTATACGGAGTTCTAACGTAATTCTACATAAAGCCGTCACGCGGAGAACCGCCGAACGATGACAATACAGTCTGTTGATTAGACAAGACATATATAATACACAGAAGCGTAATTCAGTAATTTATATCAACAGAACATTCATACCACTCATAACCATATTAGAACACTAAACAAATATAATGTCCATTCAAGTTAGGGTCTTTATTTTACACAAGGGTCAGTTTTAATAAAAATCAACACTATCGTATTACCTGAATATTTACTAATAATTATAGTTTAAAGTCATTAACGTTTGATGGGAATTGTACTTAAAAACAAATGCACTATTTTTAAGTAAGATAGAAACTGTAACCATAATTTCCACACTATATTGAAACCTCGATCGTGGTTATAAAAACCAACTTCATTACAGTTTGTCCAAAAAGTACGTATTACAGTCTAAAACTATTCCAGCTTGTAACCCTTTTTATTGCGTTTGTCATTACATTTCATCATTAAATATTAATAGTGATTTTATAAGCAATAACCATTTTCGTAGAAACAGTGTTGATTTAATTTCAGTGAAGGAGATTGATTTTCAATGAAAGAGTGCCTCGTGCTGCAGGAGCTTACGGTCATGTAACAAGTAAGTCCATTTTGTTACCAAACTTGTGCACTCTTCCAATATTCTTCACACACTTAATGAGATTTCAATGCTTTCCCAAAATAGCTTTTGGTTTCCGGTTTATTTTGATACGTAAAACTGGAGCAGTTTCTTTTCTTTTTTTTATTAAGAGAATGTCTTCCTTTATCGTCAGATTGTAAACATACTTGATAAACTCACGTCGCGTGTTTTCAATTTGTTTGCCGAAGAATTTTTCCCACATTTTTGGAACTACTAGGACCAAACTGAAGAAGAACTCGGTATGGACCACGAGTGTTCTTATTTGTGTACCATGAGGCTCCATAATGAGTCTCCAACCATGAACCGAGGTATCGTGAGTAGTCCTAAGAGTAGGTTTCCAGAGTCGCTGGATTCGAATCTGGCCCATCTGATTTTGTGTTCTCGGACTCTAAGGATCCTGGGGCACCATGTTCTATATTGTTTAGACCCCTCTCGTTCCGTCATAACCTAACGATATCAAACGTTGTTCACGTGCGTGGATACCGTTGCAGTATGTCTGATGGTTGCATTTTGTTTTCTCGAGTATAGACCCCTACTGCGGTAGCTACGAAAGTAATTATGAAATTGTGAATAACAAAGAGACTTGATCTTTACTTTAGGGCCTTTTTGAGCCAAGAAGATGTAATATGCTGGTTCTATTAATTACCTGGGCCTGGCATGGCCAAGCGTGTTAAGGCGTGCTACTCGTACTCTAAAGATCGCGGGTTCGCATCCCCGTCGCGCCAAACATGTTCACCATTTAAGTCGTGGGGGCGTTATAGTGTGACGGTCAATCCCACTATTGTTTAGTAAAAGAGTAGCCCAAGAGTTAGCGGTGGGTGGTGATGACTAGCTGCCTTTCCTCTAGTCTTACACTGCTAAATTAAGGACGGCTAGCGCAGATAGCCCTCGAGTAGCTTTGTGCGAAATTCAAAAACCAACAAACAAAACAAATTATTAATTACCACAAAATATGTGTTCAAATATTAACATGAAATAAAAAACGACTTTCACAGCTGCTTCACAATCAACGATATTATTATACTTGTTTGTTTATGAATTTCTAGAAAAGCTATTTGCTCCAGCCGTCTACAATTTAGCAGTATAAGACTAGATGGAAGGCAGCCACTCATCACCACCTTTGGGATGTTCTTTTACCAACGAATCGTTGGATTGGTCGTCACATTATAACGTTCCCATAGTTGAAAGGGCGAATATGTTTGGTGCGACGAGGATTCGAACCCGTGACCCTACAATTACGAATTGAGAGCTTTAACCACCTCGTCATGCCGGGCCATTATTATACCATCGTAATATCACATAAAATAAAAGATATTAATTTATTTCACAAGTGCAGGTCTTAGAAATATCTCATTCATCTTTATCAGATGTATCACATCAGTAGCTAAGTGATTTAATTATGTTTTATTAAATATAATCTCATTACACCCAGTGAATCTTTCTGGAAATATCATATAATTTAAAGTAGTACTTTAAAATCAATAGCAATTTTATTATGTAAAAACCACTTTTAAATAATATAATATTTGATGCAATCATCCTAAATAACAATAATTTTATAAAATAACATTATGAATAACTGAACAATCAATTCATAGTATTGCAAACCATATAAAGTAGTGCGAAATGTTTTTAACAGTAAGGCTAACCAGACTAATGATTTTTTGTTTATTTGTTCTGGAATTTCGTGCGAGGCTACACGAGGGCTATCTGCACTAGCCGTCCTTAATTTAGCAGTGCAAAATTAGAGGGAAGGCAACTAGTCACCATCACCCACCGCCATCTCTTGGGCTCCTCTTTTACCAACAAATAGCGGGACTGACCGTCACATTATAACGTCCCCACGGCTAAAAGGGCAAGCATGTTTGGATTTGAACCAGTATCCTGCAGGTTACGGGTCGAGCGCCTTAACCCGCCTGGCCATACCATGCCCGACTAATGAAACAACGCATTTTAGTCCGTACATTACAGACTATAAGACCAATATATTTACTCAGTTAATCTCACTGCACTGTTGACTTTTATTTCCGCAATAAGTAGGCAGCTTACTTTGATTGGAAGTTAATATTACTTTTAACAGCAAACATTCTCGTAAAGTTCAGTCTAAATTATAAAGATTTCAATGGACTGCGGCAAGTGTACCATATTCACCATATAAGCTTCCAAGGAACTGATTGGTTGATGATTTCATACAATTTTTTTTATCCGTATTCTACGATTTATGAAAGTAACGTTGGGTTTTTTTTCGAGACTAAATAAGACCTAAGTATATGTAAATAGACTACGATGTCTAGTACAACAGAAAATGTGTACATCTATTCAAATTTGCATTCTAATATCCATTCTATTTGGGGATGAGCATGCGCATTGCAATCGCTATATGCCAAACATACTTCATTGGAATACAATGATATAAAATAGAAAGACTCAGAGAAATATGAATAACCTCATGTATAATAACTCAATAAAACAGGGGCCTGGCATGGCCTAGCGCGTTAAATCGTGTGCTTCATGATCTGAGGGTCGCGCCAAACATGCTCGCCCTCCCCGCCGTGGGGGCGTTATAAAGTGACGGTCAATCCCACTTTTCGTTGATAAAAAAGTAGCCCAAGAGTTGGCGGTGGATGGTGATGACTAGCTGCCTTCCCTTTAGTTTTACACTGCTAAATTAGGGACGACTAGCACAGATAACCCTCGAGTAGCTTTGTGCGAAATTCCAAAAACAAACAAACAGTAAAACAGCATTTAATGTAACCTTTCCGTGTAGAAAACAGTTATAAAATAAAAAACTGAGAGGTTTGTTTCTTTTCTTCTTCGGTACTAACTATTTTATTTTTGCTTCTAAAGGTGAACAGAGACTAGGTTTTCACCTCTGTTTCTGTCTGTGTTTATCAGCAAGATTTCTCGAAAATAGCTTAAAGGATTTGGAAAAAAAACGTTGGAATACGTTTAGACTATGGTGCAACTTGAAGGTAATTAGTTTTTGGAGGGTCAAGGATACGAACCCCATCACACACTTTCCCTAAAAAATATCTGTTAATATGGGAGGCACGGTATGGGCAGGGATTAGGGCGTTCGACTCGTAATCGAAGGGTCTAGGGTTTGAATCCCTGTTACGCCAAGCATACTCACCATTTCAGCCATTGGACGTTGAAATGTTACAATCAATCCCACTATTCGTTGGTAAAAAAAGTAGCCCAAGAGTTGGCGGTTGGTGCTGATGAGTAGCTGCTTTCCTTCTAGTCGTGCAGTGCCAAATTAGGGTGGGCAGATAGCTTTTGTGTAGCTTTGGGTGAATTTCAGAAACAAACAAACAAGTTACATTGGGACCGATTTTTCACATTATTTTTGCTGTATAATTCAGTCATAAATAATCAATTTGTGAGTACACTTGGTGGAAATACGTGAAATAATGTTCTGTCAAAAAATGTCATGCATCCGGTGATAACAGCGGATATACACACTGTTTTGTTTTGTTTTGTTTTGAGAAACTGACATGGCCAACACTTTATGGCGAAGATAAAAAGCCATTAGTTAATTTGAAAAAAACCCATTAAATATGGGTCTGAAGTTCGAAGAGAAACAATTTCGAAATTTAATTAAACTAAATTTAAAGTGTTTGTTTTGTTACAATACTGAGAAAACGTATAAAAGAGAAACACATTCCGGGTCCCCGGCTAGTACAATGGTGAGTCTGAGTCCACGGATTTACTACGCTAAAATCAGGGGTTCGATTCTCCTCGGTAGACTCATCAGATAACCTCCGGAAAGTTAAACCAGAATTCACCAAAGCTGATAGAGGTGTTTTCTTCTCTGCTTTTCGGGTTTTACAGAATATCTCTGAACCACATTTAAAAACAATTATAACAAATGGCGATATATTTCTCTTAGAAAGCATGCTATTTAATTTCCAGTTAATTTTTTGAATACTTGACATTGTTGAAATATTGGTAAGTTATTCTAAGAACTTGGTTTTTCTACTTCTATTCTCTGTTATAAAACCTTTACTAGTCAATCGTGTTAAAACGAAAATGTTGGGGTTATGTTGGAGAAGCATGACCAGGTAGTTAGAGCGCTCTACTCGTAATCTGAGGGTTGCGCGTTCGAATCCCTGTCGCACCAAACATGATCGCCCTTTCAGCCGTAGAGATGCTATAATGTTTTGATCAATACCAGTATTCGTTAGTAAAAGAATAGTACAAAAGTTGGCCGTGGGTGGTGATGACTACTTGCCTTCCCTCTAGTCTTACACTGCTAAATTATGGACGGCTAGCTCTAATAACCCTCTAGTAGCTTTGCGCGAAATTCAACAACAAACAAGCAATGTTTAAGAGGATTGCAGTAACGTTCAGTAATTCCATCTTTCGTGTTTGCCACTTATAACCGACTCGGTGCTTTTTGGTAAATCGAATCTTTCCGGGGTTTTGCTCTTCGTGTCTATTTGTATTAATGCCATTTTGAGAAAGTTGTTGTAGCTTTTAGTTTATCCTATTTTGATGGGTTTTTTTCTTTCTGGATGAAAATTTTTTTACTTATTTTCTAGCTCTTAATTGTTATGTATTTACTTATTCTATGATTACCGCCTGGTGTCGAATTTGTTTGTTTGGAACTTGGCGCAAAGCTACTTGAGGGCTATCTGCGCTAGCCCTCTCTATTTTAGCAGTCTAAGACTAGAGGGGCCCCCAGGTGTTGGATTTCAGTCGTAACATTTTGTTAATAATTGGCAAGAATTGCTTTTTACACGAAACATATTGATTATTAAAATACTTTTGTCAAATTATCCACTCATGTTTGCATGCTATTTTCATTTTATAATAATGTAATATTATGTTATGTAATAATTTGTTGTTCTATTGTGCAGCTGAATCTTTAGTTTAATATGTATTTTTTGATAGAGCAATTAGAAGTGATATAAATCATTTTATTCGTGTTTGTTATATTTAAGTTTCCAAATACTTTTTGCCTTAGGTTCTATATATCTTCGCGTTGTAGCTTTTAATCACAAACTTTATTTGTTTATTTGTGTACCTATGGATTAACATACCGGTGTGTGAATCGGGAGGTTCATGATTCTTGTTCTGTTGCCTCGAAAGTGCCCTCCGTAATTTGAGGCTAAAAGTGTGTTAGTAGATTGACTGTTAAGTGCCAACATTCGATTAAACTAACCCACGAATTGACGATGGGCCTTATTGACTTACTGCTTTCTTTTTGGTCTATTAGTTCAAAATTAGGAATGGATATTGTAGCTTTGGGTAAATTCTCACAATACACTAACCAACACTACGGGTAGTAAAACAATCATACTATAATCTTTTTTAATTAAGAATAATTGTAATTATATCTTACTGAATGAGTATAGGTTGTCTCCCTGTCTCTTATTCCTAAACTAATGCTGGAACCCGCATTACACCTGAAAATATCCCCCATCACTTTAAGATGTGGGTGTATTATAAGAGTGACAATAAATTCCTTAATTTACGTGGTAGGGCGTTTCTGGTTGGCTTCCAATATTTTGGCCAGTAGTTCAAAATTAGGCTGCTGAGAGCTTTAGCAATTATGTCATAATACAAAGTACAAATAAGTCTAATATTTCTAATAAAGAAAAGCCAGCAAACTGCAAGTATTTTTCCAGATTCCAGATGCCTATTCCGACTTCAGAATTAAAGGCGTAAAAAACAGCATTTCAAATTAGTTTTTTGTTTCCCACAAGTCCTTGTGCAAGATGCCTTTTCTCAACACCAAAACTTCAGTTGCAATGAATGATTTGAGACAAAGATCTTATGAAACGTTATTTACGTGTGTGAAGCAGTAATTTGAAAGTTGTAAACTCCAAAAGGTTTGTTCGTTTTGCTTTTATGCGTTTAGCAGTGTAAGACTAGAAAGAAGAAAGCTAGTCATCATCACCCACCGCCAACTATTGGGCTACTCTTTTACCAACAAATAGTGGGATTGACCGTGACATAATAACGCACCCATGGCTGAAAGTGTGAACATGTTTGGTGCAACGGGGATTCGAACTTGAGACCCTCGAATTGTGAATCGAGTGCAAGAGGTAAAGTATTGATTTTAAAACTTTGTTTTGTTGTTACGCCGATATTTTTGTCAATGTTCTGAATAAACAATGAATGATAGCGTATTTTTATATTAATTCTTGGGAATTTAGCACAAAGCTACACAATGGACTATCATTGCTCTGCCCACTACGGGTATCGAAACCCAGTTTCTAGCGGTGTGAGTCAACAGACATGCCGCTGTGCCACTGGAAGGCGAGTATTTTTAGAACCTGGCTGACAACCTATCGACAGCTTATTATTAGATATTTATTGAAAGTACGGTTGACAAACTTTTAATTTGTTATTGGGTTTCAACGGTTTATAAACAGGTTATCACAATATTTGGAGAAAACAAAAGTTACAATAGCAGCAAAACTATTAATGAAACATAATGGTGCTATTGATTTTTTATAGATCTATATAGACGTTTTAAGGCCCGGCATGGCCAGGTCGGTTAAGGGGTTCGGCTCGTGATCTGAGAGTGGCAGGTTCAAATCCCCGTCACACCAAAATTGTTCGCCCTTTCAGCCGTGGGGGCGTTATAATGTGATGGTCAATCCCACTATTCGTTGGTAAAAGAGTAGCCCAAGAGTTGGCGGTGGGCGGGGTGAGCTGCCTTAAATTGGAGACTGTTAACGGATATAGCCCTCGTATAGCTTTGTGCGAAATTCAAAACATAAATAAATAAATAGACGTTTTAGCATTTGTAACATCTAAAACAAAACATCTGTGAGGTGTTTGGTAAAGTATTCTAAAACTTTAAGAGGTTCCAAAGTATTAGAAATTTCTAGAAAGAGGTTAATTATGATGGTACTCGATCACCCAACTCGGTTAAATAGAAAGTCTAAAGCAATGCTGTTGTAGCTGGTAGAAAATCTCGAATAAGTCACTCACAAACGGAACACAAAATATTTAATCTGTTCTCTCTCTTGGATAATCTTTCAAAGTTGGTATTCACTACAAGTTAGTAGGAAGCAAGCTTTCATTATTTAAGATTGTCGAGTTCGCTAATCAAATAACCAAAGAGGTTTTATGTAAGTCTCATAGAAAAACTAACTTTCCTTTCTTTTTAGTGCTAAACATTTTTTCTTTTCCTTTTCACTTAGAAGACATAAAAAAATCACAATATCATTGTGACACTTGTTGAAATAAATTTAGAATTAACAATATAAGAACGATATGAGAGAAAAACACCGAGTATTTGATGGTACATCGTGAAGGGGTAAAAAAACAAAGAAAAAAAACGCGTTTAAATTGCGCGTTCATTGGAATAGCAAATCTAAATGGCGTAGAGTTTGATGATTCTTATCCAGTTAAAGTATTTAACGAAAATACACGTATTCCCTAGAGCGCTGACAGACCTTCTTATGTGACAGCGAAGAACAACCATGCTCTGATAATACGACTCTTTTCAAAACGACATGAACTTCGATCAGAAGCTGGCAAAACCACACCATGGAATTTCACGCATGCGCGTAAGGCGTGTGACTCGTAATCCGAGGGTCGCGGGATCGCGCTAAACATGCTCGCCCTCCCAGCCGTTGGGGTGTATAATGTGACGGTCAATCCCACTATTCGTTGGTAAAAAAGTAGCCCAAGAGCTGGCAGTGGGTGGTGATGACTAGCTGCCTTCCCTCTAGTCTTACACTGCTAAATTAGGGACGGCTAGCACAGATAGCCCTCTAGTAGCTTTGTGCGAAATTCCAAAACAAACAAACAAACAATGGAATTTCACGTGCATGGTTGACTTTGATAACGTTTTCACTTTCTTCATTCTCGCTATCTGTTATTCCTTACGGCGTTTTCCTTTGTGCATTGTCAATATTTATCGATTTCACATTTCAAGTTTTTGAACAAATGCCATTGATAGAACTCACTGAAACTTCTAGAACATAAAGAATTTGATTATACACATTCAACTATTTTCTTTCGAGGAGGTATTCTAAAATTATTCTCAACTTTTGCAATAAAACATACCCAAATATAATTTTTGATATGTATGCGTATAAATTTTGTCAGTTGTAACATATCGTCCAAAATATCACACGTTTTATTTGACAAATGTTTTTAAAACAAATTATCGCAGGACATTTTCAGAAAAACCTAGGTGAGTAAGACGATTATGACACGTTGTCTTATGTAACGCATGTTCTGTTTGAAAGAATCTTAGAACGAGATTATTTCAGAAATATTTCGAGGCATTTAAATTACGTATGCAGAAGTAGTTGGATTAATCTAGCTTTCTACCACACCAAGATATATAAACATTCATCAATACAGCTTTCAACCACAACTGCGATACGTAAACATTCATTTGTACAGCTTTCATCCACACCGAGATATGTAAACAGTTGATAGTATAGCATTCAACCACACCGAGATATGTTTGTTTTTGAAATTCGTGCAAATTATAACCTCCCAACGGTCGAAAGGAAGACCATATTTGGTGTAACAGGGAATCGAACCTGCCATCCTCAGATTACGAGTCGAGTGCCTTAACCACCCGGCCCGAGATATGTAAACATTCATAAGTACAGCCTTCAACCCCACCTAGATATGTAAACATTCATTAGTACAGCTTTCAACCACATCTAGATATGTAAACATTCATTAGTACAGCTTTTAACCACACTTAGATATGTAAAAATTCATTAGTACAGCATTCAACCACATTGAGAAATGTGAACATTTTTATAAGTAAAAATTGAATGAAATAGAAATGCAGAATGTATTATTATATTTTTATTTACAGAAATTGGTTTACACTTGATAACTGGTAATGCACTTAGAATATTTAAGTTAAAATGAAAGTATAAAGTTGATGATTGATAAGTTATTGAAAGGCACTCTGCGCATGACATGAAATTATGGAAAAGTTAAGACTACAGGTGTTAAAACTGAAATCCGTCACTTTTCGCACAGTCTTGTAGTCTGCCTGCGACACTTTTGTGGGTTAAGGCATTTGACTTGTAATCTAAGGGTTGCAGGCTCGAATCCCCGTCGCAACAAACATGTTCACCCTTTCAGCCGTGAAGATGTTATAATGTGACGGTCAATCCCACTTTTCGTTGGTAAAAGAGTAGCCCATGAGTTGGCGGTGGGTGGTGATGACTAGCTGCCTTCCCTTTAGTCTTACACTGTAAAATTAGGGACGGCTAACGCCCTTGAGTAGCTTGGCGCGAAATTCCAAACCCAACAAACTGATACCACAAATCTGACTGTTTTTTGAGCCTTATATGCTGGTTCGTTAGAATAAAATTCACTTAAGTGAATCTCTACGTGAAACAGTATGACATAAAATGTGCCACATGAGAAAAGTTTGAATGATTTATTTGTCTTTGCGTGATTTTTAAACACACATTACATTTAAAGCTAGAAACATCTTTCAACAAAATAAATTCTCAAGTAAAACCTTTAACGCACCAAAATCTGAGCGTATTATCCCACATTTGAATAATCTAAACATATTACTTTTGAGCACGAAAAGTGGAAATAAGCCATTAATAAAATTACACTTGAGGACCGGAAGAGACCAGATTCTGATTCATCATTGTTACACAGCACAGTCTAATTTGAGTTGGTTTTTCATTAGTTCAAGAGAATTGAAAAGCATATCCAAGGAGTTATACGTTCATCACATTGATTAGTGAGTCAAAACCACTCATCTAATGTAAAAGAAACAGCAAAAACATAATTTGGTACAAAACGTTTTTTTTAATCTTATACTTACGATTAACAAGATCTCTAGCGCATGTTGAGTTTCTGACACTTTTTTCTTGAGTTAAATCAAAGAGTATCTAATACTTACGATTAACAAGATCTCTAGCGTATGTTGAGTTTCTGACACTTTTTTCTTTAGTTAAATCAAAGAGTATCTAATACTTACGATTAACAAGATCTCTAGCGCATGTTGAGTTTCTGACACTTTTTTCTTGAGTTAAATCAAAGAGTATCTAATACTTACGATTAACAAGATCTCTAGCGCATGTTGAGTTTCTGACACTTTTTTCTTGAGTTAAATCAAAGAGTATCTAATACTTACGATTAACAAGATCTCTAGCGCATGTTGAGTTTCTGACACTTTTTTCTTGAGTTAAATCAAAGAGTATCTAATACTTACGATTAACAAGATCTCTAGCGCATGTTGAGTTTCTGACACTTTTTTCTTGAGTTAAATCAAAGAGTATCTAATACTTACGATTAACAAGATCTCTAGCGTATGTTGAGTTTCTGACACTTTTTTCTTTAGTTAAATCAAAGAGTATCTGATACTTACGATTAACAAGATCTCTAGCGCATGTTGAGTTTCTGACACTTTTTTCTTGAGTTAAATCAAAGAGTATCTAATACTTACGATTAACAAGATCTCTAGCGCATGTTGAGTTTCTGACACTTTTTTCTTGAGTTAAATCAAAGAGTATCTAATACTTACGATTAACAAGATCTCTAGCGCATGTTGAGTTTCTGACACTTTTTTCTTGAGTTAAATCAAAGAGTATCTAATACTTACGATTAACAAGATCTCTAGCGCATGTTGAGTTTCTGACACTTTTTTCTTGAGTTAAATCAAAGAGTATCTAATACTTACGATTAACAAGATCTCTAGCGCATGTTGAGTTTCTGACACTTTTTTCTTGAGTTGAATCAAAGAGTAGCTGAAAATTAGTTTTTACTGTTGTTAAAAATTGCATTTTTTCAATCGTTAAAAATACGATCAAAGTAAAATGTACACAAATATAGAATTGAAGCAAAGAAATCCAGTATAACATGTGATTCCACCTCGTGGCTAAATAGGTCGATGAAAGGAGCTCCGAGATCAACTCGCCAGTTGAAGTAAAATTTCGCCTCTTGTTTACTGTTGTTTTTACTTTAGGTAGTCGTGGATAGCGTGTCGGGTTACGGGATGTTACAGCACAGGGTACCAAGACGTGATAAACTAAACACACTTTCCACTAACAGCTGTAAACATGTTATAAGTTATGGTCAATTTCTTTATTACATTTATTATATATGTAGATAGACGAAACGTTTCAGTTTACACTTTGCATGTGATGTGAAGTTTCTGTATTTATTATTGTTCTATTATAAACGACTTTGGTTCGTCCAGTTTCAAAATTTACTTTATTTTATGGCCAGGTGGGTTAAGGCGTGCATCTCGTAATCTGAGGGTTGTGGGTTCGAATGCCGATTGCACCAAACATGCTCGCCTTTTCACCCGTGGAGGCGTTACAATGCGACGGTCAATCTCACTATTCGTTGGTAAAACAGTAGCCCAAGAGTTGACATTGGTAGTGATGACTTTCCCTCTCGTCTTATAATGCTAAATTAGGGACGGCTAGCGCAGAGTGCCCTCAAGTAGCTTTGCGCGAAATTAAAAAAAAACAAACAAAAACAAACTTTATTTCATTTCACAGGAAGCCAATAATTAAAAGAACATACTGCACTTTTACAAGACTGATTTATCGAACCTAAGTCTGAGTGTTTTCTAGTTTTGAATACTATTATTGTAATTATATAACATACACACCTCCAATTATATCCACGACATTTATAAAAAATATGTAAATAACACCTCTAATATTTTAAACAAAAATAACGTACATTTTTGGAGTATTAAAATACCAAGCACAAACATTACTTCTGTTCATTTTTTTCACTCTCTAATTTAGTTTCTTGATAAAACCTGTTTGTTTCAACGGGAAGCACACAATGACTTAATTAATATCCGCCCACCACGATGAATCGAGTTTCTAATTTTAGCTCTGAAAGTCTGTAGACTTACCACTTTTACAACAGAGGATCAATACGTAACTGAATCGAGCATTTTCGAGCAGTATTAAGTACAAGATAATACAAATAAATAAACAAATGTATCATTGGGATAAACTATTGTGTACAGAAATAGTTGTTGGCGCACGAATGATAACATCGTGTAACACAAATGTTGTTCCTGGATAGTATGTGTTATTTGTTAATTGCTCATGTTATAAAAGTATATAAAATAGTCATTATTTCCTTCAAACTTTGCTTTTGTGACCTGGATAATGAAATTTAGAAATTCACCTATTTTCTTTGTAAAAATGGGCAAATTTGCACATTTTCATTTACGCAAGGTCTAAATAAAACAACGTATGAATCAAGATTTACATGTATTTATACTAAAATTATACAAAAATATTTAGAAGTGAGTAGTTTATCGAGATTTGCGACTGTAATGTAAATCATTTTCACGTATCAGCCCCCAGATGTCGCAGCTTATCATATTTTCGTTATACGCTTCATGGTAGCGGCGTTCAAAGTCCAGTATATCTGGGTGGAAATGCTTGCCTTATTCCTCTGAGTATGCTCCAATGGTCTCTTTGAATCTATTAAGATGAGCGTCAAGGATATGGACATTCAGGGGCATTCCGCAGCCCATTTTGCCGTATTTCTTCACCAGACAGGGATGTATTAACGCATAGGCAAACGAGGCACGTGCCTGGGGCGGCAAATTTTGACCAAAAAAAAAAGAAAAAGAATGAACAGCATTTTAAAATGTGGTCCCTGGTTATTGATTCCCCCTGCCATTTATGCCGCCCCAATAACCTCTTGAATCTGGACCCCCCCACACACACACACTCACTATTCCACCACACCGTCGGGTCGGTCGCTTCAAGTTTAAAAGATTTCTAACCTTCCCTCCCTGAGTCCCATCTAATTCGCCTCGCCCCCCCCACATCATCAACCTATCCGCCCTCACCTCAGTTATTTATTTGTGTTTTTCAAAACCCCCAACATGTTTTTTACTCATGTTGACACACCAAACAATGAATTACCTGCTACTCAGTGTGTTACGCCTACACAAAAAAATATTTTATCATGGCCTAATAACGTATTTTGTTTTGTGAAATTGCGTATACGAAAATTCGGATTTTCGGTTGCTTCAGGCTATTATCTGGAAAAATATATTTTGAAATATTCTTCCTCATCATTCACAGTTTAGCTTAATTGATTATTTTTAATTGATTGATTAAATATGCACTTGTCTAGATTCCAATGTAGTCCTTACAGAATAGTTCCTTCAAATTCCCTAGCAATTATAGGCATTTGTTAGAATAAAGAAGGGGTAGTGGCAGACTCCAGAATACCAGAACAGAAAGGCGCACAGTCACTGGAGCAGGTGAGCGTCGGCGGAATCGGCTGCGGGTGTCACGCATAATCGTTTTTGAAGGCCGCCGACCGCGCTCTATCAATGAAGTTGACTCCCAGGGGACGCGGTTGTACCGCACGGGGTCTGGATAGTTTTGGGCGATACAGGTATTTGTTACTGGTAGTATAGAATTTGAAAAAGTAAAGTGTGTTAGAATTTATAATTTGATTGTCAATAGCCCAGAACCCGTTAACATGGATACATCGGCAGTAATATAAATCAATAGTGCAAAAGCTCCCCTTTTTCGTGTATATTTTGTTATGGACTTATGGTTGCAAGTCGATAATTGTTTTACCAACTACCATAAAACTCGTTATCTTCCGTACGAATACATGGTTCACCAACATATTTACAATATAATCGACAATATAGATAATAACGTGGTAAGCGATATTGGTGTCAAAATGTAGAGTTTGTTATGCTTTTACTTATTCCTCCGTCACCCAATATCTTACTGTAAGTTATATCGTGTTGTCAGTGTCCAAACCTCCACAAGAAGCACAATTCTTGTGAGGGCGAGGGTCACTGGGGGTCAAACGGCTCACGGATCTCTGTGAGGTTCGCGCGGCTGCCATAAATAGCTCGATCCCACGAAAATGACTCAGATCCTGATGATCTGAGATGTGAAAGTAACAAATTCACTGTCAATACTTAATATACGATCAGTGGATTCTAGTGATATCATCATGAGTAACATACGCCGAAAATTGAGTGGAGCAGCTTATAGGAAGATAGCAAAGTTAAAAAATGAAAACACACGTGATGTTTTGGATAAGACACCGACGATGGAGGCCTTTTTTGCTAAACAAAGGCAAGAACAGCCTACTAGCGATGATGTTCAAACCAACAGCGATGGAGGGAATACGCATGACGGGCCTAGCAGTAGCAGTTTTGAACAATCTGAACGACCCGAACATATCGAACTGCAGCTTGAACAAGTGACGTCATCAGCAGCAGGCCTAGTAAGATCCGCCGGTTGCGTGCCTGAAACGTCAATGGTTCCAGCAAGTTTTTCAGACAAAGTAAGTTCAGATCCAGCAGAAGGATAATAGATGATTACACAAAAGATTATATTGCCACACATGCCATCCTTCAAAACGATGACTCGGATTTCAAGAACTCTGTGAAAAAGGACGGGGAGAAAACAGATCTGTAACCAAAGGCATGTTTGAAAGAAAACTGCAAAATGGCAAAAAAGTAAGCGGACATATTTGGTTTATTCAGAGAGCAAAGGTAGACTGTTTTGTGCTCCTTGTCGTTTATTTGATTTTGGAAAAAAATCCAAACTGGCTGACAAAGGCTTTGATGACTGGAAAAATGCTACTGTCCGGCTGAATGAGCATGAAAACTCTCCTGAGCATCGGTCTTCAGTTTTATCTCTAGTAGCAAGGGGCAACATGTTGGGACGTATAGATCTCCAGATGGCCATACGAAATCAAATACTGGAGAAATGTACTCACTCGTGTGGTAGCTGTAGCGAAAAGATTGGCTTCACGTGGGCTTCCGTTCAGAGGTCGGGATGATACGTTTGGCTCAGTACACAACGGCAACTTTATGATGTCGTTAAAACTAGTTGCGGAGTTTGACCCCTTCCTCGCTGATCACATTCACCGATATGGCAATGCTGGAAAGGGATCCACGTCTTACCTGTCTTTCAGTACTTGCGACGAATTCATCCAGCTTATGGCAGACCTTGTTCTAAAGAACATTTTAAAGGACGTCAAAACTGCAAAATATTTCTCAATCAGCGTGGACTCGACGCCAGATATATCCCATGTTGACCAGTTGGCATTCATCATCAGGTACGTGAACAGTGATGGTTCACCTATGGAACGTTTCCTGACTTTTATATCCAATCCGGGCCACAAAGCTGAACAGCTGGCAGAAGTTGTACTTAGCCTGCTTCAGTCATATGAGCTTGACATTTCTAAATGTCGTGGACAGTCTTACGACAACGCCAGCAACATGTCTGGTCAGTACAGTGGTCTCCAGGCTCGTATCATGGAGAAAAATCCTTTAGCTGTGTAAGTCCCATGTTCAGCACATTCATTAAATCTTGTAGGAACGTGTGCTGCTGAATGTTGCAGAGAAGCATGTTTATTCTTCGAACTCTTACAAAGTCTCTATGTTTTCTTCAATGCTTCAACCCATCGTTGGAAAATTCTACAAAAACACCTGTCCGCAAATAAAGAAAGTCTCTCTTTGAAGAAACTCAGTAACACTCGGTGGTCCGCTCGTGAAGATGCTTGTCAAAGCCTCAACAGAAACTGGCAACAAGTGTTTGATGCCCTCACCACAATGGAGGGAAATGCTATGGAAAAACCAGCCGCTAGGAATGAGGCCGCTGGACTTCTTTCCAAATTAGGAACGCGAGAAACAGCTATTTTGTCCACAGTTTGGGGAACAATACTGGAAAAATTCAATGCTGCCAGTAAAAAGTTGCAAAGTCCTGATATGGACATCGGACTTGTAGTTGAGCTTTATGCTTCCTTGCTGCAGTTTGTGAAAGATTCAAGAGAACTGTTCGATCATTTTGAAGACAAGGCGATGTTGTAGTCCAGCATGAAGACGTACGAAATTAAGCGAAAAAGGAAGCAAAAATTTTCAGATGGTGACACCCAGGCAGTTGAGGAAGGCAGAGAGGCATTTAGAGTAAATGTTTTCAATGTGATCATTGACAGACTTTGCTCAAAACTACAGCGAAGACAAACCGCTTATGTAGAAATCCACGCAAGGTTTGGATATTTGTTCAAGATAACAAATCTTGAACCCAATGATGTCATCAGTCAAGCTGGAACACTGTTGAAACTCTACCCCAATGATTTGGAAGTGAGCTTCGTAGATGAATGTTTACATTTCCGCGCACATCTTGTGAGTATGAAAGTGCAAAATGATGACTCTTCTGCGTCAGCAGTATACAGAAATCTGCGAGCTAAAGGACTTCAAACTGTATATCCAAACCTGGATATTGCTATGCGCATGTTTCTGTGCATTCCAGCAACTAATTGTACATCAGAGAGATCTTTCTTGGCTCTCAAACGTGTGAAAAATTACTTGAGATCAAGAATGGCAGAAGATAAACTAAATGCCCTGTCACTCCTCGCCATTAGTGATATTGTTTGTAGAATAAACTATAACGATGCAATAAACATGTTTTCGGAACAGAAAGCCAGGAGAAAGCCTGTATATTCAGCCGCAGAATAATATTTAGTGATAATTGATTTTGATGTTTCATTTTTTATTGTGTTGGAAAATAAACGTTGTGTTGATTTTGAATGATAACAACTGTGTTTGTCTGTTGTTGTGATGGTGATGCTTGGTGCAAGTTGTGGCACGGAGTGGGGGCGGCAAACGTATCAACCTAACCTTGTGCCTAGGGGCGCCGAAATCCTAAATACGTCTCTGTTACCAGAGCCTAAACCAGTTCCACATAATTTTCGGCCTTGTGATTGCCCAAGAAGCTCCAAACCACTGCAGTAAAGCTGCCCCAAGCTTTTTGTTCCATCCTACTGAGCTTCTTGGGGAATTCTGTGCACTCCAGAATCTTCTTTATTTGTGGTCCAACAAAGACACCAGCTTTGACCTTTGCCTCAGACAGCTTTGGGAAGAAGTCTCGAAGGTACTTGAAGGCTGCAGACCCTTTATCAAGAGTTGTGACAAACTGTTTCATAAGACCCAATTTTATGTGCAATGGTGGAAACGACACCTTCTGGAAGTCCACTAGTGGTTCAAACTTCACATTGTGCCTCCCCACAGAAAATTCGGTCCACTGTGGCCATTGCTTCCTGTTGTAAGCGCTGCGGTGTTCCTGCTGTCCCAAAAGCAAAGATAACAGGGAAACTTTGGTAAAGCCTCCTTGGAGATCCATTAGGAATGTCACTATTTTGAAGTCTCCGATAACCTCCAAGCCATACTCATCATACTTCAAGACTTCTAGAAAGGTCTTGACGCTGTTGTATTCCTCTATGACAGTGGTTCCCAAACTTTTTCAGCTTGTTACCCAATTTAACATGCCACATTAAGCATGTTACCCCCTTCACAAAATGTTTTCAACATTGATATATATGGCTAAATTAAACTAGAGATATATTACACTTTATTTATTTACAATTTATTTACACTGAATTACACTTTTAATTATTGTATTTGATCATAGTGCATTTCTAATGAATATTGCCAAAGATGTCAAGAACATCAGTGGGATGGATGGAGTTGCATACTTGAAGCTAGTTTAGGAATTCTTGGCTTTGTGGTTGAAAGTGCCAGCCTAGCATCGTTTGCAACATTCAAGCGAGTCCTCTTTTTTGTTTTCATCCCCAACACGGTTGAGAACCCCTTCTCGCACAGATACGTTGATGAGAACGATGCCAACAACTTCAAGGCTCTCTTGGACAGAGTTGGCGAGTCAGCTAGTTGTGAAATCCAAAAGGAATCTGCATTTTGGTTTTGGAATTTGAGTTTCAAGGCTTCATTTGCTCGCATTGTGATCCACTCCTCCTTTGCAGGGAAATCATCATCATGAATGGCCTCATCAGGTACAGAAAAGGGATGAATGATTCACTGAAGACTGGCTGTTTTTAGGTCACTCTCTGGAAAGTAGTGCTGCATGCTTGTTTCAAGCCCCTTCAAATGGTCGCTCATTTCTTTGTTGATGGTCTGTAAAAGTGATCCAGTATCATAACTATTCTCCTCAACAAACTGGTCTAGGGTGGAAAACTGAGCGATCACTCCTTTCTCCAAGTGTCGAATCCAGAGTTTCAGTTTTCCCAGAAATGCAGTCACAGTGTGATGGGCATCAATGACAGTCGTGTTTTGGCCCTGGAATTGCAGATTATCACTGTTCAGCTCCGCAAATATGTCAGCCAAGTAACAAAGTCGAGCAAGCCACTCCTTATCAGTGAACTTGGAAGCAAAAGGAGATTCTTCTTGTTTCAGAAATTCCTGAAGAGCCGTTCGGTGCACAATGACTCGACGTACAACCTTGCCTCGTGACAACCAGCGAACATCGGTGTGGTAGAGCAGAACTTGATACTGCTCTCCCATTTCCTTGCACAGCTCCCTGAATATGCGCGAATTCACATCCCTGGACTTGATGTAATTGACGATTTTCAACACATCTTCAAACACTAATTTCAGATTACCAGCCAGGCTTTTTGATCCAAGACAGTGCCGATGAATGATGCAATGATCTACAGAAATTTCTGGATTCACAGCTTGTATGAGGCCTCGTAATCCACGATTACGACCTATCATCGACAATGCTCCATCGACGGAGATCTAGATTAAAAAAGAAAAACTATTATAAATTGTGTCAGTTAGTCATTCTTACTTATCTTTTGCGTTATAATTATATGGTTTTAATTTAATTTAATTTGTTTTGGTACTTTAGTATTTCAGTTCGACAGGCACGATACTTTTTTGTGAATTATGTATAAAATATTAGCTACACTACAGCTACTCGTACAATAAATAAAACTATATGACTATATGCCATGTAATTCATCGTATTTATACTAATCTAGACTTTATATAAACATCTCTCCCTGTCTGTTGAACGCTGTTCCAATCCAATCCATTCATGGTAAAGAAACTGTTAATGATATCGAAGATATCTTCTCTCTTCGTGGTTGTCAGCAGATCTTCGCATAATAGGAACTCTTCTTTGATCTTGTCCTGGTGGACGTGACGAACGAGCCCAAGGAGAACAGCACAACTGGCTACGTCACACGATTCATCAAATTGCAAGGAGAATTTGCTATATGAGCTTTCCTTGATCTCTGTTGTAACTTGGGACAGAATATCTGATACCATGTCATCGACTCGTCGGCGGATTGTGTTGTTTGATAGAGATATGACACTCAGTTTCTTCGCTTGATCCTCCCCACATACCTTGCTTACCATCTCGTATGCACAAGGCATAATCAGATTCTCTGCAGTGGTGTGGCATTTTTGTTGTTCGGCAACTTTATATGCAATAAAGTAAGATGCTTCGACCGCAGTTTGAAGCTTTTGGACTTGAATTCCAGATGAACCGAACTGGATATTCTTCAGTGCTACAGCCCGACGCTGAAAATAAGCCTGATCCTCATTTTGAAGATTTGGATGGCACTTTTGGAGGTGAGCTGAGAGTTTTGATGGCTTGAGGCTTTCATTTGTCAACACTTTGTGACATACTGCACATTGTGGCCGATCCTCTCCACCAGAAGGTAAATTCACAAAGCCATAGCAAAGAAAGGCGTCAGAGAAGGTGCGCTTTTTAGACATTTTATTGTTTAATCTGCAGAAAAAGAAAAACTGCATAAAAAGTGTGAACAATGTGAACTTAATATTTATTTTTTTCATGGCATTCTAGATAGCATTAAAAGAGCTTATTCAGCATAGGAATGATGTAATAGTAGGTAAATACTAACTATACTGCACAGGGCAGCACACATACATACCAGGTTTTGTCTACCTCGGCTGATACTCACATAGAAACTGACAGTGTGAAATAGAGGCAACCTCAGGCAGTGAGTGACGCGTACTGGACACGTCGATGAGTCATCAGGGTTACTGAGTGACTTGTGTTCTGAAGCATACTTGTCAAAATACGTTTAGGTTACCACACACTTAGATACATTTTCCACTACTGTATATTAGTTTTTGATGTTTATTGTTATTTGGTTTAACTTTATTACATACTTAAAATAGGTTTCATTTACAACTTTACATACTAAGACTAAGTTAACATTAATCCTAATACCAGCTACCTCAATGTTTACTTGATTTTCAGAATTTTAACTTTTTTTCTGTCACCCCTCCATTACCCCCGATAAATTGTTAAATTACCCCCAGGGGTACACCTGAAGTTGGTTTTTCCAGTCCTGGTTCCAGGTTATGAGTCAATATGGCCAGTATTAAAAAGTAAAGTAGTAAAAGTGTGAAATGATATGCAGCAAAAGTATAATAACAACTCGCCAGGACGACTAACAAGCAGTTCAAACAGTAGCGTTAGTCACGTGAAGTTGGCCTTTCCGGTCCTGGTGTCGAGTTATTTTATGTTCTGGCCATTGTCCAATGTCAAATTGAATGAGAGAGATTAAAACTGTAAAAAAGGAACCACAATTAAAGAGGTGTTATGAATAAATATGCAACACTTAAATGAGATAAAAAAGATTAATGGCCATTAAAAAATTAAAAACGTTATCAAGGTGGACAGAGTCACCATCACCAATAACTCTGTCCAATGTTACAGACTGAACCTGGGAAAAAATATGTTTAAAATATTGCCGTCGTTGAGAATTGTAACGATGACAAGAAAGTAATACGTGGCTGATAGTGATTTGAGTGTTACACAAACTACACATTGGTGCATCAGTTCCAGATAAAAAAAAATGATGAGTTAAAAAACTAAACTGTGACCAATGTGTAGCCTAGTGAGAACAACTTCCTCCTTCCGAACTTTACGGAAGCTAGATGGCCAAAGTCCAATTTTGGGTTTGATTTGAAAAAGTTTGTTGTCGCGTTGCTCACTACAAGTGGACTGCCAGCTGGCACGGAGCCGAGCCTTAAAGACAACACCATAGTCCATGTACGGAATAGGCATAATGGTGATGGTGCTGAAGCAGACATATTTAGCTGCCATGTCTGTAAGCTCGTTCCCACGAATACCAACATGGCCTGGTATCCAGAAAAACTGGATTGAAGTAGCTGCTAATGAGAAATGGGCCAGTCGGTTTCGAATATCAGCGAGAATAGGATGTGAGCTAATGTGAAGCGATTCTAAGGCAAGTATAGAACTAAGTGAATCAGTATAAATGGTGCAGTTGGAGTACTGCTCAATTGCAATATGATCCAGGGCAAGAGATATGGGATACAGTTCAGCAGTGAACACAGAAGCTGTAGAGGGGATTCTGCGCGCAACTACTGACCCATAGCAGAGCCCAATGAATTACCTGATTTGGAACCATCTGTAAAAATGGGAACTGAATGATTGTTTGAAAGATATTCATTGAATAAAAGACGGTACTTCCAATCTGGAGTATCTGCCTTTTTTTAGGTGACTGAAAGAAAGGTCACATTTGGGAGCTGTAATAAGCCATGGTGGGATGGGCCGACCTGTGGAATCTGCAATGTTATCCAAGGACAGACCCAATTCATCCAATTTCACCCGGATGCGAAGGCCAAATGGAGCAATGACAGATCGTCTGTTCTGAAAAAATACTGCCCACCGAGGAAGGAAAACACATTCCCAGGTGGGATGCTTTGGTAAGGAACGAAGTTTCGAAGTATATTGTAAAGATAATTGCAAATGGCAAAGGTGTAGAGAAGGTTCATGAGATTCAATGTATATGCTTTGAACTGGAGAAGTACGGAAAGCCCCAGTGCAGAGTCAAAGTCCTTGGTGATGAATGGGGACCAGCATCTTTAAGGCCAAGGGTCTGGCAGAGCCATAGACCATTGATCCATAGTCGAGTTTCGATCTGATAAGAGCACGATATCCCTTTAACATTGAACAGCTCTGGGTCGAGTGGGCAGGTTTTTGTTATTGGAAGGGAAATCCAGTGACTGAGGAAGAGAACGAATAATTTTTCGTCTCTTGGGGTAGGAGAAAAATATGCATCAGAAGAAATGCCTGCATTTGAAACTAAAGGATGTGGATCTTGAGATTTGTTGGAAGGTACGGGAGGAACAGAGATGGGTTAGGAAGTCAATTCATCAACCTTTTTAACGACGGAGGTCAAAAGGCTTTTCATTTGTTTTGAAAACGATTCTCTTGGAGGCACAGAGAGATCTGTCTGCACTCCCACTATAGTTGTGGAATGAAGTGCAGCAGTATATGTCCGAGATGGAGTGGTAGACAGCAATTTCCGAACCTCAGGATAATTAATGTTATGTATCGTTTTCAAACGCTGCACCTCTTTTTCCTCCAACCATTTCGGGCAAGAATGAAAGTAAGAGGGGTTAGAACTATTGCAGTTTTCGCAATGTGGGTTCATGTCACAGTCAAAGGCATCGTGGTCCTTGTCTCCACAACGAGCACATGTCAGGGAACCACGACAAAATGTCTTTGATTGGCCGAATCTCTGACATTGGAAACATCGAAGAGGGTTTGGAATGTATGGCCGAACCCTGCAAATGAGATAACCTTGATGGTGGCAGATACACGTGGTGAAGTAAATGTTCAAACGAGGGTATTTGTTGGCAGTGTAACTCCATCTTTGCGAGTGGAGATGTGCCTCACTGCAAAAAGTCCTTGAGTGGAGAGACTAGCGAGAATCTCTGACTCGGGAATGTTCTTCAAATCCCTTTCAACAATAACTCCTCGTGAAGAATTCAAAGTAGCATGAGGTGTAACCTCAATAGGTACATCCCCAATTGCCTTTGAATTCAAGAGGAGTTCACTGTGTTGGGATGTGGATGTTTCAACTAATATGTCTCCAGATCGAAGCTTCTTTACTGACTTTGGAGAGCCAGCAAGTCCCTCTAGTCCATTTTGAATAAAAAAAAAGGGGACATCTGCCCTATAGTCAATGATGTCGAGAAACCCACTTGTTGAGAATTTTATATGCAAAAACGGCTCGTTTGGGTTGAAAAAATATTTCAAATAGAAGAGCGAACAACGTTTCGACCTTCTTCGGTCATCGTCAGGTTCACAAAAAAAGACAGAAAAAACGATCCGTTTTTGCATATAAAATTTGCCCTATAGGTTTTTCCGAAAGAGAATGTAATATAAAAAAATGAGGTACGTGTGTTATTGATGTTGAAGATTGCTGTTCAGAGTATTCAAGACGTGGTCGCTTACCCATTGACTGTTTTTTTACAATTTTATTTAAATTTTTTGGAGGATCTATAGGAAAGAGGAAAAGTTTCGGTACCCACTGACCCCACCCACCATGGAGCCCTACAACAGGACGCACTACAAAGTCATGCAACGAAAATGCAGCAACGCCAGGGTTTCGTGAGCACTATACCCAAACACCAGTATCAGGCACAATGTCCACAACACCCATTGAGAACTTCCAACACTGGTACTTGGTTGACTCAAGCCCAAGTGGACCAGCCGATTGACCCAAGAGGGCCATCCAAAGGCCGCCCGTCTACAGGAATTCGAGGCCAAAGTGGTGTGTTAGGGTTGGACCCCTCAACCACCAGGATCCTCTCTTCCCCTTTACGGGTCGCCACGCACGGTAAACACGTGGGTGGATGTTTAGATCCTAGAGAAGGTAACCAGACAGAACAGAACCTTCCCTGGGAGGCCCCCTCACCACGTACAGGAATCCACACCGAGGGGAAACGTATAAAGCAACAGTTGGTGACACAAAAATTACTATAATAACGTGTGTACGCAACAGTTGTTGACACAAGAATTATTATAATAACGTGTGTACAGCAACAGTTGTTGACACAAGAATTATTATAATAACGTGTGTACAGCAACAGTTGTTGACACAAGAATTATTATAATAACGTGTGTACAGCAACAGTTGTTGACACAAGAATTATTATAATAACGTGTGTACAGCAACAGTTGTTGACACAAGAATTATTATAATAACGTGTGTACAGCAACAGTTGTTGACACAAGAATTATTATAATAACGTGTGTACAGCAACAGTTGTTGACACAAGAATTATTATAATAACGTGTGTACAGCAACAGTTGTTGACACAAGAATTATTATAATAACGTGTGTACAGCAACAGTTGTTGACACAAGAATTATTATAATAACGTGTGTACAGCAACAGTTGGTGACACAAAAATTATTATAATAACGTGTGTACAGCAACAGTTGTTGACACAAGAATTATTATAATAACGTGTGTACAGCAACAGTTGTTGACACAAGAATTATTATAATAACGTGTGTACAGCAACAGTTGGTGACACAAAAATTATTATAATAACGTGTGTACAGCAACAGTTGTTGACACAAGAATTATTATAATAACGTGTGTACAGCAACAGTTGGTGACACAAAAATTATTATAATAACGTGTGTACAGCAACAGTTGTTGACACAAGAATTATTATAATAACTTGTGTACGCAACAGTTGTTGACACAAGAATTATTATACCATGTGTACAGCAACAGTTGTTGACACAAGAATTATTGAAAACATGAAAATTTTATATAATACAGGATTAATAAGCCTTTTTTTTCAAAACAGATTGATAAGTATGTCAAGAATTAAGCAATGCAGTTTTGCGCACTCGTATATATTTCAAATTGTAATTGTGTGCATGCATACCTTACCATAATTGTGCATGTGTCAATATCTCACTTGCGCATGCAGTATTAAGTGTGATAAAACTTAACGAGGTAAATTATAGTATAAAGTTCATAATAAGGTGGCAAGATAATTATAGAAAATCTGTCTACTTTGGTTGTTTTTTGAATTTCGCACAAAGCTACTCGAGGGCTATCTGCACTTGCCGTCCCTAATTTAGCAGCGTAAGGGAAGGGAGCTAGTCATCACAACCCGCTGTCAACTCTTTTACCAAAGACTAATGAAATTGATCGTTACATTATAATGTCCTCACAGCTGAAAAGGCGAGCTTATTTAGTGTGAGGGATTCTAACGCGTGACCCTCATCTTATTAGTCAAGCATTCCCAACTACTCGGCTATGCGAGGCCAAATCTATCTTATTTACAATAATTTTGGTATTTGAACGTTGTGTAACTAGAACATACGTAGGTTAACTGTATATTCCAGAACTTGCACTCCATACTACGACATAAAATTATTAGGATTTTCAAACACACACACAAAGAATAGTTCTGAAACTTCGCTTTTAAAATATATACACTTGATATTAAAATTTGAGATGTAACTTTTTACAAGAAGCACAAGTGTAGTCTTTAGTATCCAGCTGGAATATTTTTATGCACGAAATAGAAGGCAATTGGCATCTTTAAGGTTGGTTGGTTGTTTTTGAATTTCGCACAAAGTTACTCGATGGCTATCTGTGCTAGCCGTCCATAATTTAGCAGTGTAAGACTAGAGAGAAGGCAGCTAGTCATCACCACCCACCGCCAGCTCTTGAGCTACTTTTTTTACCAACGAATAGTGGGATTGGCCGTCACATTATAACGCCCCCACGGCTGAAAGAGCGAGCATGTTTGGCGCGACGGGGATGCGAACCCGCGACCCTCAGAGTACGAGTCGCACGCCTTAACGCGCTTGGCGATGCCGGGCCTGCATCTTTAAGAATAACACAACTTTTTATGGATGTAAAAATAGCTTTATTGATCCATTTGGCACGTACAACATACAAATTTTAACGTATTAAAACCAACAACCAATTTATGTACATTAATCCTACATATGTATGATTTTATATGCAATTCAAGGGACAACAGTTTTGCTTTGGTCCCCCGTTACCTTCACCAAAAAAAACTTTTTAAAATTAATTAAAAGAAATTTACGTCAAAGAAATTAATTAGAAACATCATTAAAATTATATCAGTGTGAAGACTAACACACCGATAAAACTGTCAGCTTTTGGACATATTACGTGAATGTTAAAATATCTGTTAAAAAAGAAAGTGAAATTCTCAGCCTCTTCGACTATAAAAATGTTTAAAGGAATGTCTTACAACACATCAGTTTGTTGCTTATAAATATACAAAGTATGTTTGTTAATTACCGCTTCACAAAACGACCATAATACACAATTAATGTGTTTATCCAAGAAGAGATAAAATCTAATCATAGAGAGTTTAGACATAGTCTTGCTACAAGTGTTTATAGCAGTGTAACGTAATTACGATGGGCTACTACACCAATTATAAATGCAATTAGGAACTGGAAAGTGTGGTTTTACGACAAAACAGGGCCACTCAGTAGCGATGTCTCAGTGTTTTCGATTTATCAGACATACAGGATAACAGGAAAAACACTTCAACAACATTAAGTGTTCTGAAAGTTTCATCCTCAACATTTAAACTGAATCTGACCTTTCTCTTTGACCATGCTTAATAAGTCTTCACGTTTCTGTTCGATAAAGTAAATTTTGACTTTTCTGTGTGAGTGAACATAAACCTCCATTTTTATCTTTATTTCACCAAGCTTAGATTTCTGCTTAAACAGGAAATATTTGAAGGCCTGCCTATTTACGTAGTACGATCGTTCTATCCTCAAACTAAACTGTTCATGAAACTATTCTCTGCTTACTTGACTATTTTGTAAGAGAAACCGGTATGCTCACAGTATGCTATGTGAAGCCTATCTGATTTTTAAAATGCTTTCTTGTAATATTATTATTAAATATAAAAATTTCAGTTTTACAAAATGATTTTTTCAAGTTCTCAACACCTAATGAGAAAAGAAAAACTGCATAACAAAAAATTGAGATATCTTTTTCCATTTCTCTAAGAGTTTAGTGGTACAAATTTACCTCAAAAACTAGATTAAAAACAAAACAAACATTTTTTTTGTTCCAAAATGATATGTAAATGTTTCTTAAATATAATTTATTTACCCAGTGACTCAAAACTACTGTTATATATCAACAGCATAAACAATGGAGCTCACCAAACTGATATTGAGTTAAGAGAATTACTCACATACAGTAACTTGTAACACGTCAATTATCAGTAGCAGTAGCCAGTAAATGGAGCTCACCAAACTGATTTTGAATTAAGAGGTTTACTCACATACAGTAATCTGTAATAAGTTAAACAATTCCTGGCTGCTATCAAAGACTAATATACCTCACAAGTTTAATCATCTGACATCAGGTTTATAAACCACCATATATTTCAAATATTTTCCGTGGTAATCAGATTGTGTGACTGTATGTACACTTGTGATCCATCACATTCAGTTGTTATTAATTTTATCTAATTACCCAATAAAGCAGACCAGAGAACATGCACCGATACAAAAAAAAAAATATGAGAACAACAACAATACTGACGGCAGTCTATAATTACTTCAAACATAATAATTATTATGACTCAATAAGATAAATAACTGCATGTATTATTGATTGTTCAAGTATGATTGAATGAACACTGCAAGTTAGCTTTACTGAACAACCTGTATAGAGTTATGTACAGCGGTGTTTTGCAACCACCATTTTGTGGACAGGTATTAGTCCATCACAACCACCTTGTTGGTTAATAGGATTCACAAAATCTGGAAATATTTTCATGCACATTTACACTGGGTTATTTTCAATGTACTTGCACTTCAGTGGTTCATGGTAATTCGGGGAGGCAGAAGTTGGTCCCCTGTATTGAAAAGGTTGATAAAGGATGTTCTAGAGCAATGTTTCCCGAAATGGGTGCTGCAATAGGTCCTGTTGAAAAGGTTGGTAAAGGATGTTCTAAAGCAATGTTTCCCAAAATGGGTGCTGCAATAGGTCATATTGAAAAGGTTGATAAAGGATGTTCTGAAGCAATGTTTCCCAAAATGGGTGCTGCAATAGGTCATATTGAAAAGGTTGATAAAGGATGTTCTGAAGCAATGTTTCCCTAAGTGGGTGCTGCAACTCCCTTTGAGGCGATGAACTTTTTTTCAGTGGGAGGGGCTGCCAGAATGGGGCAAAAACAAAGATGCTTGCTTAATTAATATTAATTCTAAAAATAATAATACGATAAAAATTATGTAGAATTAATTAAATGATACATCAAGTTGAAAGGAAAAGTTATTGTTTTTACAACAACACAGTTTTGCAATCCCCCATTCTAAAGTTATAGGTTTCGATGAGGGGTAAGGGGGTAAACATTTTTTTTTTCTCTTCACATCAAGGAAGCCTCAGTCTAAATAAGTCTGGGAAATACTGTTCCAGAGTACATTTTTGCAAGGTCCTAATGAAAACTGATACCAGGAATATGAAACGTCGCACAAACTCCAGTAACCAAGCATTTAATGGATTCACACTAAAATGTAATTACTACCAAACAACTTAAACCAGAACTCATTGTTACTTTTATCCAAATCTGAAACAATACATTCCTTTTTCTTAATTGTTTAAATTATATTAAAACATTAAACTTTTATTATGACACCTATTGGAACAAATGCTATTTAATCAATGCTGAGATGTCTATTAATTTTGTTTCTTCTAAAGAAATTTTACAAATATAAACTTACAAAGTTGGGAATAAAAACAAAAATATTATTGATTTCAGCAATAAAAACAAAATATAGTATTAAGGTTTCTTGGGAATAGATGATGCAATAAATAGTCAGATATTTATAGCAACAAATCATACAGATCGTTATTATTTTTAACTATGAAGTGATAGTCTGAAAGGAAGGCAACCAACTAGTTAAAACCACCTACCACCAACTCTGACTATTCTGATCAAGATTATACAAAAATATACTAGTAATTAGCATAACCAAGCAACAGGGTTTGTGTGTGCACGCAAATTTTAAAACAAAACAAAATCAAAACAATTTTTCCAGACTTTTACATGTTTAGAATTACTTGTATTCAGATTATACTCAACATTCGACACCATTTTTTTTTTAAATTCCATGATTTATCTTGGTTTACTAAATTTGTTATTACTCTGTATATGTATTTATATTTGAACTAATTTTCATGTTTAAGTTCTCCGCATTTAATTTTATAGTAATCATATCTGTTTCAGAAATAGAAGAATAAATAAACTATTAAATGCTTTTACTTAAAACTTATACAGCCAAATCATGGACAAGAAGAGATTAACAAATTGTCAGTAAGGTAATAAAGGTAAAGGGTAATTGTTATGGATATTTGAATGTAATCAGTTAAGAATATATCACATGAAATCCAAAATTCCAAGCATGATTTGAAAATCTAATCCACAAATTTCAAAAATGTACAATAAATCCATCGCAATGCCATCTGCCAAACCTGAAATTCCTACTAATTTTAACTTTTTATAAATAGTAAAAAATATACCTTCATTCAGGCATATTCATATAATTTCTGCATTTTTATGAAATCCATCTCATCTGAATGTCAAAAAGTCATAAACAAGTGTTAATCCTTTTAATTAGATAAATATTACATACAGCAACAGATAGAAGCTAGTAAAAAGTAGTTATGGACCCCATATCTGTCTCCATTCATTGGGAGTGGGATAAGACTATCTCTAGGAGTGATACAAATACTTGTATAAAATGAGGGTTTTCTCTTCTATTTCATTACAAATAATGAGTGATGTATGTCGTTCAGAATAATGGGATACCATACTTGGACCCTTTGTCTGATCTGAAACAGCAATACACTATAATTCTAATTGTCTTTACCATATGAAGACTAATTTGGAAAACATCTCTCCACACAAGCAACCAATTAAAGTCCCAAAGGAATGTAAAAATCCAGTCAACTGGTTACAAACACAGCTATCATTGTGAACAATAGTTTGTTTTATATGTTCACTTGTGTCTATTTGTTTTACCTTTTCTGTCTGTGTATGACTTGTTCTCTGCAAAACATATGTTACATCTGGTTTTGAAACTACTTTAAACACATCTGTTTGTCATCAGTGTACCCGAATACCATAAATGTGTGGTTATTTCAAATAACAACTGAACAAAAAGTGTTAATTTCTGTATTGCTGGAAAAACTTCACCTAGAAATGAAAACAATTTATTATTAATGGAATTTTGTTGTTACTGTTTAGTAACACAGAACCAAAATACCACGTTTAAATCATTCCTGATATTTTAGCACTGTAACTGCTTATGATATCAGAAGCACTGAGGGTTGTCTTAAGGTAACTAGAAATTGAAGGAGGATCAGTGATTACATGTACAAATCTGAATAACAAACATTTTAAAAACTACATCAAATAAAAGTTTTCTTTTTTCTCAAAAACAAAATTTTTTATAAAGCTTTGCTCATAAGCACACTACATTTTTCTTCACAAAAAAAACACCAAGATACCTACAACTCCATGATTGGTTATTTGGTATTTACTGGTGCAAAACAAACGGTAAAAAAAAAGAGTAAAATTATTACAAAATGTAAAACTGAATCAAGGTAAGAACACAAAGTTCAAAAAGCAAGTGAAAACTTAAATAGAATTAAAAAGGCTAATGGTCCTTAAAAATTTAAAAACGTAAGTTAGACAGTGTCATCATCGCTAATGACACTGCTCAACATCAAGGATAAATACATGGAATATATATGTCTAAAATGGTGCCATCATTCAGAGTCATAATGATGGCATGACAGTAAAATGAGCTATTGTGACTTTTATCTGGACAGACCCAGGTGAAAGAAAAGACTCCTTCAAACGTAATGAAAGTTACAAAAGATGACTAGTTATGTTTAACATACAAGAATAATGATGTTCATGATAATTTCGATAACAAGAGTAACGTTTCACATGAAAAAAACGTTAATTTTTAATATATGTGAACAACTGATATGGATTCACTGAAAACTGAAATTAATGTGTGCAGTTATACCACATCATACAAATATTACATAAAAATCGAGTCTAGATGTAGCAATCTACTTGCTGTACTGTACTCGAATAACTGTTGTGAATAATTGTACTTATTTAATTTTTGGTATTTATAATATTTACTAATAACATTTATATCCAATAAACATCTCTTAATCATGATTAACTCTTCAGAGTTTAATAACTTGCAGATTAATAATGGATAATGTATAATTTATGTACTATAACTGGTCAGAAAAGAGTGAGAGGTAGAATCGGAAATCAACAAAAATGATTTTAAAAACTCGTTGACAGGAATATAAACATTAAATTATTAGATGTTTAAATTTTCCTCGAAGAAATCTGAATGTCTTTAAGTAAAAAAAAACGAAAAAGATAAATAGTTTTTTACGTCAAAACATCAGAATTTTAACTCTGAACAACTTGAAGCTTATATTTCATATGAAAAAATGAGAACATATGTAAACATCTCAGTTTAAACAAGATATTGCACACTTATCCCACGTTATATGTATCTAACATCTTAAGTATTCATTCCATTGTTCACAAATTACACCCTTCTTGTTGTACTCATTTAATGGTGGCCAATGTTACAGACACCTGATACAAATTCTCAAAGTTTAATACAGCTTTTGAAAAGAAAAATAACTTACTTTTTCCTGAATATAATTTACTGATCTAACTGCACATGTGAAATCAAGTATAAATATTAATCTATATTATCTGATCAGAACAAATTTTCTGTTCTCATTTACGCATACTTATTATGGGAAACAATTGTGACCATAAAAATGTAATTTTTTAAATCTTATAAAGTACCTTACCATTTCTGAATGATATGTGGTAAGGACGTGAAGGATATTTTAACATTTCTTCCCTATCTTTCATATCAATATCCCTTTATATACAAATATAAGTTACTCGGCAATAGAGTAGACTTCCTTTAGAACAGCTGTTTTTCGATGTTAAATTTACACATTGCTATTACTGATTTCACTATTTACAACTGAGTATTCATATCGCAGCACCGGTTCATACGTGTAGGAACAGTTCAGGATTCAGAACTATTGTGATTTTCATTGTTGGAGTGACACGAATTAGCACTAATGGGGTCTTTATTTGTGGTATTTCCTCGGTTTTTATCACCTTGTTGTTTGGGTGCAGACTTTGAAACTTTATTTTCAGGAAGATTTTGTAGCTGAACCTTCTGAAGGCGTGCACGTACAATTTTCAGGTGACGTTGAATGTAATCTTCTTTGGGAGCTAGGCTGGCAGCCTGTTGGAGACAGAGTTCACCCACCAAAAGTTGTCCACGCTCCACGTACACCACACATAAGTTGTGTTTGGCCTGAATATTATTAGGATCCATCTGAAGAATCCTGGTGTAACACTGATGGTACATAAAAAAGTTGAAAGTTTAATGGAAATAATGATAACAAAAATGATATCTACAAGTAGCCTAACTTATATAAAATCATGTTCTTAAACAGCAGTAGTTTTGCCTTTATAAAAATTCGAAACATCAATCAACAAGTTGAACTAAAAAGAATGCTACAACTTTATCTATTTTTTTCTACAGAGCTGCATCAACATTTTAAGAATAAAATTTGATTAAGCACAGTGCAAAATGTATTAAACTCATACATATGGAAAATATATATTTTTGATATTCTTTTTTTTTACAACACTAAAATTAGGGGTTTGATTCCCTTCAGTGAGCTAAGCAGATTGCGTGATGTGGCTATGCTAAACACATGCAATAGATATCCTTATTTTTAACTCAAAGCTCAAGACAGTAATGTCTTGTACTCATTCAAGCTACATAAAAGCTTATAATATTAGGCTGCATAAATGCATCCAATGACTTCTACCTTGCAGAATTTATCCGTTACTAGAGACAACAGACATTCCACAGAAAGTGTTTTTAGATTAATATTTCTGTCCCAATAAGAAACAGTAAAAGTATTAAACTGTCGTAATTTCTCTTTACCATGTTTGTGAACTTGGTTTATTATTACACACAGTTCCTTTCAAAGGTAGTTAGAAAACCAAATAACAACATTAAATAATGTGCTTCAGTGTTCCATCACAATCTCTCTAATATGTTTTCTTAACCTAAGTTATCTTTGGACAGCTGTAGAAATTGAAATTTGAAAATCTCTCTCCTCATGGAGAAAAATACGATGAAGCAAGATCTTTCTTTTGAGAAAGTTCAAGAGAACTTAAGCACATTTTAAAAGTTTAATTCAGTACATTTTTAACTAGACAAACTTTTAATTAATTTGTCCACAGTTTCAAAACACAAAGCAATAAATAAGAATTGTTTGGCAAATAATAAAGAAGTATACTTTGTAATTTAAACTGTTTAATTCTTTTGCAATAAGTCACAGATCGAAGGCTATGTTATCACATTTGTTGACTTGTATTCAAAGTTTTATAAAGCTACTATGCCAATAAGTTTGGAATCAAATTTGAGATTATAATTCAAGTTTTAATACTATATATGAGTTAGTTTCTTAATTTAAAAGTAAATATTAAAAGAACACATCTAAATATAGATTTTAGTGAGTCACATTGTGTGTTAAATGCAGCAGTGTTTAAAATTAGATGTTTAAAATGTCAAAATACTAGGCCTGGCATGGCCAAGTGATTTACGGTACTTGACTCGTAATGTGAGGGTCTCGGGTTCAAATCCCCATTTTTCCAAACGTGCTTGCCCTTTCAGGCGTGGGGGAATTACAATGTAACATTCAATCCCACAACTCGTTGGTAAAAGAATTGGCAGTGGTTGGTGATGACTAGCTGCCTTCTTTCTAGTCTTACACTGCTAAATTAGGGACAGCTAGCACAGATAGCCCTCGTGTAGCTTTGCACAAAATTCAAAACAAATCACACTAATCAAAATACTAAGTCTACAGTTTTGTACAAATTAGGAACTCAAATTATTCTGGCAGCTAGAATACAGATTAAGAACCTCATATCTTTTTATTTTTCTGAGATATGGCTTGTGTACTAAATCAAACACAGTTGCCCCATTCACCTATTTACAATTTTGAAAATTTTCCCTTATTTACACTTCAATATGTGACATATGAATAACCAATTAACAGTTTGGAATTTCTCCAAAATGGTTTTCTCACCCATTCTAATCTGTGAAAAGGCTACCACTTTCTTTCTATCTAAGATTTCAAGGAAACAGGTTGTGTCTTTAGTCTGCTCAAAGTTTCACATTTTTTAAAATCTGAAATCTTAGTTACTAAGCTTCATAAATGAGAGTGAAATTCTATGGTATCAGTATGGTTATTTGAGACTTTTTGGTTATTCAACTTTATATACAAAACTTAAAGTTTCTCTGATATCCTCCATGCGCAAAATTTTAAAAGGCTTAGCAACTAAGTGCAAATGTCACAGCAAGAAGAGATAATTATATGCTTTAGTTCTTAATTTATTGTTCTATATTTTAAGAAAAAAAAATTCAATAATTTATTTCTAAATAATATTAATCTACATACAATGCATAATAATCGAAATGTGATTGTATCTTACAAAATATTAGTCCACTAAACAGCCAAGAGAGGGAAAACTACAGGTCAGTTTTGTATTACTGAATACCTAATATGAGTGCACATGTACTGTGTCAGTGAAAGTTGTGTAATGTAAGGTCAGTATAATAAAAAATATACATTGCAGTATGAGATTGAAGCTACTTCGACTAAAAATTTGTATTTTTGTGTTATAATATGTAGTCATTCTGATACGAAAATCTCCCCAGTGGCATAACAGTACGTTTCATTAAAAAACGAAAAATACTTGTAATATTTATTAAAAGTGTACCAAATAATATGAAGATGCACATGTTGTATCAAAAAGTATAGTGCAAATGTGTAGATCATGTACATCATACAGAGCCTGTAGCAAAATGTGTTAACAGTCATTACAGTGTCACTTGGTATAGAAAATAATTGAGTGAGTGTTTTACTCTGGAAATCTGGTAACTTTAACACTGTTCAATCAAAAGCCAAAAAATGGCCCATTGGCATTTAACCATGTCTTGAACTCTCACATGGACTTGATATTTAATTCATTAAACTCGGTTACAAAATTCCAGATATACTTGATGATATATGGTTACCATGTAGAGTTTTCTGATTTAAGTCATGAAAGAATAAAATTTCCATGTTTATAAATCAAAACTATTATATTTGCTTGTTGCGTATCTGATGTTAAAAAATTAGGTAACTTGAAAATTTGACCAAAACAGAAGAAACGAATGATGTATGTTAAAGACACAAGAACACTAATTTTTGTTTAGTACACACACACAGATAATCAGTTCATTAGCAATATTTTACCTTCTCTGCTGCTTCAAGGTCTTTCATGTGATTGATGTAAATGTCACCTAGAAGGATCAATCCCTTCACATGATCAGGATGGTGCTGAAATAGAAAATGTTTTTAATTTGAAACAGTAAAGTTTTAAATTCATTATACATATGCATTCTCAAGAAATTAAGCAGGAAAAACAAAATCACAGTTGAATGTCTTCATTTTTTTATATCCATGCTGATATTGTTTTAACGTTTATTCTAAAAATTATTAAGTGAGTGTAATTGGTTACAAATATGTAATATTACAGCACCAATTTACAGTACCTCAGATCTACACAAGTGTAATGCTTACTTTAATGTAAAATTACCAAGTACAGTTACACTGTTTACACCTCCTGATGTAAAAATATATTTAAACTATATCTTCTGTTTGGTCTTACCAGATTTTTTAATATTGTACCAAAATGCAAATCCACACGATTCCGTCTTAACATAATTAAGATCCATCTCATATTTTCAATATCCCATACAGTAATTATAAATTATGTGTTTATTGATAAATGTTACAAGTAAATATGGGCTTATCTGTGGGAATCAAAACATATCCTTCATGTATGTTAAAATAATTTAAGACAGCAGTCCGAATGTAACACATTTTTACTAGGTAAAGTTTTGGAGCATTTCTCCAAATAAATTTTGTTTATATTTCAACGTAATTATTTTTTGCACTTAATAGATATATAAAATTTTAATAGTATCATAACACAAAGATTCATGAGAGATGTGAACACTATTCTAATTCAAAACATTAAACTATATACAATTTTCCAATAAGTAATTGGAATTCTGTGTCAAACTATTGTAATGCTGTCCTACCTTTAGCAGCTGTTTGAGAAAAGGCACAGCTTCAAGTGGACGTCGAGAGTCTGATAAGAGCAGTGCAAGGTTAAAGAGCGCACTACGAAAATCTTCTCGTATCTAGGACAAAAAATAACAACATTATTTCATACCTTACTGTATGTAATAATATCAATATGCTATTAACGTGCTTTTTAAAAGTTCTACTGACCGTGATACAACCACCTATTTAACCTTTTTTTAAATACTAACATACTCTAAACTTTGCAATTCTAAAATAATAGTCTCAGAACTGAAGTCAAAGAAATAATGTTGAAATTAACCTACTTGTTTTTAAATTGCTGTTTGAAAGATATTTGGATAATAAATTCATTAATAATAACACTGTCTTACCACTGACAGCCTAAACAGTGCACTTATGTCAACAACCTATAAAAGTCTTTTGTTGCATTTACTTAAATGTGTACAGTTAGCAATTTTCTCATAATGTCTACAATGTCAATCTACAATTCGTAAGGGGCTTTTGGTAGTCTATAAAATATATAGTTATTACTAGTTTACAGACTATGTACTGCTACAAACAGCCTATACAATAGATTTGACTGTTTGCTAACTACATAATATAACTGATAACTGGTAGTTTACAGACCAACCCAGCCTGTGATAATCTGTAAATAACAACTGACTATTGGTAGTTGGTAGAGCAGGTCCTGTTACTTGCTGCCAATAGAACATGTTGAACTACTAACACAATATGTTTGAATATCTGCCATCTACAAAGTATATCTGATTTTTGGCAGCTGACAGAACTGAAAACCTATGCTTTGCTGCTGATGGATGATATTCTTCAAGAAAGTTTTAAATAAAACATTTTATAATATTACTTAAATTAATATAAGATCTACCCAAAATATGTTACAGAAAACATTATCTTAATTTGAATAACAGTAATATATATATATATTTATATATATTAAAAAAAATACCTGTATGGCTTTTTTAAACCACATTTCTGCTTTGGTGATATGTTTCTCATCCATAGATAGCATTCCAAGGTTGAAATAAACTCGTTCATTAGTTTTCCCACTTTCTAAAAGATGTTGTAATCTGTAAGGTAGCAGCATCTATTAATATACACATATGGATTTTAAATGAAATAGTTAAACACAGTCTTTGCTATAAATGATTGTAATATAAGAAAATAAGACATTGTGGGATATGGAAATTTCAACACATTTATTCTGAAGACCTCTATATCTCACATTTTATGGTAAACACTTTTTGATGAAAGGCATAAATTAAAAATGAAATGTTGTGATTCTTTTCCAGAGTTAAAAAGCCATAATACTTATTTCAAATAAGACGTAAATTATTCTTTGCCATAGCATTGGTTTTATGTTGTAATTTTCCAACCAATATTTAAGATAAGTTTCTAAGAAAAGTGTAGAATACTTATTTTCTTTAATTTGTTAATTTGTTTAAAGTTAAGCACAAAGCAAAATGGTGGGCTATCTGTGCTTTGTCACTACTGTGCCACTAGGGGTAGGCTTAATTGTTTTTTAAATAACTGAACAAGACAGAATATTACCAAATTTGGTTAATGTAACAATAATTAAAAATTACATTTTAAAGAGTGTACCAAGCTACAAAACCCTTTGACGTCATTGTGATCACTATTAAAAACAGACTCTGAATGTACGCAACTTTCCACATGGTGTTCCAAGTTCAATATAATAAACATGCACTATACATTTACTTCTAAGATACTGTAACTACTAGCAACAAATATGACAATAATTATCAATACTTTAAAAGATTTTTCTGACCGTTTATAGGCAACGTGTCGTAACTTTACGTTTCCACTTTCCTGAATCAGCACAGCTGAGTTCATGAGAGCTTGCTATAAAGAAAGTGTTTATAAACTGTTAGATCACCAGCAGCATGAGACACGTTAAAAGCTACCCAAGAAAAATCAAAACATCAGAAAGTATTCTCATTTAAAATTAACAAGAACTTTTGGTTTAATTTCAATTGTATATTTACAAGTCTATTGTGACTCGTGCAAAAATTATATTTTATAGGAAAAACAGCATACCCTATCTAGAACGTATCATTTCTACAGTTGTACAATAATTCTCTGAACTATTTGTTAACAAATTACTTCGTTTTACCATTAGATCTGTAATATCGAATATGAAAGTCAAGCGTTTAGTAAAAGCAACAACAACAGGAGATAGGATACCATCAGTTTCCTCTGATTATGCCTCTTGTTTATTTGTGTGTAATACATATATGATATGATACAGTTTGTATATAGATTTTTCTTTTGTTTTACCAACCTCATGGTCTGGATCAATTTCTAAAGCCTTGTCAAAATAGACCATAGCTTGAGTAGCTTTTCTCTGTTCAAGATACACCACTCCCAGCTAAAAAAATATAATTTAAAAAATGAAAATGAGGCATCTGAATAACATTGTACAGCAAAATTTGGATTCAATGATTTCAGCTTAGTAAAAAAAAAAATTAAAATTACTGTAAATTGAAGTGCAATGTAATCTATGTGTTCTTTAAACAGAATAACCATTAATAACTGATAATTTAAATGTGTGTCTAAGATTCCTGAAATAAATTACACATTTTAATTAACTACAGAAACTGGAGGAACACTTTTTTAACTCAAGAATGTCTATAAATCTGGATTATACAGCTTATTTATATGGATGTTCTTGATGTGATACAAGCATCAAATGTTAAAATTCACTGCAATATTAAATAAGCTCCTACATACAATAAAATTAATATACATTACTGTTCACTGATCATTTCATCACTTCTAATTCTGCAGGAAGATACAGCAATGCTGAAAGATGTAATACTGTTACTTAGAAGTCTTAGTTTGGTAACAATTAATGGCCGAGTGTTTGATTACATCATGAACTACGGAAACACGTACATTGTAATAAATGTCTGGATTCCTGCTTTCAAACTGCAGGGCTCTTTCATACACCTCCTGAGCTTCTTGTGTTCTGTTAATAAACAAGAGTGCATCCCATCAACATTCATCTGTTTGATTTTTGTTAAGCACATTGCTATAAAATGAGCTATTTCTGCTGCATGTAGTACAGGTAACGAAAACAATTTTACCATCATAAGCTCACCAGACTTACTGGTAAGCAATTGGCAGGCATGCCGATTTGTCAAACCAAAACCAAATTTTTAATGTGAAAGCTTATAATTTGTTAATTATACAAATTACTTTTTTATGGGAAGGAAATACATTTTAATTGATGTTAATTTATATGTATCACAGCAGTAAACTGCAGCAGTTTCCCAAAATTGGTGTGATGTTATTCTGTTAGTGTGCTCTGATAGACGATTGCTTAGGCAGAGTATTTATGATGAAGCTTTGTAGAATGGACGACAACTTGTATCTCCACAACAGGCAGTTGCCATCCATTCTACAAAGTTTCATTACTGTTAGTGTGCATTTTTAACAGGAATTCATTACAATGTAGTAAAGCAGTGAAAGAAAAAGTCAGGAGTCGGTTGCATCGAGAATACAAACTACTTGTACATTAGCAACTTACAAATATATAGATCGAGTTATTCACAGAAATTAAAGAAAACACCCACATCTTTGGAAGAAGACGTTACTACAAAGACCAGAAAACTACTTTCATGTATCCTGTTCAGTGCTCAGGTAAGTTTTTCTAACAATTGATTTTCTATTTTCACTTCAGTTTTTCTAAGTGCTGAAAAGACATATTCTAATTAATACAGCAAAAGGAACTCATCCTGACTTATCTTCCAAAATATTTTGTTTTGATGATGTGCCAATTCTAAGTTCACATACAGCCCTACCCAGTATTAGCTCAGCAATAACTTTAAGGGCTCGTAGCACTAAAAATCTGGTTGTGATATATCCATGGTGAGCACAGTACAAATATCTCAATTGAGTAGCTTTGTACCCCATAACAAATGAGTTCACGTGCTCTACAATCCTTTATCTCGTTTTTTTTTAATTTACTAAATTTAACTGGACAATTGAGAGCATCACAATGTAACCAGTGTACTTTGTAAACATTAAACGTTTGCATAAGCTCCAACTTAATGAGCACTGAAATTCTAGATTTCCATCAGAAATTTTCTCTTTTCTAATTTAGGTTAATAAAATTAACCTTCCAGTTTATAGTTCAGATAAAACCATGTAAACTGATTGATTCCTATACTAACAATACACAATAAAGTTAAACATTGCCCGTCATTCATTGAAGCAGAAAAAAGATAAATTCCATTTGTTCTAGCAATAAAATAAATGAATGATTCAGATCATAACTAAATATTGTCTGTCAGTTATCAAATCAGTTAATGAGACAGAAAAATCTGAAAACTGTTTGAGTGTGGGGAGAAGATGCAAACACTTTTAGCTGCTACATCATGACTTGTATGCTATTCATAATTTTAATATTTTTAGGTTCTTCATGATAATTTGAAAAAAATTGAAAGTAATTAGATTTTACAGCTATTTTCACATTGCACACATCTTTAAAATGTACTTTATAATTACTACTGAGTTTAACGACAAATGCACACTCACCTATTTAATTTCATCAGAATGTCACCCCTGTTGATATAGGCTTGGATGTAATCAGCCCTCATACTGATTGCTTGTCTGTAAAGCTGAAAGATTATCTTATTTAGCTAATCCTTTATTACTTTTGCATAGTGCACATAACAGTTGGATTAACAAAGAGGTTTTAGAGTCACTGTTTTTATATACATATATTTATGTTACTTACTGTGGAAAGCATAAAAACAAAAATACTGTACATACATATCATGAGCTAGCTAATCTTAAGAATAAGCCTACACAAACATTCTTTTAACAAAGAAAATATTAAAGATAAAATGCTTATTTTTAAATTTAAATACTTTAATCAGAAAAAAGTGACATTTCTAGACTAAACAATATAAAATGTCTTGACCTAGTAAGGTTTTAGGGATACTTGTCGGAGACAAAATTACAAAAACTCTAACCATAATACTTTTAAAAAGTCCACCTTTCAAAAGCACTTAACACAATGTTTTGGCATAATACAGGACCTACTGATCAATTCTGAGCTGTTCCATCCTCTAAGCTAAATTAAAATAATTCTTAAATAGTCTTAAAACTAGCCCTTATCATTCACATACACAAGTTTTTCTTAAACTCACTTAAATTTACTGCTTCTACAACATATGAAGGTAACACATTCCAAAAGCCGACAACCCTGCTGGAAAAATGAAATTATTCCATCTGAAGATGACCCCTAACTTGCCAAAATGTGTGTGTCCCTATTCCTGCTATTCTCACTGTTAAATATGAAAATAATTGGATGTCTCAACACCATCAAATCGCTTTACAATCATAAATACCTCAATAAGATCCCCCAATCTCTTCTTTTTTCAAAAAAAAAAAAATTGAGAGATTTCAGCTCCTCATGGTATGATAACCCCCTCCATCCAAAGACACCATTCTTATAACCTTCTCTGAACCCTTTCCAATAATTCAATGTCTTTTCTAAGGTAAAGAGTCTAAAACTAAATACAATATTCCAAATGTGGCCTAGCAAGCAAACTGTATAATGAAATTATAGCCCCTTTAAGACTTATATTTAATATTTCTGTAGATACAATCTAAAATCCTAGTTGACCTATCACTTTAGGGATGGCTTCAGAGACTGATTGACTATTACATTAAGATTCTTTTACTTAATGATACCGTTAAGGTTATTCCCATCCAAATTATACTTTTAATTCAAATTATAATAACCAACAAATATTGTCTTGCATTTATTACAATTAAAACCCATTTGCTATTTACTTGCCCACATGGTTTTCTGTTTTTATCTTTCATTTTTCTTAACCTGTGCCTTTTCCCGACATCATGAAAGAATACAAACCAAAAGAAATAAAAATATGGGAATCCGATAAACATTCAATTTGTAGGTTTATATAAAGGATCCACTAGCTCTGCAAATCTGTATAGATACAATAGTCATGTGCAAAAATATCCTAAATACTTTATTTAAAAGTTGAGAAACTCTTTCCTTGTAATTTTTTAAATATGGAATTATTACAACAGGAAAAATGTTTCACCAATTCTATATTTAATTTAGCACCTGAGATTCAGAAAAAAGATTTTTATTAATCTTCCTAAAATAAGCTTACAGCATCTGCTTCTTCCAAACGACTCTTGTTACGAGATATCAAGTTTGCAAGATTCAGAAAAACATTCAGGTGATTTGGAGCTATTCTTGCTCTGTATGGTTCTCCAGTTTTGGGCCGAGGAAGTAGTCCTTTTGCCTACAGAACAAAAAACTGTATAAAAAACTGACTGAAATTTTAGAAATCTGGTTTAAAATTCAAAGAGCAACATAAAAATCAAACCAAGTAACATTTAACATTAAAAGCTGAACATCGTTACATTAAAAAATATCTCTGCTCACACCTTAATAACTTCATCTTTGATAACAATTACAAGTATTTTTATTTATTTATTTACATTTTTTACATATTTTAAACACAATAGACATCCAACTCTATTCTCCGTAACAGTAAGTCAGAGTTTATGTGAGATTATTCAGTTATGTTTAATTCTGGTGTTAATTTCAATATACAGTTGGAAAATCATATTGTACGTAGAGTAACAGAATGTGATAGTTTAGTTTGTAATGAAACATGCTATATTTGTGACATTTTCATTGTTTGTAGCACGACAGAGGGAATGAATTGTTTCGCCCCACAAACTAAAAGGTCTGAGTTCAAGTTTCTGTGATAAAGATAACATACAATTATTCAAACACAATGATTATCTCCCTCTCTTTTACTGTTTTACCTTATTATTAATTTGTTCCAAACAAATTAATATCTGTGAAATGTTTGCTTGTTTATTAAGTATAAAGCTACACAATAGGTTAACTGTACTAAGCCAACAAGTATCAAAACCTGGTTCTTAGTGTTATAAGTGTTCTGACTTGCAAACACTGACTGAATAATACCTAACCTGTTTATATTTTCGTGTTATTTCTACATAAACAGATTTTGACAAACACATAATACATCAATTTTTGCTTTAACTTTTTGTTTCTTGAATTTGTTAGCAAAACATAATAACATTAATAGCAACATTCCAACAATCAACCAAAGTGATGTAGTTTCATTAAACCATTTATTGACTTATTTAATTATTTTCTTTGTCTGAAGATATTTTTCACCAAGATGGTTCTTTGTAAACCAGATGTCCCACTTTACTACATTTACTTATTCATAATTATGGCTGAAAATATCCTTAACAGCAGGGTTACTTATTTGATGAAACAATCCATTCTTATGCTTTGTACATAAATATGTAAAAAAAAAGGTTATTTAATTAGCTATACTGGTAGTTTATTCTTATTTGATGAAAATATTAATTAAAGCAAGTCATTCACATAACTACCTTCCAAAAGGCAGATTCTGCCTCATTATACATCTCAAGGTTACTGTAAGTTCTTCCAACATTGATGTGTGCACCAATATCATCTTCTTGTGCTCTGAAATAACAAAGTAAAAGATAACTTTCAGTAAGACCACAAAAGTTTCATATTTCATTCAATCTTAAGGTTTTGAGGTTTGAAGTTATCTACATATGTTGAGCATATGATTTAAAATGAGTGAAGCAGATTTAGCTAGATAAACTGTGTATATTTAATCACCATAATTCTTATTACGGTTGTCCATTATATCGTCAAACACTTCTGTAACTGCTTGTTCACTTCTCACAATCTCTACTAACTGCATGTGTAATTCTTAAGTCACTGTTATTTTAACAACGAGTTCAAGGTTTTAACTGTGTCAGTTTCTTTGTGGAGACATTTACATTGAATACACATAAGTGATTGGACAGAAACTTACAAAAATCACTAACTGTAATACCTCACAAACTGTAATAACTGATAAAAAAAAAACGTAACCCATGCAGAAAAACATACATCTGATCACTTAATTCAAAATACTGTTTTTATGAGCCCAGCTCATAAAGTTAAGTCTGACCAGAGAAACAAAAAATAATGTACGTTTATAATTGTTTTGTTATCAATGCATAAAAGATAAAATTAAACCAATTAAAAATTTATTCTGCAATGATCTCATGTTTCTGAAGCAGTAAGCATTAATCCATTATGTGTAAAATATGATTATAATATCCTGAACAGATATGAGATGAAGAATTCTGCTTTTGTTATGGTTTTCTTTATCATCATTTATTACACTATGCAACAAAATCTTTACTTTTTTCTTGTTCCTGGGCAGAAAGTGTTATTTCCCAATTGCTTATGCCTAAAGAAAATGTAAAAAATCTATTTTACTTTCCAAACTTTGCTTTTGAGACCTGAGAGTGTAGAACAAAAACATTTTAACTCTTACATTTGGGGCTTATACTTGAAAGTGATTTATATTACAGTCACAAATCTCGAAAAATTACTCACTTCTATACATTTTTGTATAATTTTGGCACAAATACATGTAAATTTTGATTCATATGTTGTTTTATTCAGACCTAACGTAAATGAAAACATGCAAATTTGCCTGTTTTTTACATATAAAATAGTTTAATTTCTAAATTTCATTATCAAGGTCACAAAAGCAAAGTTTCGAGGGAATAATGACCGTTTTCTGTACTTTTATAACACAAGCAATTAAGAAATAACACACACTATCCAGGATCAAAATTTCAGTTACATAGTATTTTATATGCAAAAACAGCTCGTTTGGGTTCAGAGCGAACAATGTTTCGACTTTCGGTCATCGTCAGGTTCACAAAGAAAGAGGTAACTGACCGGAAGCTGACCACATGTTTGGTAGGGGTTGTGTAAATGAGTGTCGCAATGTAGAGGGCGGTGTTAGATATTTGAATATATAATTTTATCTATAATATTAATATAGGTATAATGGCGTTCCTTTATATTGGTTTATTTTGGGTTTAAGTTGTTGTGTAAGTAAGGCTTCTTTAATTTTGCGTTTCTTTATGTTTGTTTCTTTATTTAGTATTTGAGTGTTTTCTATGGTTATGTTGTGTTTATTTGACTTGCAGTGTTCAAAAACGTGTGAAGGTGACTTTTTATGTTCGTTGAATCTGGTTTCCATTTTTCTACTTGTTTCTCCAATATAGAAGTTGTGGTAGTTATCACATTGTATATTATAAATAATATTGGTGTGGTGTTTGTCAGCGTAATTCTTACATAGTATAGACCTCAGTTTTGTGCCTGTTTTTTGAATTAATTGGAATGTCATATTTTGTTACTAGTTTCTACCAAATGTTGTTTATTTTTCTGCTGATGTCGGGAATATATGGTATGCAGCAGTATATGGTTTCGTGATTTTTAATTGTGAGATATATTTACTTTTGTTAGTCGATTTTGCTTTCTGTCTGGGTGTGTGTGTGTACAATGTTTTCTACGGTTTGTGGAGGAAACTTATTGATGTTGATGAAGTATTGTTTTATTTTGTCTAATTCATCGTTAATTTTATCTGGTGAGCATAGTTTTATGGCTGTGTTTATCTGGTTTCTTAGTACGTTGAATTTTTGTTTTGTTTCACGTGCTGAGTCCCAAGGAATGTATAGTCCAGTGTGGGTGATTTTTCGGTGGATTTCTGTTTTGAATTGTGTGTCGGTTCTTGTAATTTTGAGGTTAAGAAATGATATTTGATTGCTTTCTTACTATTCACATGTGAAGTTAATATTGGGATGTATAGAGTTAACGTGATTGAAAAAATTAAGAATGTGTTTTGTAGATTTGAATCCCGCAACCGTGAACCTGACGACGACCGAAGAAGGTCGAAACGTTGTTCGCTCTTCTATGTAAAATATTTTCTCAACCCAAACGAGTCGTTTTTGCATATAAAATTCTCAACAAGTGGGTTTTTCGACATCACTGATTGTTACATAGTATTATTCCATCAGTTGTTTGGTTCAATTAATAAGTTGTAGTTATATTAAGACTTAACATACAGTCCAGCTGAAGCACTTGGAATTTAAGTATGTTTGTACTAGGAAGCTCATATAAGTTTTCGCTAGTGGTAATGGAAAAATATAAATGTTATGCAAGACTGTGGTTCAACAACTAAATAAAAACCTTTTCTTGATCTGAAAGTTAGTTCATGATGTGTCATCTGCCACTCAATTCCTTCTAGGAACACAGGGCCACAATCACTGCAGTTTCTGCAACAGGTTTTTAAGTGAGTAAGTTGTCAGCCCACTGCACCTAACCGTTCCTGATTTAGTAATGTAAGACTAGGGGGAAGGCAACTAGTCATCACCACCCACCACCAACTCTTTGGTTACTCTTTTACCAATTAATAGTGGGATTGACCATAACATTATAATGCCCCACACGGCTAGGAGGGCGAGCACGTTTGGCACGACGTGGATGCAAACCCGCAACCCTCAGATTACGAGTCGCATGCCTTATCGAGCTCGGCCACGCCGGTACAGTTCATGATATATAATTAGAACAAATTATGGTTAAATATTGCTCAATAATGTTACTGATCTTAAGAAGTGGTTTAATTCTGGAATACTGAATTTTCTGGAACTATTTTTTTTAATTATTTTCTTCCTTTGGTTCACTTTCCTAATTCTTTTGTTTATTAAAACTAATTACATTGATGTTTATGTTGTGTTACTTATTATTAATATTTACTTACACGGATTTACTAACTTTTATCTTAAGTTATCAAACTTGTATCCCAATCATTTAGAAGTTTTACTTTAGGTTTCTATTTTCGTAACAGTTTAATAAATTATTTTTGGTTTGTTTCTGACTGTAATGGTGTTTTATAAATGGTGAAGATCAATATACTTTTTCACTCCATCGACTGCTGATTCACTGTATTGGATGCATTCTCTTTCCAACAGCTGAATGTGGGTGTGCTCTATACAGTATAGAGCTCACAAAGCCTCCACGTGTTTAAAGCAGCCACAGTCAAAGGGTTAATTCTACAATCAATATTTTTAGAGAGATGATAATCATGTATTATATTCTTTAGTGGAACTTTTAAATGCACAAACAAATATGTAGGTTACAAACTTATTGTGCTCACCACTATAAGAGTGCATATCCAAAACAACATGAAAGATTTCACCTTAAAATTGCCTATCTACATGTGAAGTGTTATTGTTTTAATATTCCCAAAGTAAATTTTTCATCTAGTTTTGGCTCAGTATGGCCAGGTGGTTAAGGCACTCGACTCGTAATCTGAGGGTCGCCAGTTCGAATTCCCCAAACACACCAAACGTGCTCGCCCTTTCAACTGTGGGGGCATTATAATGTGATGGTTAATCCCACTATTAGTTGGTAGAGTAGCCAAAGGGTTAGCAGTGAGTGGTGATTACTAGCTGCCTTCCCTCTAATCTTCGACTGCTAAATTAGGGAAGGCTGGCACAGATAGCCCTCATGTAGCTATCCACAAAACAAAACAAACCAATCATATACTTTAAATTTTTTACAATTATGAAAACATTCAGTTGAGTTTGTGCTGAATTTAAAATTACTTTTATGATTACATTTCTCTCCATGTAAATTTTACAGAAACTTCGTACACGATTGGTATATTAGCCAAAACGATTAATTCAGCAAAACTTACACGTAACAGTGATTGAAAATAAAACAAAGGCAAAGAGAAATTAAATTATACTTAACTTTAGATTTTAATTTACAATTTATACATCAGTTTATTTCAAATATTATTTTGTACTAAATAACTCCACAAATCTCCATTTTGAATTTCATTATTTTTCATCCTGTTTTTGTCAGTGGCTTCTGAATCGGAGTACATCTAGTCAGTTAACTTTTGTGTAAAAAAAAACATTAATTTTGTTTAATGTTCACAAATACATCTAACGAATAACACTTGCATAAATTCAGCTGTTCAAGGATTTGTTGATGATACAGGATATTAAATAACAAGTAAAACAGATTGCATCCAAGATATTGCAATGGTCAAGATCTGATTTAAATATACCTGCATTAATAACTAGATATTTCAGATTTTGTCCAAGTAATTCATATCAAATGTCATACTATTCTACACTGAGTGGCATATTCCTAGTTTCAAGGTATACATCTTAAGAAATTATGATCAATTTAAATGATTTTTTTTGCCAAAATTAGCTAATACATTTTTATTTTGTTTAGCCCTTAAAACTCCACCTTCCAGTGGCACAGTGGTATGTATGTAGACTTACAACACTAGATACCACGTTTTGATACCTGTGATGAGCGAAGCACAGATAGCCCACTGTGCAGCTCTGTGCACAATTCCAAACAAACTTTAAACTCCATCTCTGCTATTATTTTATTAGCCTATCAATAAAAGAATATAGTTTGGAAAACTCTTTTCTTTACTATCAACAAATTTGTGAATACAACACTTAGCAACCTTCAACTAGCAAACTGAACATTCATGGCAACTTTGTCACTTATTATATTTTCTTTCCCTTCACCAAGATTTGTGATAAGTATTCTCCAATTCAAACTTCTGAAAGTGTCTTTTTGTCAAGACCAGTAAAGTAGTAAGCCAACTCGATGAATATAACAAATTGTTTGTGCTCTTTTTGTTAATTTGTCAAATCTAATTTGGAAACATTTAGTGACGTATCGGTGATTTATCTAAATTTACACAGATGAACACGTCAAATGAGTTGTTTATGCTCAACCAGTAAGGAAAAGATTAGTCCTTTCGCTACAAGGTCAGTATAATATACAACTTCAACTACACATTTGCAAATGTCAGTTATCTGCACTATAATTTTGATACAGGAAGCACACCTTCACAAAATTGGGCATACTTTTAGTAAAGATTACAAATAGTTATTATACAGAAATCGAACTTTGTAATTAAATATTGTTTTACAAGAGATTTATTGTGAATACAGAGTCTGTGTCATTACAAGTATGAATGTAAGGTGATTTCATGTTACGATAAACAGAAAACTATTCTTCGTCCCAAAAATCTCTAGAACCTTCTAAATACATTTTAAATGTTTGTTTTTAGTAAGACACTGTATTTTATTTTTTATACTCTATGTGGGATCTGTTGCAAGAACAACCTCGAATACATCATAAAAATTGAGAAATAAAATAAATTATGCTTTTTTATGCTAGTTTATTTGCTTGTTTAATAATTAAGCAGAAAATTATGCAAGGGGTTATCTGTGCTCAGCCCTCCATGAGTATCAAAACCCAGTTTCTAGCAGTGTGGGGCCACAGACATATCGCTGTGCTGCTGGGGATCTTTTCATGATAGAATGACTACATATTATTACACAAATATACAAATGCTTAGTCTCAGTAGCACAAGTCTCATACTGCAATATATTACTATTTTTTATAATATACACATTTTTATTATACTGACCTTCCAGATATACTTAACTAACATTACACAACTTTCACTAATGCAGTGCACGTGCATTCATACCACATATTCAGTAATATAAAACTAACATTTAGTCTTCCTTGTCTTGATTGTAGTAGACTAATAATTTGTAACATACAATCTTATTTCAATTATTATACATTATATATGTATATATAGATTAATACTATTTATAAATAAATTGTTAAATTTATTTTTCGTAAAATATAAAACAATAAATTAAGAAGTAAAGCATACAATTATCTCTCCTCGGTGTGATGTTTGTACTTAATTGTTACTGGACATAGATTGCTAAGCCTTTTAAAATTTTGCACACGGAGAATATCAAATTTTTTTTAGGTTTTGTATATACAGTTGAAACACCAAAATATCTTAGATAACTACACTGATACCATAGATTTTCACTATAATTTATTATGCTTAGTAACTAAGATTTTAGATTTTAAAAAATGTAAAACTAAAGGCTAGAGACACAACTTCCCTCCTTGAAATCTTTGATCGAAAGGATTAGCTGGTTCATTTCTCATCAGTTAATTGTGAGAGTATTTCAGAGTGTCTTACTACATTAGCGTCAAGTTGATGAATGTCACTTTCTTATCATTGATAAAAAATTATTACATAACATAAGAAAATACAATGTTTTCTGGGATAGAAAAAGAAAAACCAACATCAAATTTAAAATATCTACACAGTGACTGTAGTTATGTCAATAGTAATATATTTTACAAATCAATGTATTATGTATAAATATACTGCAGTCATATGCATGAGAAAATATGTATACATGAATAAATGTACCGGGCAGCTTTAAGGAAGTATTTCAGTGCTTCTTGGAAGTTTCCTTCACTTTCTAAAGCATGCCCTACGTTGTTGTAAAGTTTTGCATTCTGTTGGTTCACCTTTAGTCCAGCCATAAATATTGTGTATTCAGATTTCCTAGGATACAGATAAATACATTTCAAAATATTCATTACAGTAAATTTCGTGATATAATATTGTTTTAATGCAAAGATATCAAAAAGTTAATAAATTATGAATAAAAATGTTCCTCACAAGCCGTAAAAAATTAAATTACCACAATATTTACCTTGAAAGGTTAACTAGAAGCAGAGACAATGGAACATCTTTGATTTGGTGGGAGGTGAACCCATGACTAGGGAGTACCTTATTTACTATGTTAACCATGACCAGCAAATTCAAACTGAAACATCAATTTCTCCATGACAGTCTTTGTTATCTACATAATAATGACCTTTATTATCGGACCAGGATAAAGTATTATTTAAGCATGCACAATTTGGCTAGTTCGAAACAGATTTCTAAAACTTTCAATGAAGTCGTTTACCAAGCAAGTATGATATTTAAATCTAAATCATCCTCTTTAAGGTTACAAGTGTACTCCCATTTTTCCAACTTACAATATGAAACTACTGAATGCAATGAAATAAAAGTTCTGTATAGAACAATAACTTGCAAAAATAATAACTTATAACTTAACACAGCAGTTTGAATGCATAATTTTAACTAGTAAACACTGAATGGATAATAACTCTATAAATGTTATTCTTGTGGTGCATGTAATTACTATCAAGTTTGAAAATTTATGACCACTTACACAGACTTACACTTAAACCAAGTTTCAATGAAGCTGAAAAACGTGCATAATTTAGAAGTATGTCAATATATCTTGGAGCTCTATTGCAGTAACACTGGAGAAGTTAAATGATGATTAACATATAAAATAAAAAGCTCTCTCAATAACATCAGAAACTCACCAATCAAAGTTTCGTACAAAAGTTTTCAGACTGTGGGACAATATAAGAATTATTAACATTAGCCAGAGTAAGGGTTTCCACCTTCTATATGAAGAAAAATATACATATATTTCATAAACAAGTATATTAAAAAGTGGCCTTCAGAGACAAAACACACACCCAGAAAATGCAAATATAATTTATATACATATGTCATAGTCATAATATAATTAATCAGAGGTTAGAATTTGCTGTTTTTAACACGGTCCTTCCTCATGGTTTTGTTTACTTTACATTTACTTCATTTTAATGTATTTATTTAATTTCACTCAAATCTGTATGTGTATACATTTATTTACTTATTCTATGATAAACACTCAAATTAAATGTTCAGAATCCATCTCGAAAATAAAAATCACAAAGATTCTTCACAATAAACACAGTTAAATCCATAACAAACACAGTTAAAGTCCATAATATTGAGGTGGGGGACATATAACTGACCCTCACTGATGAAGTCAATAAAAATATTCCAACAAACTCGGTAAAACATACAAGACTAGTATGCAAAAATGGCAAAGAGACAACATCTTCTCTTATCCAATCAACCAATGTACTTAATAAAAGTTAATCTACTAACCTACCATAAAGTGAGTCAATAGGCCACTTGATAACCACAAGAATGATAAAAACAGTAACAAAAGGAGGGCCTTATTAGTTTTATCTCACAATTCTAGACTGCAGTGGGTTTACAAACTTTTATGAACAACTATGACCGAATACATACTGGAGCAAGATTTGCTTATTCCAAAGTTAATTGTATTTAAACAATAAACAATGATTTTTAAATTTATTTGAAGAGTTGCTTATAAAACAGATGTGTGTGAATTACTACATTTTAGGCGTGAATAATAAAAGGTAGGTAGAAATACTTTCGTGCTATTTTCACTGTATGATATTTCAATCTTAACGCCATCTTTAAGGCTTAAGTATAAAGCGTTACAAGTGTAAGTATTTCCACTTTTCCAACTAAAAATACAGAACTAGTTCTAGGAATGAAATAATGAAGGCCTGAAAAGAACAGTAAACTGCAAGAATGGTAACCTTATAACCATTAAATATTTTTTTTAGTGAATAACCCTTTTCTTTTTTGGGCGGGTGAGGAGATTGGTGCCATCCGAAATAAAAAGGATTCATTTTCAATAACATTCACTTACTTTGAAAGGATAGTCTTGTACTTTTAAGTAACTGCTCTGTTTTTTTTCTTTTGCATTGATCTCACAAGTAATCAAAGGCAGATGAATCTTAAATATATATATTAAAATGGTAATAAAAAGCACTAATAAAGGGTTAAGTGTGCTTTTTTTTTTTTTAATGACACCAATTGTATTCATTTATTACACAGTTAATTTTATACTCAAAGGTTGAAAGAGCCACTGGCTTCCTACTTACACTCTGTCTAAAAGAAGATGCCAGCCATATGCAACCAGGAGACATAAACCCATACTTGGTGTGTAAAGCACTCGTTCGGCAATCACAAATCCTACAGGGAAAAATAAGTTGGAGGCCGGAAGAAATGGCAAAACCAATAAGGAGAGACTCTATAGATAAATATAAATTGTGAAGAATATTTATTCAGTGTTACCAAAATAAACAAATGAGCAACAACACAAGTGAATCTCAGAAAGTACCATGAAAAAACGTATTGGAATGTTTAACGATAAGATACTAGATGGCAGCACTTACTCTTCAAGTTATTAAATATCAAATGAGAAAATTAATGGCATATTGTCTACTTCAAAAGCGGTACAAACAAAAGTGGTAAAAACAAGGAAACACCATGAAAAGAAATGAGCTAACTGTTAAATAAACAAGCTATAATTCTACAACATAATTCAGCTAAACCATTATAACTAAATGTAAACTGGGCCATCCAAACTTCAAGTTTGGGTGACATAACTTAAATCTTAGGAAATTATTACATAGGCATTAAAGCATATCAAAGCATTATACATTTACTTGCTTCCCCTTTATCTTACTGTTAAAAACTTTCAAAGTTATTCAAAAACCAAATATAATTAATTTTAAAGCAAACTCACCATAGTAATGATCTCAGCATGTCTGTCATCAGAACTCATCATAGTCCACACTAGCAATACTATGGAAATATAAAGTGCTAAAGTTGCGAAATTACGAGGGTCTGTAAATGACTCTACTAACGGTATTGTTCCCATTGTCCAATCACAGCACAAGTTGAATGGAAACAGAAGCAGCCATGTATTGATACAGAGAAGATAATTATAAGTTAGTTGACGAGCAGGAGCACTGGCTACAGCTGCTGGGTTGTCAAACCTATGACAAATTGATAATAATAATAGGCTGTACAGATGTTCTGACAGTAATTGATAGCTTGTAATAACAATAACAAAAAAAATTGTGAAATTAGCTGAAGAACTTCTGAATACAATAACTGATTGGGAAAACCAATCCAAAATTGACAACAGAGGTAATGGTGATTAGTGTGCAGGCTCGAGTGCTAACCACAAGTGCCAAGTTACAAAAGCTTGTGAAAATAAAAGAACAGATCTATTAAAATTAAATATCATGTATGACTGCAGCTGTACTTTCTAGCATACCAAACCCACAACAACATATAGAAATGTTTTAACTGAGTCATATTAAAATTTGTTTTATTGATGCCATATGAGCCAATGTTAATTGTACATCACTTCTGTTATTTGAGAATCTGCTGAAAAACACGTGTACATAAGTGGAATCTAATGAATGTATAATAGTATGAAGATATAACAATTCTTCAGTTGCACACAAAAAAGAAGTGTGATAAATGTGCCAGTACTAACAATGCCATTATGAGTTCGAGTATTATTCATTCAATAAGAAATGATACTAGATGTTATTTTTCACAACAATCAGCCTTAACAAACACAAATTAACATATGGCTTAAAATTACATACAAAAGTAATATTATATGCAAATTAAAATAAAATAACTATTTCTAGTCTGCCTTTTACGATACAAATTTGGTGACAAAAAGTACATGACTATGGTTTGATAAGTTATCAAAATTTAAATTATGTAATCCAAAAAGCATTATATGGTAAAATGTGGATTTAGTACACCAATAACAATGTTTAGGGACAACAAGGGATCTATTCATTACAGAGGTACCATAATGAGGTTTAAGAACATGTAAATTTAATAAAAAGTCATAAGTAACAGATATATACATGGTAACTTTATTTCAAATAATCCTATGTAACATTTTTAAACTTAACTTATAATAAAACAAGCAAAAGTAAGAGCTGCATGGCAGAAAATATGTACATGTAACAAACCTCGTAAATACTGGAAGTTGAGCACCCATTATTTGAAATCTGAGAATCAGAAGACCAAGAGCACTAAGAATTAAAACTGTCAGTCTTAGCATCATTTCTCGGAACCATGGTGAAGGATGAGCTTTGGAAACTACAATGTTTTGGCCGATATAGAAAAGATCTGGTAATCGGACCTGACAAAATAAATCAAAACAACTGGAAATATTGATGTTTTTAGTTTAAATAAGAAGAGGATACGTTAATTAATTTGTATTATACAAATTGTACACTTTCTTATCAAACACACATACCGAGTTTATATATTGCAAACATAGAAACTCGAGTAATTCATGATAGTAACAATTTTCAAAAATTGATTATGAAAAATTCCATTATTACAATACAATCACATTTTCAGTAAGGGTTTAAACTTTCACGTTATAAGAAACACAAAACAAGGATTAACAATGTTACTCAGTTTCGATTTTGGTAATAACAAAAAAACTGAATGCATAAAACAGAATGCTGTTTGTTACTTTATCAGACTGCTAATTATCTTGGTCTCTTTTCTTGTTATGCTCAAAAATATTTCATGATTTCATTTGTAAAAACTGAACAATAATAAAAGAAGATTAGCAATGTAATACTTAGTTTCATGATATACTTGGTCTAAACCATCAAAAAGACAAATTACATAATGAGCTAATGTATCTTTTTTTGGTTTAAGTATACCTAGTCTCTCCCCAGAGTGCTGTCTAGCACATCAATTAACTTGCATTTCTAAAAGTAACTGCGTCACCTGTGTTACAAATATTAATTTATCTAAGCAGGTTTCGTTTATCTTTCACAAATAAAGACAAACCATTTAATATCTAATTTATTCAAAATATTTAAAAGATGTATAACCTATAAGCATGATGATCACTGTCATATCAGACTATTAAAGAAACTATCAATGTTGTATCTGAATGCAAAGTGTCTCGAAAACATGTGTTGTTAGACAATACTTTTGATAAAATTGTCAAGTGAAACACAATATTCATGTAAAAGGTATTTTATCAATAAACAAGTACAAAACTGTTAAAAGCTTTTTTATGGGATGGTATTAACTTTCCTGATTAATATCTTATTAACGGATTAAAATTTCATTAACAACTAAATATATAACACACAAAACAAGCAACAAACTGCATTCACCATGCACACATTCTAACACCACAAAAACAATACAATTAGAACAATAAAACAGTGTTAATCTTAATGTGTTCACAATTAAGAGACATAAATAATATGTAAGAACAAAAAACTGTTCATTTTTTTAGCATCAAGAAAAATAACAAAATTAGTTTTATTCTGTCAATACAGTAATATCAAAATACTTCATAAAGATGAACTTACAATATTCTATAAACAAGAGGGCGAGTTTAACCATTGTTTGCAAACTAGAACACTGCTTGTAGTGAACACATTAACATAAGAATAATGACAAGTCTAACCCTGTAAGTGTCTCATCGTGTTTCTTTTTGTTGTTGCAATCATCCATTATTTAAGAACTGTTTCATGAAAACACTGCTGTACAATGGAACTCTAAGTGATGCTTAATGTTAAATTTTAAATAACAAAATACAACTAGACAATATGAATACTTCTAACTCTGATATGCTGTACATAAAGAACAAGCTGCATCCACCCGACTTACCTTCTGAACAATAAACACTTCATATATGCTGCACAATCCCACAACTGTAATTCCTTGTTCTTTACACAGAGTTGCTGCAGTAACAAAGATTACTGAGTGGAGGAGTGAAGTCCATTCTGTAGGTTTAAATATAAAACAAAATGTTTAACCCCACTTGTTTGGTACGCCTCCTATTGCTGCTTTCAGCTGAAGTATAGTCATACTTTTATAAGGGGTTTTTTTTCACACTGAATCCAATTATATATAGACCGTGGGGCCTTTTTTCAATAAAATTTACAATAAATCAATGAAGTATACAATTTTTAATATCTGATTAAATCTACAATTTTTTTTGTTTGTTTCTGAGAATGCAAGATGCCTGGATGTGAAAAAGCTAAGTAAATAACAGGGAATTTTCAACAGCTGTGGCTGTAATCAGAACTCGTATTAGTCAAGAGATGGGGCCACAAGCAAAACAATTTGTAATTGAAAAGAAAAAAAATCATTCTGTGAGACTAACACAGAAGCTGAAAACATGATAAATCATACAAACCAATACATGTGTAAAAAGGAAGTTGGAGGATGTTACACCAAACAAATAAGGGGAAATTCATGATTACAAGAAAACCACTTGAAGTACAAATATATTCTGAAGATGACTGGTATGGGTATTAGCACTTTAATTACAATAATGTACAGAATAATGTTTTGACCTTCTCAGGTCATCTTCAGGTTAACAATGAGTGTGAAGATGACCTAAGAAGGTCAAAACATAATTCTGTACATTATTTTAATTAAGAGGTGTTAATAAACATAACAGCCATCTTGAGAATACAGTTAAAGGGACAAGTATTTTATTACAGGATGGAACTTACAACTGAATGCAGTTGTCATTATGTCGGAATTATCTTTGCATTTCATGTGGTTAAAACACAGCAGTTTTGACACATTTTACACATGTAACTCATAATGAAAAGACAATGTTCCAATTTTATCTTGATATTTTATAATTTTATAATTACTTAAAATCAAAACAAACCTTTCCACAGACTATGGGTTAAGTGTATTCACTAAAGGTAATAAAGTATTTTAGATAAAAGTTAAAGATTGTCGAGACAGTCAAACCTATTCAAAAGGAGAAAAAAAAAAGTCATACAGAAAAAAATAACTCATTTTAACTTTTTAGGTTCATAGCAGAAAACCTGTAGATACTATAACAAAAAAAATTGGAGGTTTAGTAGACAATCCAGAGAAAGTCCTGGAGGGTCAACTGTTCCAAATAATGACCATCATCTCATCTAACTCAAGAGCAGTACTTGAGAACTTCTGGAGGGGTGAGTGGTTCAGCTTTTGTTCTGATATAACAGAGTGCTTAATGTTTAAAAATAGCTTTTGCATTATAACAATCACAGAAGTCCAAAGAGGGTGGAGTGAGGGGTGAGATACATTATGGTAGAGTCAATAGTGCAATAATTATATCTTGTCACTTAACTCTCTCTTTCATGCATTTAAACAAAGGAGAGGCACAATAAATCTTATTTATTAAAGTGAGAGTATAGATGACAAAAGTTTGGAAAACTGGATTTGAGCACTGATTTACTTATAACATAATAACAGAGTTTCGTGTTGCACAAGACTGGGAAAAAATACATAATTTTCTAAAGACTGCTTAGAAACAAGTAGGACAAAAGCAGCAATGGAAGGAGAGCCCACACTCGTTAATAAATATTTCTCTTTTAGATAAATTGATTCACTTCAAATTTGAAAATATTATTGGTTGTAACAAGCAACGTATTATCTAATTCATTACCTGTATTTACTGGGTACGTTTGGCTTTGTTATTAATTTGATTGTATAAACAATGAAATAATAAAAAAGCTTATTTTATTTATCTTTTGAAGTTTTGAGATTAAATGCAGTTTATATGAATGATATTTTGATGAGATCTCAAGCTATCTTTGAAATAATCACGTTCATTCTGATGGTGACTTTCATGCATTATTGCACAATGTCAAAGTTCTTATCACAAAAAGTTCATAAGAAAAATGCTAGGTTAATCAGAGATTTTATTTTCTGAAAATCTTTCCACAAGTCCTCCACTGTACATGGAAATCAGCTTTCAAGATCATACTCAAGCAACACAAAAGGTCCAAAAATATGTTGGAGCTACATCCAAAATATTGTACCAATATTTCATCGAATATGTTTGCTCTGATTCTAGTGTATTCAGTCACCTTTTTTATTGAAACAATTACCAATTTTAAGATACAACTGATAGCCTGTGAACATCTGATTCATGAACTTTCATCAACTTCCAATCCCAGATTATTAAATTATTAACAACAGTACATATGACTAGCTTTAGTGCAATAGGTTTCGAGATTGGAAGATTACAATCATAATGGCATCTACTCTGCAAATGAATATATTGCTCCAGATCAGACTGTTGCTGTCCCAAATGCTTTGCTGTATTTATTTTTATGGAAAACACTGAAGGATCTTTTCTTCCAAACATTGTGTCCTTTGGTTGTACATCATTTAACAATCTTATTGTATTCATATTTCTTTGCATTATTTTATAAAACACACTTACATAAAGTACAATTAACCATATATGGCTACAAAAAACACATACAGATTATAAAACGTTCATTTTCATCATAAATAAATATGGACATAGCTTACAAACCATTACAATTGAAATATCTGAAAGCAGACTACATTTGAAGTCAGTGATAAATGTCTCAAATTGTAGTTGTTCACACAGTTTAACTTCCTTGCAGAAGCATTAACTATGATAAAGGTTTAATTACAACTTTGGCTACATTCATACAGACAATCCTCAAATTGAATAACAGAGGAGAAACACTGTTCCCCTTGTTAACTGAAAAACAAAACATTCTCTTGTTAACAGAAGGAAAAAGAGCTCTGTTTGATACATACAGTTATTGAACAGAAAAAAGATGAAGACAATCATTCAGATGCATTAGATGCATCACAGGTCAGAATAACATACTTTATCAACTTATTTTCAGAATCATTACTCACAGTAGCTTTATTTAACATAATTAATGAAAAAGGCAGCACAATGCTACCACAAAAGCCCTCATTATTGTTTTTATCTCACCTATCTTCAACACTGTCAAATACTTGATTGTTAAAATATGCATCTGTGAGTAGATTTCAAGACGTTTCCCTGTTAGCCAATGTTGAATATGTCTTCACTTAGGATAATTTGACATAGAAAAATTCAATTTGTCCAACATTTCCGATTTCATTACAGTTTACATACCTGTTTGATAATATTTCCCTACAGCCTTGGCATATGACGAAAAAGCAAGAAGGAAAAATACCGAAGATAAGATCTCTGCCCTCCCCACTACTCCAGTCACCTGTAACCACAAAACAAATCTGGTTGAACTTTACATTTTTGGGGCAGAATCAAAAACAGTAATTTTATGCTGTATCTGACTACCTCGTGAGTACCCGTGTATTTTACTACCACTATCAGCTAAAGACATAAGTGAAAAAAAAATATTCTAAGTTAGTTCAATGTGTTTCAACAATCTGTAATCTAATTCGATAATACTCCAGAATTTCAACAAAAACGTGTAAAACTTAAACTTACCGCCTCAGTGTGGATAGGATGGATTGCAAAAAGGATAGCAGCAACAAAACTAGCACCCTCTGCTAAGAAAAGTCGCGTTACTCTAAAAAGGAACAGGTAAATAAACATGCTTAATATACAGTTTTTATGCTAACATTTAACACGAAAACTTCCAATAGGAAATGTGCTTTTAAAGATATGAAAGTATAACAATATTAAGGAGGACAAGAATCGCCAGAGAATACATCTATCCGCCACGCAAAATTCCAATATGGGGAATTTTGACTATAGAAAAATCGCGAAGAACATGGAAGAAAAAAATAAAACAGTCTCTACAAGTGCAAGAATGGGTCTTTCTGCCAAAAATCTAAGTAAATTGGATGATGTACATATGAATAGTTCACACAAACCCCGGATTGTGTTTTATTTATTGAAAGATTTAACTAAAGACAAAAATTCCAAAATTATTCATATTTATGTTTCGGACATGCAGATTATCTTTGTACTAAAAACCACATAAATTGTTCGAAAAATCTTTTGACCCCTTCTCTGAAATGACTAAAAAGAAGCATGTCCCTCATTTTGTGTGTAGATGGATGAGACCTGTATCACATAAGTATTTTTGTAACAGATCCCATGTTAATTGATCAAAATACAGCGGAGTACTTGTTTTGAAAAGCATTTTGGCCCCTATAATTACAAAATATTGACAAGTATACTATTTCTGTTTGTCAATGTGAGGGATCTGCAAAAAAATATCCTTGCACCAAAACCCATATAAATTGGTCAAAATACGATCGAGTAATTGAACAAAATAACCAAAACTCTAAATAAGCAAATTCAACTTCTTGTAAATCACATATCTCAAGACAGTTGAAATGGGGTGTGTTGTTTTTTTCTTATAGCAAAGCCACGTCGGGCTATCTGCTGGGCACAGCCGAGGGGGAATCGAACCCCTGATTTTAGCGTTGTAAATCCATAGACTTACCGCTGTACTAACGAGGGGCCGTTGAAATGGATATTAAAACTTTTATTAATATAAAGAAGAGAACAACGTTTCGACCTTCTTAGATCATCTTCAAGTTAATAAAGAGAAAATTTGTAACTGACCGTTACCGCACTCACTTCTCAGGGACAGGATTGTAAACATATATGGGATTGTAGGTGGCGTTGCAGTTAGATATTAGTTTATAATGAGTATAGGTATAAAGGGGTTACTTTATATTGGTTTAATTTTGATTCTAGTTGTTGTATAAGTAGGGCTTCTTTTATTTTACATTTGTTTATATTTGTTTCCCATCTCAATGTTTTCTATGGTTATGCTGTGTTTATTTAATTTGCAGTGTTCAAAAACGTGTGAAGGTATTATTTTATGTCATTTGAATATGCTTCCCATTGTTCTGCTCGTTTCTCCAATGTAAAAGTCGTGACAGATGTTGCATTGGTGTTGCGTTTGTCAGTGACAAGCTATACTAACTAATAGCTTAACATCTAACTGCAACGCCACCTACAATCCCCTACACGTTTACAATCTTCTCCCTATGAATTGTGCTTGGCAACGGTCAGTTGCAAACTCTCTTTATTAACCCAAAGATGACCTAAGAAAGTCGAAACGTTGTTCTCAACTTTATGTTAATAAAAGTTTTAGCGCCAACATCAACCATCTTGAGACATATTTTTACTTCACGTTGGTTTCTCATGTTCAACGTATGGAAATATAGTACCACTTTTCATCTTGATTGTTGCAAATATGACTGCGCAGGACCCCAAAATATGTAATTCTGGATTGTTTGGTTTTAGTTTCAATAAAATTCTTAAAACGGTCTAAACCAAAAAATAAACAAATAAAGGAGCATCTTGGCGAATTGGACCAAGGTACAACCCTAACAAACCTCAAGTCAATCCACCAAAAACTGAGGGAACCGTGGTTGACTAAAGTATGTGGAAGAAAAAGGAAAGAAAGAAGAAGAAATAACAACAGAACAGTATTTTTCTCTGCGGAGACATAATAATATTTAATAAAACTTATAAACAGCAAAGTTCTTGCACATACCAATCATTCGCTTTTTACAAATATAAAACAGATGTTTTCAAGATTTTCTTTCAGAACACAGAATATATTTTTATTATTTTGAAAAATCTCCAGAACGTGAACCATCAGTTGCAGAAGTACTCCATAACATATCAGTTTATATATCACAAACCAACATTATTCAAGACATTACTTTAGGCTTAACGTTATGTTTTATGACAAATTAAAATAATTAATAATTATTATCATACTTCACCAATAAAAGGCGTTCACTCCATAACAACATTACCAAAGGATTTTTAAAATTAAGCACTGTTATGTTTGCTTAATATAATTATTAAAATTATCAATAAACTTAGAATGGGAATTATTCGTTCAAAATATACCAATAATTTTATGACTTACCTAAGGAAGAGAAGACAGGCAATTACATGAAGAGTAACATTGATCAAGTGGTAACTGAAAGGCTCAAGCTCACTTAGCAAATAATTGAATCGGAATGTCAGAACACACAGGGGTCTGTAGGACTTGTGACTGTGCTCCTGTGCATAATTAAAAAATATTGCATTTTAAAATGTTCGTTTTTTGTTTTTTATTTCGCACAAAGATACTCGAGGGCTATCCGCGTTAGCAGTCCCTAATTCAGCAGTGTAAGACTAAAGAGAGGGCAGCTAGTCATCACCATCCACCGCCAACTCTTGGGCTACTCTTTTACCAACGAATAGTGAGATTGACCGTCACATTATAACCCCCCCCCACGGTTGAAAGGGCGGGCACGTTTAGCGCGAAGGGGATGCGAACCCGCGACACTCAGATTACGAGTCGCACGCCTTAACACGCTTGGTCAGGTCTGGCCTTTTAAAAGGGAAATATATTCATTATCATTATTAACTTCTATGTTTATCTATCACTTTAATGAATGTTATTATGTTGTAAGATAACATTTTAACTCTGATCATAACATTTTACTCACGCAAATACATTATACACACACATACACCAACACAAAAGAGATTTTATAATAATTCACTGTATAAAATGCTGTAATGGTTGTTTCACACACAAAAAAAACGTTTACCATTTTTCTCCCTGTTAGATATAGTTCTAAAAAATAAACAAATAATATTTCTAATAATAAATTATACATTATTTGAGCAGTAATTTCAGTAAGTTGTTGGGTAATGTACCATGTACTTTCTTCGGTAATATTGGTTTACGTTGTTGTTACGCAAGTATTTTGTTTTTTTTATGTTATAAAAGTACAGTCGTGTTTTGTTACAATAATATGACATGAAGTTTCTTGTCGTTTAGGTCCACTTAATGTTAAATTTAAGAATTATTAGTGGTATTACGTCCGATTTGATGGTAAGTAATCAACTTTTAGAAAATTAAATTTGGAGACAGCTTGAATGGGTAATGAAAAAACTGTATGACAAAAGCTCGTCGAAACGTTAAATATTTGTTACTTGCAGTCTAGTTTTTCATTACCGATTCCGGTCATTTGCAAAAATTTTAACTAATAGTCTATGAACGTCCTGTTTTGTTAGTTTAATGTTGTTTCTCTTTAATAGTCTTTTCCGACTACTTGAGTTTTTAATTATCTTAATATTACATTTTAGTTTCTAATCTGGTCTGTAGTCCTAAGAACTGATGATGAGATTTGAATCCAGGTGAGAGTAGACGTATTTTCCACCAGTAATGTTGGCTGTTTATGGTGCCTTTGGCTTGTATACGTGTGTTTATGTTTTCTTATAGCAAAGCCACATCGGGCTATCTGTTGTGCCCACAGAGGGAGATCGAACACATAAGTTTAGATTTGTAAATTCGTAGATTTACCGCTATATTAGCAGGAGACAGGTGTCTTTGGATTTATATTTATGTTTTCAGGTGTATTTAATAATAATTTCAATGCTTAGTTGGCTGGATCGTATTGTTTCCTTTTTTTCCTTTTTCCCTGTTTGCTCAGACGGAAGTTTTTTATTCTACTGTATTTGTAGACGTACCTTCTATTTCTCACATCGATGCACTGGAGTTGGTCAATTTCTTCTTTGTAAGAAAGCATATTATTACTAATATCATAAGATTTTTGATTAATGTTATTTCAAAAGGCACTACATTTCTGAAGAACACAAACAACCCAGAAACAGAGTCTTTAGTACTCTTTATGTAAGAGTAACAAATTACACAGTTGAACGTTTAGAACAGCGAAATGACCTCCTTAAGCTTATGTGCAGTAACGTGTTGACAAAGTAAAGGTCCGGCATTCTCAGGTGAGTTAAGGCGTTCGAAGCGTAATCTGAGGGTCGCGGGTTCGAATCCCCATCACACCAAACATGCTCACTCTTTCAGCCGTGGGGGCGCTATAAAGTGACGGTCAATCCAAATATTCGTTGGTAAAAGAGTAGCCCAAGAGTTGGCGGTGGGTGGTGATGACTACCTGCTTTCCCTCTAATCTTACACTGCTAAATTAGGGATGGCTAGCACAGATAGCCCTCGAGTAGCTATGTGCGAAATTCAAAAACAAACAGACAAAGCATTACAAACTTTCAGACTTACCATTGAGCAAAGGGAAGGCATCTCAGATGTATGTTGAAGTATATGTTAGTTGTTAATAACTTAAAGTCGAATCAATACCTCTCTGAGTATAAACCATATCAGACGTAAACCAAGCTCAATTAATGAAACGTAAGTAGAAAACGTTTGTCGTATGTGAAAATTTCATAGCCCTCGTGTAGCTTTGCGCAATATTAAAACAAACAAACACAAAGTGAATTCTATGGCTGCCATAGAGACCCTTTAGACTTCAAAAAGCAATTGCAATGAAAACCAGTCGTTCTCTTGAGCCGTTAAAAATATAAAGGACAAATACCTGAAATTTATGAAGGTACACAAGGCATTATTTCCACAAACTTCCAACACATTAAAATCAATAGCTGTTTTTGTGAGGAAAATGTTTGATAAAAGTAGAATCACTTTTTTTCTCCAGTTTCTTGGTAAATCTTATTAATTTTAACTTGATTATTTAGAATTAAGCTAAAAGCTACACAATGAGCTATTTGGGCTCTGCCCACCACGAGTATCAAAAACCAATTTATTGTGGTGTAAATCTGCAGACATACCAGTGTGCCACTAGGGAGACTTCCTGGTATAACTCCAACATTCTTTTTATGTCTTTGGTCTTCTTGCGTTTAGTCTTAAAAGCCAAAGTCAACACACACTGGGGGGCTTTTGGGAAGGTAATCGAGATGTGTGGCCCAAGACTAATCTTATGGCTCTTCTCTAAGGTTATTACATTGAAACTTGTGATGTCAGGAAATAGTGAGTAAAGGTGGTTATCAGACTAACATCGGTGACGCTAAAGGGAGTACTTCTAAAATTAGATTGGTTTGATTCGAAATTTCGCGCAAAGCTACATGAGGGCAATCTGCGCTAGCCGTCCCTAATTTAGCAGTGTAAGACTAGAGGGAAGGCAGCTAGTCATCAACACATACCGCCGACTGTTAGGTTACTCTTTTACCAACGAATAGTGGGGTTGACCGTCACATTATAATGCCCCCACGGCTGAAAGGGCGAGCATGTTTGGTGTGACCGGGATTCGAACCCGCGACCCTCGGATTACGAGTCGAACGCCTTAACACACTTGGCTATGCCGAGCCAGAGGAAAACTTAAATGTACTGAAATATTATCGATAGCGGCTTAAAACCAGCTAGTTTATTTTAGAAAATAAACCACTACAGATTTGAAACTATGAAAATGCATGCTTCAAATGTGACACCACTTTTAAGTTATCAGTGTTGCTAATAATAAGAATTTACAGTTTATTTATTGAATAACGGGTGCTATTTGCAAGGGCAAAACAAATAGAACGTATTGAAAATCGTGAAATTGAAACACTCATTGTCTGGCGTTTATAACATAACAGTAAAACCAAATCGCACGTGTTTGTTTTAATTACTGCACTTTGTCACTTTTTACGCTGTAAAAAGTAGGACCACTCTTTTCACGTTTGAAGGGTGGAAACAGTTTTATTCTTTGAAGAATTACGCGGTGGAATAATTCAGTATCGAAACTAAACATAATTCAGATGAGTTCAATCAATATACAGATATTATTTACGATTCATTTTTTTATTGCATTAGTTCACGAGACACACAAAAAGCAGAAATTTCCGTTTTTAACTCCCTTAGCGATTACTCTGACTTACTAAATCCTTTCGTCTTGGTCACGCGTTTATTAACAACTGTATTTCTTTTCGTCATTTTGTCTGGAACAAAGCAAGAAGTCATGCTGGCAATTCATTTCGATCACTTGCGAAACTCGAGACCTAAAATCCCGTTTCATGACAAGTGGAAGTGATACTGTTCTGACTGAGAAAGGTACCATACTATTATTTGTGCGTGCAAGTCACATAGTAAATCTTGTATGTCTTAATCCAGCTTTCTCATTTTCTCATAAATGCCACTTAACTTTGTTCTTCAAGGTTCGCGAAGAGAACAATGTGAAACATCGAACGTCCAATCAATCATGATTTTTTTCTGGGTTTATTTTTGCATTTTATCCTCTAAAGACATCGGTTTGCAAATCGTTAGACAAATCATGTTAAAAACCTAAATGTTACATTATTGAAATACGCGTCCTTTGCATCATCCTTTAGTCATTATGGACATGTCTTTCTGTCGGTGTTTGGGTAAGAAAAGTTCATACCTTGGAAGGTCAGGTTCTCTTTGACCTCTTTCTCCTCCCAGTACTTATGTTCTTGACAGATTGGTATTTATAACCTGTAGAACCGAATATTATATTGATCCTTTTAAGGACAATGTCCATGTATTGTAGCTCATATATAGTGATTATTTTACTCTATCAGCAGAATGTCAAGTTTGTTGGTGGCATTTTTTTTTATTGTTTAATACATATATATATATGTGTGTGTGTATTATTATTATCATTATTATTTTTATATATTTTATATTTAAAATATAAACTAACTGGGGAGAGATATTTAGGACTAACTTCATCATGTATGAGGTACCTATCTAGTTCGCATAGTAATTCGTTTTTCATCCAATTCTTATAAAAGTACATTATTGTATACTATGTAGGAGTCTATCTGGTATGGTTGATATGTTCGAGTGTTTGTGAATGAATTGAGATGATGTAGTTCTTGGAACTCTGTATCCAGTTGTGAGAAGTGTGTTTTGGATTGTTTGTAGTTTAGTTTTGATTGTTTTATTACTTACAATTATCCATGCTGGAGCTGCATAGTCTATTACAGGTCTAATGTATGTTTTATATATTTTTAGTATGTTATCTGTAGATACTCCACTTTTTTTACCAGTTAGACTCCCACCATAGTTAGTTCTTCGTCAGACTTTATTTTTAATTTCGTTCACATGATTGATCCAAGTTAGTTTTGAATCATAAGTCAGACCTAAAAATTTTGCCGATGGGGCAGTCTGAAGTAGTGTGCCATCCATATATAGTTCTGTTGTTTTTGTGTATTTTGTTAATTTCGTAAAGACTACGAGTTGTGTTTTTGCTGTGTTTATTTTTATTCTATATTTTTGACAGTATTCACTTATTCTATTCAGTTACGGTTGTATGTTAGTGGCTGCTATCGTGGGTGTTGCGGCACTATTCCAGACTGCCACATTATCTGCGAACTTTGAGGAGAATCCATGATTCGGATCCCTCAGTGACATATTGTTTACATACATGATGAAGAGTACAGGGCTAACCACCCCTCACTGAGGGACACCAGCTTCAGGAGTAAAGTATTCAGAAAAGGTACCCTCAGCATTTACTCCACAAAGTCTTTTTTCCAAAACGTTAGAAAACCAGCGAATAATTCCTCGCGGTCGTTCCATTTCATTTATTCAGAACCTTAGACCATCTTCCCATACAATGTCGAATGCTTTCTCGATATCAAGGAAGCAAGCGACTGTACATTTTTTTTTAATTAAAGCTATCTATTATGGTTTCGGTTAATCTGATTAGGTGGTCTGTCGTTTGTCTAAATTTCCTGAATTCATTTTGTTCTTTTGGTAATTTTGATGTTATCTCCAAGAATGTGGGGAGTCTATTACTGATTATTCATTCGAGAATTTAGTCTAAACAGCTGGTCAGGCTGATTGGTTGGTAGCTATTACATGTACATAACTTTTTTTTTTTTTAATTTCGCGATTTATCTGCGCTAGCCATCCATAATTTAGCAGTGTAAGACTAGGGGAAAGGCAGCTAGTCATCATCACCCATCCGCCAACTCTTGGGCTACTATTTTACCATTGAATAGTGGAATTGACTTTCACATTACAACTCTCCCACAGCTGAAAGGGCGAGCATGTTTGGTGCGACGGGGATACGAACCCGCGACCCTCAGAATACGAGTCGCACGCTTTAACCCAACAAGCCATGCCGGGCTTACACCACTTTTATAACACCAAGAAACCCTCATTAACCAAACTAATTTTGAATTAAACACGAAATTTGATTCAAGGATGATTATCTTCTTAAAAATTAGAATGTAAAAATACATGTTAGCAGATTAAAATCAACAGGAAGATATCTTTATATACTACCTTTGCTATTAAAATACGTTTTACAAACTTAGATTCATATTATTTATTATACTTCACATTTTGTAGGTTTTTTATTAGATTCAAGAGTTTGTATTTTACTTATGCGATTACACACACACACACACATATTTATGTTTCTTTGTTTTGTAATTTTGTGCAAACCTAATCAAAGGCACTCTGCGCTGACCGTCTCTAATTTACCATGTCAAGACTAAAGAGAAGGCACAACTTAGTCATGTTTGGTGTGATGGGGATTTGAACCCGCCACCCTCAGATTACAAGTCGAGCGTTCTAACCTCCTGACTTTTTTATTTAGCCATCAATTTGACATCAATATTTAAGCTGATTAAAATATAAATTAAATCTGCTTTGATTTCTAATATTTTAATAAAAATTTAAAATCGAGTTAAAAATTCACTGAGACTTCAAGGAATGGAAAAAGCAAACCCCAAAACTGTTGAAATTTGATGTGTATGTGAATTCATGTCAAATGCGAAAGTATAAATGTATTCTAAAAGCGGCTGGTATAGGTTAAAATTTTATTAATTAAAGTACGAAACAAGGTTTCGACCTTCTTCGATAACTTTCAGGTTAACAGAAAGAGTTTGAAACTGACCGTTGCTTGGTTCATGTCATGGGACGAGAGTTCAAACGAGTAAGAGATTGTTTTAGGCATTTCACTAATATTTTAGGTTATTATGGAACTCTGCAAATCAAAAAACTCAACATAACCAAAGAAAACACAAACACACTAAATAGAGAAACAAACACAAACATACTAAATAGAGAAACAAACACAAACATACTGAGAAGAGAAACAAATACCAACATACTAAGAAGAGAAACAAATAAAAACACGAACATACTAAGTAGAGAAATAAACACAAACACCAACATACTAAAAAGAGAAATAAATACAAACACGAACATGCTATGTAGAGAAACAAACACAAACACCGACATACTAAGTAGAGAAATAAACACAAACACCAACATTCTAAGTAGAGAAACAAACATCAACATACTAAGTAGAGAAACAAACATCAACATACTAAGTAGAGAAATAAATAAAAACACGAACATACTAAGTAGAGAAATAAACACAAACACCAACATACTAAGTAGAGAAATAAATACAAACACCAACATACTAAGTAGAGAAACAAACACCAACATACCAAGTAGAGAAACAAATACAAACACCAACATAAAGATCTGTTCAAAAAATGCGCGGACTGTTGGTTTCAGGGAAATCCGCTTGGTGACAGTCCATTGAAGATGATGAGCGTCCTTCCACGTCAACTGACGACCCACAAGTCGACAAAATCAACACCCTGGTGCGGGCAAACCGACGTCTGACTGTCAGGGAGCTTGCTGAAGAGTATTGGATATCAGTTGGATCTTGTTACGAGATTTTGACCAAAAAATTGAAGATGTACCGCGTTGCTGCGAAATGTGTACCTCAGAACTCGTGAGATTTTAGCCAAAACACTCGATCACTGTTCTTCCCCACCCCCCTACTCACCTGACCTTGCTCCTTGCGATTTTTCTTGTTTCCCAAACTCAAAAAACCTTTGAAAGGAAGAAGATTTGAGACGATTCTCGAGATTAAGGTAAATGCGACGAAGGAGTTGGAGGACATTACAAAAGAAGCGTACCAGGACTGTTTCAACAAGTGGAAACACTGTTGGGAAAAGTGTGTGCGTTGGGGAGGAGAGTACTTTGAAGGGGTCCCAGACCTGTTTCTTCTAAATAAAGTACATTTTGTTTTATGACGTAAGTCCATGTATTTTTTGAACAGCGCTCGAACTAAGTAAAGAATTGTTTGTTTTGGAATTTCGCACAAAGCTACTCGAGGGCTATCTGTGTTAGCGAGGGAGGGCGAACATGTTTGGCGCGAACTCGCGACCCGCGGATTACGAGTCGCGCGCCTTACGCGCTTGGCCATGCAAAGCCCTCTAAGTAAAAAAACAAACATGAACAAACTAAGTAGAGAAACAAATACAAACACGAACATACTAAGTTGAGAAACAAACGCAAACACGAACATACTGAGTAGAGAAACAAATATAAACACCAACATAGTAAGTATAGAAGCAAACACAAATACCAACATTCTAAGCAGAGAAACAAACACAAACACCAACATACTAAGTAGAGAAACAAACACAAACACGAACATACTGAGTAGAGAAACAAATACAAACACAAACATGGAGGTCTGTTAAAAAAATACGCGGACTGTTTGAATTGTGCGGCTCCAGTTGGTTTCAGGGAAATCCACTTGTGTCGCTAGGTTTGCACAGATCAGCTGATTACGACGCCATTTTCCGATTGCAGATATCTTCATTTGTGTTTTAGCTACGTGGTTTTAAGTGAAGTGCGATTTTTTTCGTTTGGCGGATTTCAGAATGAATGACCTGAAGGAGCAACAACTTGCTGTAAAATTTTGTGTTAAACTTGGAAAATCTGCGACTGAAACTTTTGCTATGCTTAACACGGCTTACGGTGATGTTGCTATGAAGCGTACGGTATGTTTCAAGTGGCATGAATGTTTTACGGATGGTCGACAGTCCATTGAAGATGATGAGCGTCCTTCCACGTCAACTGACGACCCACACGTGGACAAAATCAACACCCTGGTGCGGGCAAATCGACGTCTGATTGTCAGGGAGCTTGCTGAAGAGTGTGGGACATCAGTTGGTTCTTGTTACGAGATTTTGACCAAAAAATTGAAGATGTACCGCGTTGCTGCGAAATTTGTGCCTCAGAACTCGTGAGATTTTAGCCAAACACTCGATCACTGTTTTTCCCCACCTCCCCCTACTCACCTGACCTTGCTCCTTGCGATTTTTTCTTGTTTCCCAAACTCAAAAAACCTTTGAAAGGAAGAAAATTTGAGACGATTCCCGAGATTAAGGCAAATGCGACGAAGGAATTGGAGGACATTACAAAAGAAGCGTACCAGGACTGTTTCAACAAGTGGAAACACTGTTGGGATAAGTGTGTGCGTTGGAGAGGAGAGTACTTTAAAGGGGTCCCAGACCTGTAACTTCTAAATAAAGTACATTTTGTTTTATGACGTCAGTCCGCGTATTTTTTTAACTGTCCTCGTACTAAGCAAAGAAACAAACACAAACACAAACATACTGAGAAGAGAAACAAACACAAACAGCAACATTCTAAGTAGAGAAACAAATACAAACACGAACATACTAAGTAGAGAAACAAAAACAACCAGTATAAAGGAACACATACCTGTATTAATTAATAATCTAATCTAACTGCAACGCCATCTACACTCTCGTCCCGAAGACATGTAACCAGCAACAGTCAGTTTCAAACTATTTTTGTTAACCCGAAGAAGTCAAAAGAAAACAAGAAAAAGGGCAAATCAAGACAATACATGGACATTGTCCTGAAAAGGGCCGAAGTGTTGTGAGATACTCTTGCTCAAAAGCACTACAATAACAACAAATTCTTAATAGTAGCCGACACGAAAGCTAGGAACGGAGGAAAAGGTTTTGTGCACCTGACCCTCCTGGGTATTTAAAAATTAAACATACCCAAAAACCCACAAAGAAGAAGCGAAGCGAAGTTCAAAACGTTGTTCTGCAGTTTATTTTAATTAGAGTTTTAATACATAGACCCGCTGTCTTTATAATATATTTCTACTTCAAGTTGTTTTGTCTCCATCATAGAATACACAAGTGTGCAATGTGGCCCATATGTTTTATAATTAGAAAAATTCAATTCAGACATCCTTGAAAATTTAGTTCATGTTGTATTTCATTTTAAAACATTTTTAAACCAGAGGGCGCTCGGTAGGGCGATATCTCCGTCACGCAGCGATTGATCATATTCGTCTGTCAAATAATACAAACAAAGGAACAAAAAATACGGACTGTTTTTCTTACGATATTTAGGAATACTGTTCTACACATATTTACTAAGTTTACCTAAAGTATAATTATTTTTAACGAAGTATAAAGCAAAAATATTGTTAAAAAAATCGGTCTGTATATTAACAGATAGGAATGTTTTTTTTTAAATTTTCATTACCTTGGCCCTCCATAAACTAATCACGTTTAGTTGTAGTCCAAATGTATACCAACTTTCATCCAATTACATATGTACCCCGCTGGTACATCCTACGCATTTACAGCGCTAGAATCAGGGGTTTGATTCCCCTCGGTGGACTCAACAGATAGCCCAATGTGGCATTGCTATAAGAAAAAACACACACATCCCTGATACTTTTAGCTGTTTTCGAGAATTTTTGCAGGCAAAGACACACCGGCTGAAAAATAAGCCCTGTTCACCTTCGATATTACATAAAAATTTCAATAAAATACCACAAGCAATGGTTATTGGAGATGACTTGAGAAAGGTCATAAAGTAGACATTGATAAATGCCTTTTTTTCTCATTTGTAGAATTTTATTTATTGTGAATTTCAAATAATTGTCCAATCTAAATTTGATTAATGTGAGAATTTGCAATAAATTTTAACTGTTGGTATCGGAGTGTTAATAACTACGTCACTTACATCTGTTCTAAAATGCTTCATGACCTTTTTGAATAGAGATCCCCTTGTATGCACCTGTAAATGATACACAAAGCCCCTTCCTGAAACAATACAAATATGAGGTTACTTTCATTACGTTCATAATAACCTAATAAACTTGTTTGTTTGTTTTTTGAATTTCACGCAAAGCTACACGACGGCTATCTGCGCTAGCCGTCCCTAATTTTGTAGTGTAAACTAGAGGGAAGGCAGCTAGTCATCACCATTTACCGCTACCTCTAGAGCTTCTCTTTTACTAACGAATAGTCGGATTCACCGTAACATTAAAACGCCCCCACGGCTAAAAGAGCAAGCATGTTTGATACGACGAGGACTTGAACCCGCAATCCTCGAATCACGATTCGAACGCTTTAACCCACCTGGTCATGCAGGGCCAACCTAACAAAGAAACATAACTTTGAACAAGAAACACGCAGTATTAAGTTGGTATGTGATTTTAATGTTAAATTCGACCTATACCAGTTGATGTGAACGTGAAGAAGGAAAGGAGCTAGTGAGTTCCTTGGACTTGATGGCCCTTGGGTGATCATGTGACTCTTGGAAGTAAAAGCGAATCCCACCTGTCACGCGCGTTGCTTTGTACCGATCCTCATAAAAATTAACCTGATGGATTTCATGTGGTTACAAACTGAAATAAACTTTTTATTCTTTCGTCTTTTGTTCTTCTTTACCCACACAAAACGTACCACTGTTGAACGTGGAGTTAGAAACTGATAAAACTGGTCTATTATGCTAAGCCTATTGGAACTTGCTTTTTCTCTAGAAAGCTTGTTGTTTGTTTTGGAAATTCGCACAAAGCTACTCGAGGGCTATCTGTGCCAGCCGTCCCTAATTTTGCAGTGTAAGACTAGAGGGAGGGCAGCTAGTCATCACCACCTACCGCCAACTCTTGGGCTACTCTTGCGCCAACGAATAGTGGGATTGACCGTCACATTATAACGCCCCCACGGCTGGGAGGGCGAGCATGTTTGGCGCGACTCGGGCGCGAACCCGCGACCCTCAGGTTACGAAGAGCACGCCTTAACACGCTTGGCCATGCCGGGCCCGAGAAAGCTTGTTAAGAGCTAAAATAGAAAAAGGAAGAAAGGAAATAAACAATGTTAAAATGATGGGAAAACGAGGGAGTATTCGTAAATTTAATGTTCAAATGCATGGGACTAAAGACTTTTTTGGGCTAACACAGGTTGAGGACACTGACCTAAGTGGCTGAGATTTGAAATTATAGGTTCAGCTAACCTTGTTTGACAGACAGATTTCAATGAAGTCTCTTGGACCCTTCGTAAAGATACTCTGCTCTAGAGATGTAAAATGTTGCCTTATTTTAAATAATGTGTGTATTAAAAGCAGATGTTGTTCGAACAATTCTGGTATCCAGGGTATTCTTCAAATACGGATACTTTCACCACTGGTAAAAGTTTGGTAAATAAACAAATAATAACCTTTTATACAAATATTCTGACCCATTCAGAAAATATTAAAATTATCTGTATATACTAATATTTAACATATTATGTAATCATTCAGAAAAACTGGTGCCCAAAATGTTATCTATAAAGTTTCGTATGAAACTTAAGGTACTTGTTGATTTACTTTTATATACTTAATTTGTTTTGTTAATAAAATAATCCTCTTTTTTATTGACCATATGACTCTGAATGAAGACGAGATCGAGTTTTATGTACATCATAAGGTTTACTGATTTGTACCCTCAACTAGATGTAATAGCAAAAAATACTATCACTATAGTCTATAGTAAAAAAGGTATAAGGTATTTTTTACATTCGTGTCTTGAAAATTACAATCCTTGTTGGAATTCTACAGTTTTTTTCACTTTCGCCGTTAATTTATTTAAGAAAATGTTCTTTAAACTGGCAGAATAAGGAAATAATGGAAACATAATATATAAAACCTGGCTATACATCAACCACTATTACAGATTTACAGATAGAAAACACATGGATGATTTGGGCTGGCTTTGTTCAAATTAACAACAGAAAAGAGTGCACAAAACTGGAAGGTAATATTAAAGGTCTACATTAAAAGAATAACTCGCATCAAAAATAACTTTAAATCATTTACCTGATCCTTGTTTAAACCATAAGAAATTATGAATTAAATATTTGCATGTCTGAGAGCTGCGAGAAATGGTAAGATAAGTAATATAGTGGATATTAATATTAATAAAAGAGAAACAAGCAAAAAATATGCTGTAAAAAGACGTAAATCACTGCTATGATGGATGCAAAAAGACGTTACAATAAAAACTATAACAGGGAAGCCAAAATATGAAATTTAAAAGAAATATTCAAAGTATCTCATTTTGTTGTATTAAAGTATTATTGAAGCATGTTTGGATAATTAAGACCAACGCATATTGTATCTGATAAAGTGAACACTTTGTTCTTTTTGCACATAGAAAACTTATAAGGAATCACTGGTAAGAAGACATGTGTTGAATGTAAGTAAGAAACGAAAGATGCGCAAAAACGAGCATATAATTAGAACTGAATATATGTTGGCAGAAATTTTAATAAGTTAAATCAAACGAAGAAAAGCTGAATGATGTCATGAATAATTAAGTTAAAATGTACCATTTCATTGGTATTGTTTTAACATTCATTATTTTTTAAATTATTTAAGTGTTTTCCTGAACAATTTTAGATTCAAATGTCATATATCTACATTGACGATTTGGTGTCCGTTATTTAAATATTTGCAATTCCCTGTAATAAGAGCTTTCGAGTTTCTGAGTAAATATATAGAAGGTAGAAAATATATTCGTTATTATCAGTTGGTCCGGCATGGCCATGTGGTTAAGGCGCTCGATTCGTAATCTGAGGGTCGCGGGTTTGAATTCCCGTCACACGAAACATGCTCGCCCTTTAAACCGTGATGGCATTATAATGTGACGATTAATCCCACTGTTCGTTGGTAAAAGAGTAGCCCAAGAGTTCACGGTGGGTGGTGATGACTAACCGCTTTCTCTTTAATCTTACACCTCTAAATTAGGGATGATTAGCACAGATGGCTCTCGTGTAGCTTTGCGTAATATTAAAAAAACAAAAAATAATCATAATCCGTTTTGGAGAAATGTGTGAGAATCTGTTACTGTAGAAAAGAACAACAAAAAACAGTGATGGTGACTCGTTGCTTAGAAAACACTTTAAACATTTATTCTTTGTCTGGTTTGATTTCTATTTATTATTGTGCAGCAAAAATGAACTGGAGGTTTACATTTATGTTATTATAATTAACCGGAAATTGTTTGTGGGTAAATCTTGCAGTTCAGAAATATATAGTCAGAAGATTCTTAATTTATGTTCACAAATGTTTCAATCAGAGTTTTAATAGTTTGTGTAGACTATGCAGATTATTGTTCGATCACATCGCTAGATACTGTGTCTATTGTAATATTGCTCGTGAAATAATGCCATGTGTTTTATAGCGTCACATTAAACAACATTGTTTTATCTTCACAACACTTTCATCGTCATTTTCACGCGGACCTGTGTGACACAGGAACTTTTGTTTGTTTGTGAATTTCGCACAAAGCTACTCGAGGGCTATCTGCGCTAGCCGTCCCTAATTTAGCAGTGTAAGACTAGAGGGAAGGCAGCTAGTCATCACCACCCACCGCCAACTCTTGGGCTACTCTTTTACCAACGAATAGTGTGGATTGACCATGACATTATAACGCACCCGCGGCTGAAAGGGCGAGCATGTTTGGTGTGACGGGGATTCGAACCCGCAACCCTCAGATTATGGGTCGAATGTCTCAAGCAACTGCCCATGCCAGGCCCATAGAAACGTACCTGAACATTGGAAAATAGATACTTGAATTAGGGTAAATAGGGAAAACCATTGTCGTCAGCCCCTAGAACTGGGTAAGGCAGCATGATTGATTTGTTGTTTACCTTTAAGCGAGACATAAGCACGAGAATAGAAAACATGCAAATATAGATGGACATATAATTGAGACAAACATATTTACAACTCAGAGCATTGATTTGTCTGTTTGCAGTTAACTAGAAAGCTTCACAATGGGCTATCTTTGCTCTGCCCATTACGGGTATCTAAAACCGATGACTAGTGACATAAGTTTGTGTATATATTGATTTATATAAATAAAGTATGTATTTATATAAGTAGTATATAAATAATAGTACTAGACTTTATTGCATGCAGACATACGTACCCGTCCCTAGGGACGAGAACTTTAAGTTAATCTATCAATTAAAATTATTTCATTGACTTTTAAAAGGTTAATTGTGTTGTATTCTTGGTTTCACTTAGAGCCAAATCCCTCAGCTACTTATACCGTCCACCGTTAAAATTAATTCTTGAGTATTTCAGTTATGCTAAGAGTCGTTCGATAACAACATACAGTAACTTTACATTTGCATTAAAGTTACGTCACGTTTTGAACTGCAAATAACAGTGTGTTTGGTTCATAACAATTCAGTGTGGAATATTTGACTCCAACGTTGTTCACGTCTGTTCTCTCGTCACTTCAAAAGTGAATGTTGAGCTTTGTCTGCGTGCACAGCTTTTCAAACTGGAGACAGACGAACTCTGGAACAAACACAAGGGTTCGTTTTGTGCACGAGGTTGATGTCATTGTTTCAAAAGTAAAATTTTGTAGCTTCATAGTCTTTCGTTGTTTTGTTTTAAGATTGTTTGTAGGCTATCTGTGCTTTGTCTACCACGTGTATTGAAACCCGGTTTCTAGCAGTGTAAGTCCGCAGATATTTCTCTGCGCCACTAAGGGGGTTTCTAAATTTGACCTTAATATTTCATCGAAAATTTGTTTTCTCGTTATTTTCATAAGGTACTCATTACAAAATATCTCCTGCTAGTTTTCTCCAGTTGTGTATTGTGTTTTGTGAACTTTTTCGATAGACTTCTTATAAGAACTGCTCGTGTTTCACGTATTATAAATTAATTCTATAACTGATAACTACGATAGTTGTATATAGTTGGGTTAGGGTCTCGGATATAGAGTTCTAAGGCTATCTTGCAGGCTTCAGTAGTTGGAACTTCTGTAAAGAGGGATATAACATCGAAATTGGTCCAACTATAGACATTCCCAGTAACCAGTTAGCAACCCTCATAGAATTCATCACAATAAACACAAATTTCATGTTCAACAACCAAAACTATATACCAACAAATGGCCTAAGCATGGGCAACCCAGTACCACCAATTCTAACCAATATTTTTATGACACAAGTTGAAACACAAGTAATTAATACAGCATTACATCCACCACTATACTGGTACGGATATGTAGATGACACGGTTGTGGGATTCAAATCTACAGAACACATACTTAATTTTTTCAATCACATTAACTCTATACATCCCAACATTAACTTCACATGTGAACAGGAAGAAAGCAATCAAATATCATTTCTTGACCTCAAAATTAGAAGAACCAACACACAATTCAAAACAGAAATCCACCGAAAAATCACCCATACTGGACTATACATTTCTTGGAACTCAGCACATGAAACAAAACAAAAACTCAACATACTAAGAAACCAAATTAATACAGCCATAAAACTATGCTCACCAGATAAAATTAACGATGAATTAGACAACATAAAACAATACTTCATTAACATCAATAAGTTTCCTCCACAAACCGTAGAAAACATTATACGCACACACCTAGACAGAAAGCAAAATCAACCAACAAAAGTAAATATATCTCACGAAACCATATACTGCTGTGTACCCTATATTCCTGACATCAGCAAACAAATAACCAACATTTGGCAAAAACTAGTAACAAAATATGACATTCCAGTTAATATTAAGTTTATTCAAAAAACAGGCACAAAACTGAGGTCTATACTATATAAGAATTACGCTGACAAACACCACACCAACATTATTTATAAAATACAATGTGATAACTGCCACGACTTCTATATTGGAGAAACAAGTAGAAAAATGGAAACCAGATTCAAAGAACATAAAAAGTCACCTTCATACGTTTTCGAACACTAAGTCAAATAAACACAACATAACCAAAGAAAACACTCAAATACTAAATAAAGAAACAAACATAAACAAACGTAAAATTAAAGAAGCCTTACTTATACAACAACTTAAACCCAAAATAAACCAATATAAAGGAACGCCATTATACCTATATTAATATTATAGATAAAATTATATATTCAAACATCGAACCCCGCCCTCTACATTGCGACACTCAGTTACACAACCCCTTCCAAACATATGGTCAGTTTCCGGTCAGTTACTTCTTTCTTTGTGAACCTGACGATGACCGAAGAAGGTCGAAACGTTGTTCGCTCTTCTATGTAAAATATTTTGTCAACCCAAACGAGCCGTTTTTGCGTATAAAATTCTCAACAAGTGGGTTTCTCGACATCACTGACAGGAGACTGTATATGGGGGCTGATACATGAAAGTGATTTATATTAAAGTCGCAACCCCGAAAAACCTGCCCTCCAGAGGCTCAGCGGTATGTCTGCGGACTTACACGCTAAAATCCGGGTTTCGATACCCGTGGTGGGCAGAGCACAAATAGCCCATTGTGTAGCTTTGTGCTTAATTCTACACAACAACAACAAACAACAACCCGATAAAACTGTTCATTTCTAAACATCTTTAGAATAAATAATGTAAATCTTGATTCATATGTTGTTTTATTCAGATCTTATGTAAATAAAAATGTGCAAATTTGCCCGTTTTTTACATTGAAAATAGTTTAATTTCTAAATTTCATTACTCAGGTCTCAAAAGCAAAGTTTGAAGGGAATAATGGCCATTTTCTGTATTTTTACAATATAAGCAATTAAGAAATAACACATACTATCCAGGAACAAAATTTGTGTCACATAATGCAATTGAACCTCAGATATTTTAGTGATGTAAGTCCGTTTTCCCATCGAGAGGCAACAACAGATGCAACAGTATCTCTCTTACAACAAACTCACGCTTGTACGGATCTGGGCTAAGCCAAGCAGAACTTTCAGTGTAACGACAAGAAGCTTCCGCCCCAAAGGCACAGCGGTATGTTTGTTGACATACAACGCTAGATTCCGAGTTTCGATACCCGTGGTGGGCAGAACACAGATAGCTCATTGTACAGCTTTGTGATTAATTACAAACAAACACACGTGTAATGACAAGAAAGTTGTGTAATTAGATACGAAACGCCGTAAGAGTAAAATGGGTAACAAACCCCCAGTCACGACCACCTGAAAGCATCAGGCACAGCTGTCTGTTATCAGTTACAATAACAGCTACTGTCCCCCGAAATATTTGTGTAGCTTTAGACACGGTGAGGAATTTATTGCATTTTTCAGTAAGTACAAATACCTTTATGCTAATAACATTTTCGCTGAACACGTGTTTAATTTGTCAAGAAATAAAGAACTACAAAGGAATCTAATTAATTTGTAGAAGTTTAGATTCTTTTAAAACAAGTTGCTATGGGCCAAATAAACAAAAATTCAAAATAATGTGCTCAAACTTTTAGTTGAAAATAGCGTTAAGAGTATCTGGTCAAACATTTATAAAATGCTGATGAAATGATGTGGTTAATGACTTTAATAAATTTAATTATCAAGATAAAAGTTTGTTTTCCTACGCAAATGTGAATTACTTGTATAGAAAAGTACACGTGAACAGAGAGAGTAATCATGGAATCATTCAGAATGTACATAAGTTTCATATACGTAAAAAAGACCCCTGCTAGTACAGCGGTAAGTCTACGGATTTACAAGGCGAAAAGAATGGGTTCGATTCCCCTAGGTGAGCTCAGCAGACAGCCCGATATGAGCTTGTGATAAGAAAACACACACACTCGTATAAAAAGAAAGCCCACAAAATAGTTAAATGCTGTGTTAAAGATACTTTTATAAACATAATAACAGATAGTGGTATGAGATAAATGTTTGTTTTGACTCTTTTCTTGAAAACATTGTGACTTTCAACTGATATCTCAACAAAAACTTGCAAGGTAATTTAGTAGTAAATTAAGTGACGTTAAAAAAGAAATTAACTGTAATTGTGGTTTAAAAACTGGTAACATATTTAATGATTAGAAAATTTTAAAATATTTAAAAATCAGTATTCTTCAAAAATAATAATCACTAAAAATAGAAAAAAGTGTAAAATGTGGTAAAAACAACACTATTTATGTTACAGTAGTCATATATATATATATATATATATATTCAGACAGTTACTGGCAGACGCTGTGTTATCTTTGCAATGTGGGTCCGATTTCTTGAGTCATTTCTAACACCCAGGTTATTTTATATCCCACATTATAGCTTGTACCCTGGGATCCTTTCAAGTAGTGCACTGTTTTTTTTATATGTTTTAATTTTTTTTTCGAATTGTTTTTAGGTTATAACAAACTGATATATATATATATATATATATGGGCCTGGCATGGCCTAACGCGTTAAGGCGTGTGCTTTGTAAGCTGAGAGTCTTGGATTCGCGCCCGAGTCGCGCCAAACATGCTCGCCCTCCCAGCCGTGGGGGCGTTATAAAGTTACGGTCAATCCCACTTTTCGTTGGTAAAAGAGTAGCCCAAGAGTTGGCGGTGGGTGGTGATGACTATCTGCCTTCCCTCTAGTCTTACACTGCTAAATTAGGGACGACAAGTACAGATAGCCCTCGAGTAGTTTTGTGCGAAATTCCAAAACAAAATACTTATATATACACTGCTGGCCAAAATAGTAAGGCCAATTAACGTAAAGAAAAAATATGCATTTTGCGTTGTTAGACTCGACCACTTAATTGAGCACAGCTTCAAAATAAGAAAATGGAAAATAAAAATAAAATTTTTAACATTTAAAAGGAAAATGTGAACACTCTGAAATTAGCCTAAATACTAGCTGGTCAAAATTTTAAGACCACACTAAAACGAAGTGTTAATCGGTAAACACGCAACGAAATTTAGTCATTTGTGTTCAAGCATTAGCGTTTTCAACATCTCCCACTGACATTTCCTGTGTTACATTGAATAAAAGCATGGCAAAGACTAAAAAGTTGACAGAGTTAGAACGTGGCAGAATTGTTGAGCTGCAAAAGCAAGGTTTCTCTCAACGTGCCATCGCTGGTGAGATTGAGCGTAGTAAAACTGCTGCTGCAAACTTACCCTGAGAGATACGGAACGATAATTTCAAGTGGTTGGCCTTAGAAACTTTCGCCGGCGTTGAGCAGAAGTATTCGACGGGTTGTCCAGAAGACACCAGCCAATCGTCGAACCAGATTAAGGCATTTACGGACTCAGAATGCAGCTCAATAACAATAAAACAGCATCTACAAAAGCCCTTAAAAACCGTAAACGTCTTCAAAGGCTACGTCTCCTTCCACAACACGAAACAGTTCGAAACTTTGCTGAGAAGCACCAAGTATGTGACGTAGAAAAGTGGACTAAGAATTTGTTCTCTGATGAAAAAAAAATTAACCTGGATGGTTCAGATGGCTTCCAACGTTACTGGCACGGTATGATTATCCCACCGGAGACATTTTCTACAGAACACAGTGGAGGAGGTTTCATCATGATATGGGGATATTTCTCATTCCATGGAACAATGAAGCTTTAGGTTATACGGGGGCGTCAAACAGCAGCTGGTTATATTGGCATATTGGAGAGAGCATCCTTATTGACTGAAGGCCTTCACTTGTGTGGAAATAGCTAGATCTTTCAGCAGAACAACGCTGCAATCCACAATGCCTGCAGGACAAAGGACTTTTTCATGGCGAATAACGTATTCTTTTGGGCCATCCAACGTGTTGGCCCGAACTGAACCCCATTGAAAATTTTTGAGGGTGGATGGCAAGGGAAGTCCATAGAAATGGACGTCATTTCCAAACAGTGCACGATCTTTGTGAAGTCATCTTTACCACTTGGAATAACATTCCAGCCAGCCTTCTGTAAACGCTTATTTCGACCATGCGAAAGTGAATGTTTGAAGTTATTCGCAGTGACGGCCGTGCAACTCACTACTGAAACCTATTGTTGGGTATTTTCTGCTCTGTTCAGGACTTCTTTTTGGTATGGTCTTAAACTTTTGACAAGTTTGTATTTAGACTAATTTTATAGTGTTCACATTTTTCCTATCAAATGCCAAAAGTTGTTTTTATTTTCCCTTTTCTTATTTTCATCTTACGAAGCTCTACTCAAATAAGTGGTTGAGTCTAACAAAGCAAAATCCTTTCTTTTTTTCTTTATGTTGATTGGCCTTAAGATTTTGGCCAGCAGAGAATATATACTGTTATACTATATTATTGAAATTTTATCTATGGGCCAAAACTAAATGGTCGACGAATGATAGTTTAGATCCGGGACACTGTGGACTTCAATATTTCATTTTATTCGTATTTAAGATCTGTAATATTATTCTACTACAAAGACTTTCAAATAAAGGTTAAATTGGACGGAAATGTGTCTCTGTTTAACGTGTTGTTCCTTTTACAAAAATTTATCTTACTCCAATACTGTCTCATACCCTATCTACTTTGTAGTTTCACCAAAGTTTGTATCCGATGTGTAGAAACTTTGTAGTTTTACCAACATTTGTATCCGATGTGTATAAGGTTGTTTATCTTTTCAACCATTTTCGACCAACATTATGAGCTTTTCTATTGCCGCCATATTGTATTTTTCATAGATACTCAGCAATGTAAAGTTGGTATCTGATTTTGAGTAAATTACAACAAAGAAAAATTTGGAGAGTATTACAATAAAAACAAAAAGTACAAGAATATTACTGGTACATGCTAATATTAATAAAAAACACACAAAATACGTACGTACCTTATGAATAGGCGTTCCCCAAAAGTCATTCCAGAAAAGATTGACAAAAGGTGTGTGAGGCCTCAAGTCTTGGTTGTCTCTTATAGCTGAAACATCATCAAATACGAAACCACAATATATAGAGTTGAGGTAGCAGAGGGAGGCTACAACTGCAACTCCTATATAACACACGCTCCTCACTCGATTCACTGTCCTCCCCTGTAAATAACAAAAGCACTATTGATCCTTCTTTATCAATAAGGTAATTATTGATTTTATACATGCAAATGCCAAGATAATATTCTCTGAACTTTCAGTATCTGAATAAAATGCTAATAAATAAAGAGCTTCATTTTTTAAAATAACCCACAATTTTATACAGAATTTAAATGCCTACAATATAAAGAAAAGGCAAAAAATATAAGTAACTTCAATTTTTTTTTACAATAAGTACAATATAAACTAAAGTTTACATCCACTTTTTCCGGTAACCACAATTTTCCAGACTAAATTGTGGCTAATGGACCAATCAAAAGCTTCAGATTTACCTAATTTCTGGGTAATAATGATTTAGCGTAGTATTGAACATTTTTTTATGCTATAATTCAGAGGTTGAATAAGATATATTAAAATGATTTTGTAATATCGCCACGATGTTATAGTCCTTGTTGCCACATCTGGTCATGCTGTATCTGATTACTGTGCATCTTAAAAATGGTATTGTGGCGTTGTTTCCGGTGCAAAAGGCTCCGTAGTTGGGGTTATTGTGTTCAAAACACACCAATCCATGCCTGGGTGGTTTTCATAATCCATCAAGTGTATATGGAAGTCTTAGCAGTGGCTTAAATAATCCTATCACACAGAAATCCATAAGCAATGCATCAGGCCACTTGAACATCGCATCCTTCTTTGGAATACCATGAACAGTGAATTAATTCTCTAACTGCTTGAATATGCGACAATTGAAAAGAAACGTCTAGAAATAACTTTATGTTGCTTTCTTTAACAGAGGTTCTTGATTATTCATACACTGCATGGGAGGAGTGTGTGACTTTTGGCTGACCTTTGTGTTGGTTAATTCCACCTGTTAGTATACGTTGGACTTTGCTTAACACAACTGTTGTAAGACTTCTAACAGGTTTTTTTTTAATGACCCCGGTACCTCAAGTTGATCCAGTTTTCTTTGTCTCGCAATGTCATTAAGTATAATAAAAATCCGCAATCTGAGCCCATCTTTACGATATGAGCATTTGAACATCTTTGGAAGAATATTGCAGATGTAGTTATAATTCATGCTGTCCCATCACAACTTTATGTCACACGACTTGCTGAATTAAACATTTAAAATCGTTTTAACGAAACATACTTAACCTCCTGTGTACGATATTCTTAAACATTCATTAACGTTTTAGCATTTTGCCTCTTGGGTCTTAATAAAAGCTTCAGAAATGCATTCAACTCTATAGTTTTGGATTCTTGAGGAATTCTGTGCACTCCAGAATCTTCTTTATTTGTGATCCAACGAAGACACCAGCTTTGACCTTTGCCTCAGACAGCTTAGGGAAAAAGTCTCGAAGGTACTTGAAGGCTGCAGACGCTGTATCAAGAGTTGTGACAAACTATTTCATAAGACCCAATTTTATATGCAATGGTGAGAACAACACCCTCTGAAGGTCCACTAGTGGTTTACACTTCACATTGTGCCTCCCCACAAAGAACTCGGTCTGTTGTAGCTAATGCTTCCTTGTGTAGTGCGCTGCGGTGTTACTGCTGTCCCAAAGGCAAAGATAACAGGGAAACTTGGTGAAGTCTCAAACTCCCGACAATACTCATCATACTTCAAAACTTCTAGCAAAATCTTGACGTCGTTGTATTCCTCTTTGAGGTGCACCGAAAGATATTTAAATTTGTATTATATAAAATATTTCTATTCAAGCAAGCAAAAATTGCCCGTCTTACCTTCTTGAGTTATTTTTGTAGTGCTTGTAGGTAAAATGAGGTGCCCAAAGTTTGTCTTGATCTCAACAGGCATGCTGAAATATATCTTCTAGGCTTCACATATTTTTGCAGATGCTGTCACAGGGTACTTTTTCGCTCTTGTCTTGATAAATTGGCCACATGCATAACAAAATGCATCTGGAGAATGCTTGTAGCTTCTTGATGCCTTCTCTGATAAAATCAGATAGGTCTATGTGTTCACTTAGACAGCTGGAACAAATTTGAAGCGGTGAGCGGTGAGCCCCTGTATATATGTTACTGTGAAGAATTCTTGAAAATTCTCGTAAGTTCTACAACATTCTAGAAAGTACTTGAAAATCCTTGTAAACTCAGCACTGAATCTACCTGGAATGTTCTAGAAAATGGGTAAATTTAAAAATCTCATTTTCCAGGTCACAAAAGCAAAGTCTGAAGAGAAAAAAAGGTCTTTTCCATTTACGTTAGGAATAAGCAATTGGAAAATAACACTTGTTCTGCCCAGGAACAAGAAAAAGTACAAATTTTGTTGCATAGTGTTATTAATTCCTTCCTGTGTCCACTGATGGAAATCGAACTCAACGCTATCCCAGTGGGAAACCATGACACCAGTGTGAAAGTTTTTGTTTGTTTGGGAATTTCGCACAAAGCTACTCGAGGGCTATCTGTGCTACCCGTCCCTAATTTAGCAGTGTAAGACTAGAGGGAAGGCAGATAGTCATCACCACCCACCGCCAACTCTTGGGCTACTCTTTTACCAACGAATAGTGGGATTGACCGTCACATTATACACCCCCACGGCTGGGAGGGCAAGCATGTTTAGCGCGACCCTCAGATTACGAGCGCAAGCCCTAACGCGCTCGGCCATGCTAGGCCTCACCAGTGTGAAAAGAAAAACTTGTACACCTTGTGAACCCCAATCTGTCTTAGCAAACATGAATGTTTATGCAGATATAAAATTAATTTAAAAATCGTAAAATGAATTGTTAAAAATATGTTACTATAAAATAACTGCGGTACATTCACTAAACATTCTCCGATCTGGGCTTAACTCAACTAATCCAAATAAGTACATCATATACGCGTTCAGTTAACAGAATGGTGTTTGTTTGATGCTCAGGTCAAAGCTACACAATGGATTATCTGCGCTCTTGCCACAAAACCTTGTTTCTAACACTATACGTCCGCAGACATACCACTGTGCCACTGGGGAGCTAACGAAACAGGCAACAGGAAGTGATAATTAAAGTTAAGCCTTAAAAACATAAATGTATGGCAAGACAAAAACAATAGAAAAACAAAAATCCTCATTAAAATAAGTTCACATCTCTCAAAACCAGCCTGAAAATTGTACCGAAATCTGTTTTGGTTTCTCTTCCAGTTTTTGGACCATCTAGAATTTATAGGTATGTGAAACTAAACAATACAAAAGACAAAGTGACGAATTCAGAGTCCACTAGTTGAATAATAGTTATAAAAACTGTGTGACGCTTGTGTTCTTTTTAGGGTTAAACTAATAAAGATATGTGAAAGTTCCTTGATATTTACTTAGCGAAAGTTTTACACTCTTGGTTATCGCAGATTCTGCTAAATTCTTTTGTTTGTTACTTTTGAATTTCGCGCAAAGCTACCCGAGGGATATCTGCGCTAGTCGTCCTTAATTTAACAGTTTAAGACACACAGGAAAGCCAGCTAGTGATCACCACCCACTGCCAACTCTTCAGCTACTCTTTTATCAACGAATAGTGGGATTGACCGTGACATTATAACGCCTCCGCGGCTAAAAGAGGGAGCATATTTGGTGTGACCGGGACTCGAATATTTCGTTTTTTCAGACGAGTTTTTCTGCGTATAATTCAGTTTTCATTCCAGATATGATACGTTTTTTGTTGTTATTTTGAAGATCTTCAAAATATAAAACTGTTCTTGAATTGTTTTGTAAGCCCATGTTCATGTCTCTCTTCCTTTCACCTATATGAAGGTGATTATATGAATTATACTTAATTGTGTAAATTATCCATTTGTATTGGATTTTTCAATAATTATTGCTTGGTTTTGAACTTTGCTCAAAGCTACACGAAGGCTATCTGCGCTAGCCAGGCTGAACTGAAAGGAAGAAAAAAGGAATTTGTTTGTGGTGGGAGGATATTTATTAAAGGTTATTTGAATAAGGTTCTGTAAAATTCATGTTTTTTTCTGTAATCTATTTGCGTATTTCTATTTTGAGGTATTATAGTAACTGAATTTCTCAAATACGGAAGTACACGTAAAATCTTGTATGTTTTCTGATGATATAACATTTAAGAACTGATTTGGAAGTTTTCACTTTTTATATCATGATATAAATACGAAGACAGTTGATATAGTTTACGGAATTTTTGTTTTTTTTTTCCAAGATGAAATCACAAAACACGTCACTTACAAGTCTTATCCAATGTAGGGTAGTGTAACTAAAATCACTTGTTTGAAACTTTCTTTTTCATGTCGAATCAAGAACACACTGTCTAACGAACTCTATAAAAGATCCACCCATACAAATGCTGCCAATCCATCCGACAATAAACTGTGTTGTTAAAGTGAAAATACAACCTTGTCACGTGGTCAAACAGAATTGTTAGATTTGTGTGTGTTGATTATTTGCTTAGGGTCTTGGAAATTATTTCAATGAGTAGATTTGTATGCCTGTTTTTTAAGGATTTGAATATTCTAGTTTTATACATCAAAACTATCATATTTTTTTCGATTTCGCTTTTTAGGAATAGAAAGAAAATAGAAACAAATGAGAAGCTTTCTTTGTTGTATTTTCGGAGATAATATATATGAAGATAATACAGATTAGATAATTACTTAAGTTCTAATTCACAGCTGAATAAGTTGATAACGTGGACCGAATTTTAAGGGTGTTTTGTGTGCTTTTGGTAAAATATAAAACTTGTGTGTGTTTTGCCTTCAGACCCCCAGTGGCTCAGCGGTATGTCTGCGGACCTACGCGCTAAAATCCGGGTTTCGATACCCGTGGTGGGCAGAGCACAGATAGCCCATTGTGTAGCTTTGTGGTTAATTCAAAAAACAACAAGTTTCGCCTTTATTGTTTGTTTTTATTTAATTTTGCGCAAAGCTACTCGAGGGCTATCAGCCCTAGCCGTCCCTAATTTAGCAGTGTAATACTAGAGGGAAGGCAGCTAGTCATCACCACTCACAGCCAACTCTTGGACTACTCTTTTACCAATGAATAGTGGAATTGACCGTCACTTTATAACGTCCCCACGGCTTGGAGGGCGAGCATGTTTGGTACAACCGCGATTCGAACCCGCGACCCTCCGATTACGAGTTTTTCCTTCTATAATATTGAACTACGTTTTTAGTTTGGCTTTGTTTTACTATATTTGGTTATTCTTCAATGACGGATAACTATGATGAAGTTTTTCCAACATTAAAGTGTAAATTACTAAGAATGTGATTCAAGGTTCATTAAGAGGTTTATCAGACAAATTGATGGCATCTGTTCGTTTATAAGAGGAAGGCTTATATGGGTATTTTTTGTATTAATAAAGTTCGTTGGTCAATATATTTTTAGTTGAGCACCACCTGTGAGCCAATAAGTCAGTGGCAAGTTTACGGGCTTAGAGTGCAAAATTCCTGCGTTCGATTCCGTGAGTACAGGAGATATTGTTGTTGTATTGAATTAAGCACAAAGCTAGACAATGGATTATCTGTGCTCTGCCCACCGCGGGTATCAAAACCTGGTTTTTAGCGTTGTAAGTCCACAGACATACCGCTGAGCCACTGGAAGGCACAACAGATAGTTGGATGTAGTTTTCGAAATGAAAATAAAAAAAACAAACAAGTAAAGTTACCTGCGCTGAGCGGTATGTTTTGTTTTCTAATTCGGGCAGTGAAAACAAACAAACATTTCCTTTGCAAATCAGTTATTTAAATTCCAATATTCATTTCGCAATAGATAAAACAAAATTTTCCCTCTAAGTTATTAAATCGTCAAATAATCGCCAGGATTTGACAACTTAGAGTTTATAAGAAAGAAATAAAACAAAACGGCACTTCCAACGGTTAAAGCAAAAATTCTTTACAATACAAGTTAGGACTTTAAAGGGGCTTATTCAAATTGCTTCTAATGTTTGCTCCTTTCTCTCGAAAAATTTAAATAATAATTAATTATATCTAAAGTAACGAAGTAAACAATAAAGAAAATCTACATCAGAAAAACAAAACTGGTGAATAAAATAAAACTATTGTTGGTACACTTGTTTTCTTCAAGTATCTTTTGTGGAAATTTTATCATTTATATGGAAACGGCTGTTAGAAACAACACAAAAACTGGAACCAATATTAGGTTTCGAATTGTACGAAAACAAGAATGAACAAAAATCGTGGATATTAATAAAAAAACTTTCTTAAAAACAAAACAGTTCATGTAACTGTAATTAGGAGAACGAAACGGCGAAGACGCAGGCATCAAGAGTAAAATAAGAAAAAATCTCAGAGGGTCCCTCGTGCGTGTTTTTAGAACCTTCAAAAAACCAAGTCCTACGTTTGGTTTGTTTTGAATTTTGCGCAAAGCTACACGAAGGTTATCTGTGCTAGCTGTCCCTAATTTAGCAGTATAAGACTATAGGGAAGGCAGCTTGGCATCACCACCCATCGAGCTACTCTTTTACCAGCGAATACTGAATTGATTGTAACATTATAACACCCCCACGGTTGAAAGGACGAGCATGTTTGGTGCGACCGGGATTCAAACCCGCGACCCTCAGAATGCGAGTCAGAGATCCTACAGAAGGGGTAGAGGAGTCCGCAATACGTCTACGGAGTTATATCGCAAATATCCAAGGCTTTCCTATGGTGAATAGATGGCATATATTCAACAGTGTAGCTATGCGCTAAGAAAACAAAAACAACTAAACATTAAACCTATCTGAAAACAACGTTAAGAATATACGTTGGGAAATAAGTTGAACCCAGACGTATGAAAAATTGCAGAAGTTTTGATCATCAAAAGTAATACAAAAAACACAAGAAAAATTCGTGAACTCTTAGAAACGTTTTCCAAAAGAATATTGCCACCAGAAAAGGGAAGACGATGTTCATCACAATTACTGATTTAATTGAAAACTTAAAATAAAAACCCGCATATCGCTATCTATGATAATTGCTTGTAACTCGAAATGTCCAAGAAATCTTGATTGTTGAACTTCAGTCGGGAATAGTTCTGTAGGTTTAAACGTTATTAATTAAATATTAAAACATATTCCGATCGAGAAACTTTTTTCTCTTTTTATTGATTTTTTCAGTGGAATCTCCATTTTATAATTAATTTGAATTCCTTTTGTCTTTGTCTAAGAAGCCTCAGTTGCGATCTGTCTAAACGTCTGGGCTGAAATATTTGATAAATATATTGAATAATAAGAAAAAGGCTTAATTTCTAGTGTCAAAAATTATAGAAATTTGCATGATCTAATAATGTCTCTCGCCTCCTTCCCATCATACTCACGTGTCGCTCAAGAAAATATCATACGACTGTTTGGTACTTTTCTTGTTATACATGCATAAAATAATTAATCTCGCTCAGAAGTAATTTCCTGCTTTTCGAGCCACTCAAACCAGTGAATCGTGGTCATATCTTCAATGAGTCATCTCATGAGAAACAGTTGTAAAACGATAGATATGGGAATAAACATGGTATATATATATATATATATTTAAAGTCTCTCTTGAGTATAAACTGAACTCTCACTACAAATATTTCGTAATGAAATAAGAACCCTAAATACCGATAAAATGCCGAGCAAATTCTTTTTGTATTTATATTTGATATGACATGTTGATAAGTGATAGTAGCTTACAAATGTTAATGCCGAATAGCGCCTCCTTATGGGGGGATTGTTACAATGGTTATTAAATATAATTGCGAGCATATTGCCATCTTGACTTTTACGATTAAGTTGTAGATAAGTTTCTTCTTTTATTTTGCTTTTGCATAAAGCTACTCGAGGGCTACCTATTCTAGCTGTCCCTAAGTTTGCTGTCATAAACTAGAGGGTGTTGGTTTGCTTTCCTATAAATTTCACGCAAAACTACGCTGTCTACGCTAGCCGTCACTAATGTAGCAGTGATTAGAGAGAAGGCAGCTAGTCATAACCATCCACCGCCATCTCTTGGGTTACGTTTTGGGATCATGTTTCAACACTGAAAGGATAAGCATGTTCGATAATGGAATTTCACCGCCACTCTAATAACAATGCATTTACTCCCCTAGAGTGTGGAATAAGATCTATTTATTTATTTTGGAGCTAATGGAGTGTGAACCTCGTAATCTCATGTTCAGAGCACAACATGCTGATAGTCGGATAAAGATTAGATGTGGATTTTTAGTATCCATTTTAAAATGGTGATACTGTTTACTTCACAGACCATTAGCAGCACTCCTTATGAACATTAATACATGACGAGGTTTACTGAAATACAAAATTATATTTACACAGTACTCATATATGTGGAACAGTTTCGTACTGAATAGGCAAATACAAGTTCACTGGTGGTTTCCGCTAGGCAAATTTACTTTTTTAACATACAAAAAAAACTTATGTTGATTTAAAAAATAGAATATGTGGTATAAATGAATGATTTATTTCGTTTCAAAATTAGCACAAGGCTACACGAGGACTATCTGCGTTAGCCCTCTATAATGCAGCAGTAGAAGTTTAGTAAGAAACCATCTACCGCCTCTTGCCGACGACTCCATTGGGATTGAACAGTGGGATTGACCATAATGTTATAACGTATCCATGGCTACAAGGACAAGCACGTGAGGCTTTCTTTGCCTAATATGTTATAAAAAAATCTTTAAAATTACTTTGAAACGTTTCGTAATGTTATGAATACGACAAAAATGTACATTTCTATCACCATTAAATAGAGATTTAATGCTATTTAATTTTCGATACAGGATTTTGTAAACATTTCTCTTAATCCGTCTACAAAATTATTACTTATAAAGTAAAGCAGAAACCAAGAGTAAAATATATATACTACGATATAAAAGACGTCAAAAATCATAAAATGTGTTATAACCGAGATGATTGAGTGTTGCTAAGGCGAACTAGGCCTGATAATACCAGTATAATAACTGAATGGGAAGGCTGTTAAAACTAACAATCTTCATTATATCACAGCTATCACCAGTGGGAGAGATTTATATGCACCATAAGAATCTATATCCGGCCACACAGAGAATTTATCTATCACGAGACAGCATTGAAAAACTGACATGAAATGTACTTTGGATAACAGACTACTACGTGTCAGACACAAGCGTCTCAAAATACGTTTCTGGTACACACAGTCCCGATGAGTTAGCATCAATAACGCTGGTTTATTTAACAGCACGTTCAGTCTCCTAGAGGATAAATGACGTATGCGTGATAGTGCCAAAGTGCATTATTTTCGATAAAATGTTAAATCCCATACGCACACACACCAATATAATTTCTACTTTTACTACTTCATTCTCACTTACGTTAAATATTGCGACACAAAATTACACACTTTCCGATCATTAATGAACTAAAAAAAAATCACCACTTCCATAGTTTTAAGTCTATGCCAGTGTTTTTTCGTGTGTTTTTTTTCAGTCAGGTGTCACTATAACGAAAATGTCTATTAACATAAGTCGCATGAATTAATAATAAGCACGAATTTAGCTGAGAAATCCTGTAAAGCAATAACATAGTAACAAAAAAAAATGAAAAATATTTAGATCTCTGGTATACACTGTTGGAAGACAAGCGCTTGGAATGAAGCCCCCACGTATGTGTTTGTTTGTTGTTTTTTTTCATTTCGCGCAAAACTACACAAGGGCTATCAGCGCTAGCCGTCCCTAATTTAGCAGTTTAAGACTAGAGAGAAGGCAGCTAGTTATTACCACCCACCTGCCAAATATTGGGCTACTCTTTCACCAATGAAAGTGGGGTTAAGAGTTACATTATAACGTCTCCACAGCTGAAGAAGGACTCATGTTTCTTGTAATGAGGTTTCAAAACAGCGATCCTCAGATTATGAGTCAAGTGCCTTAACTATCTTGTCATGACAGGCCCATAGGTACTTGAACAGAATCTGTCAGAAGTGTAGAAATCATGCAGCTAATCAGAAAGTACGTTTACAGCAAACTCTGATCTGTGAAAGATATTGTGAAGGGCTTAAAATAAATCCCACGAGTTATTTTACTCCGACAGATGTCATGATCGTCAAACACTGGATGAACTATAACCATAACTAAAATGATAGCTGTTTAACTGCAGTAATAAATATAATTAAAATTAAATTACTGAATATACTTAACTAATACTAAAAGGTAGAAGCTCTCAACTATAAATAGTAAAAATATTTACACTGTACCTTAAGGCTGGAACACGACAGTAAGACAATCGTGATAAACTCTTCTGTGTGGCCAAGTGGTTAAGACACTTGACTCGTAACCCGAAGGCCGCGGGTTCGAATCTCAGTCACACCAAACATGCTCGCCTTTTCAGCCGTGGGGGTGTTCTCATGTGACAATCAATTTCACTATTCGTTGGTAAAAGAGTAGCCCAAGAGTTGGCGGTGGGTGGTGATGACTAGCTCGAGTCTTACACTGCTAAATTAGGGATGGCTAACGCAAATAGACCTCGTGTAGTTTTGTGCAAAATAAAAACAAAACAAACAAACACATACATGGGAATTTCATTCCAACACCTTGTCTCCTAACATTGTATACCAGAGAGCTAAATGTTTTTCGTTTCTGTCATTTATTATGTTATTGCTTTACAGGCTTTCTCAGCTAAATTCGGCCCGACAGCTAGGTGGGTTAAGGCGTGTGACTCATAATCTGAGGGTGGCGGGGTTCGCATCCCCGTTGCGCCAAACATGCTTGCTCTCTCAGCCGTAGGGGCGTTATAATGTTTCGGTCAATCCCACTATTCGTTGGTAAAAGAGTAGCCCAACAGTTAGCGGTGAGTGGTGATGACTAGTCTTACACTGCTAAATTAGGGACGGCTAATGGAGATAGCCCTCGAGTAGCTTTGCACGAAATTAAAAAAAACAAAACAAAAACAGTTAATTTCACGCTTATTATTAATTCATATGACCTTTGTTCATTAAAAGACATTTTCGTTATAGTGACATCTGACTGATTACTGTGGATTAACGCCTCTCTCTAGTCTATCAGTTTAAAATTATGGACCGCTAGCACAGACAAAACCTAGAGTCACTTTGTTAGAACACCTGAAAACAAACATAACATCGGGTATTCAAAGACGAAAGTACAAGTACTAGTTTACTGGAATGACTCATTTACTTAACTCCCCAAAACAATAAAGACAACTGCCCTATTTCATTTAGTTTGTAAGGAGGATTTTTATATGGAGCGTAACGAAGAATTTCTTTCTTCAGAACTTTTGGTTTTGGTTTCTTTGTTTCAAATTTCGCAGAAAGATACATGAGAACTATCTGCGCTAGACGTCCCCAATTAAGCTTTGAAATACTCGAGGGAAAGCAGCTAGTCATCATCATCATCTACCGCCAATTCTTGGGTTACTCTTTTGCCAATGAATAGTGAGATAAAAAGTCAAGTTGTAACGGCCCTACGTCGAGAATATTTGGTGAGACTGTGATTCGAACACGCCACACTCATATTACGAGTCAAGGCCCTTAACCACCTGAGCAGGCAAACATTGAACTATCGGGTTCTCCTCTCATAGTTAACGATGCAAAGACTGAACCATGTAGTCGTCCTCTTACGGTTAATTATGCAACAACTGAGCCACCTGATTCTCTTCTCATGGTTAACTATATATACAATACCAGCAAGAAATCATTGTGCCACAGAAGGAAAACATGACAAGATACATAAAATAACTGTACAACCCAAAATATTTACTTATGAGGCATCTTAAAAACACGTTTGCATTTTCTCGGCCAATTTTGTGTTTAATTTACAACCCCAGAAGTCAAGAGGTAAGTATGAGAGATAAGATATCTCGTGGGATACATCACAGATAGCCCATTGTGTAGCTTTGCACGCAGAAACAAATGAAATTTTGTTTCCTGAAATTTTCACGTGCGACGAACGTTTTCTACTTACGTTTAATTAATTGAGCTTGGTTTGCGTCTGATATGGTTTATACTCAGAGAGGTATTGATTCGACTTTAAGTTATAAACAATTAACATATACTTCTACATGCATCTGAGATGCCTTCCCTTTGCTAAATGGTAAGTCTGAAAGTTTCTAATGCTTTGTCTGTTTGTTTTTGAATTTCGCACAAAGCTACTCGAGGGCTATCTGTGCTAGCCATCCCTAATTTAGCAGTGTAAGATTAGAGGGAAAGCAGGTAGTCATCACCACCCACCGCCAACTCTTGGGCTACTCTTTTACTAACGAAAAGTGGGATTGACCGTCACATTATAACGCCCCTACGGCTGAAAGAGCGAGCATGTTTGGCGCGATGGGGATGCGAACCCGCGACCCTCAGAGTACGAGTCGCACGCCTTAACACACTTGGCCATGCCGGGCCATGTTTATAATGCTACCAACCGGACTTCGGTACTGTGTTGTTTTCACCACGGGCATGTCACATACAACCAAGTGTGTAATTTTGTGCTAAACAACAAACTCTCAAAGAAGGTTTTTTATATAAGGCTATTTATACCAAGTTTAGCCAACAAACTGACAACTTGATTTAACAGCCTAAAGAAGGTACCGACTGATTCTTGTTCTGCATGTCGAATTTCGCGAAAAGCTAAAAGACAGTTTTTGCGTTAACTGTCCCTAATTCTGGAATAACATCACAGGCATTGTACAGCTCGTTCACAGAAGGAGTTCACAGTTTCGGGGAAAGAAACTAATTTTAACGCCACCAAAATATACCATCTGTGTAAACCACTGCGATAGGGTAATTAATGATGTACTTTACCATTAACTTAATTAATTTAGTATCAGCGTTATTTTTCACCACATACAAGTATAACGTGAAACGCTGTAAATGTATTCCAGATAAATTAAACCATGCGGACATTGAAATTCAAGGTGCCAGAAAATGAATAAGACCCGGCGTGGCCAGGTGGTTAAGGAACTTGACTACGTAATCTGATGGTCGAGGGTGCAAATCCCTGTAACATCAAACACGCTCGTCCTTTCACCCATGAGTGCGTTATAATGTGGCAGTCAATCCCACTATTCGTTGGCAAAAGAGTTTGCGGTGGGTGAGGATGACTGGCTGCTTTCCCTCCAGTCTTAAACTGCAAAATTAGGGACGGCTAGAGCAGATAGCACTCGTGTAGCTTCACACAAAATTAAAAAAAAAGAAACAAAATGAATATACCAAAAATAAAGTTGAATAACACTATTTTTATTTGATATATTAATAAAAGTTGATTATAAATACTAGAAGCAGGTTTGTAAGTTTTAATAATTAATGAACTTCTACGTGTCTACAATTATTCACTGTACATAATCTAATTCTGCGTTCAATTTATAATAAAACGTTTTGAAACATATTAGTATGGGTGGATAAGATAGCATCATAAATCTGATTTTCAGTTTTTCAAGGCCCTTTCTTCTGGCTTTTTATGGTAGACTTTTGTTTTGAAAAAGCGGCATATGTGAAAACCTCAAATGGTTAAATTGAAAGAACGAGCCGGTCATTTAATAGGTCCTCTTCGACCACATCAACGCTCTGGAAAAAAAAAATTGGTTTAAAACATTTTAACAATTCGAACTGAGTGAGATGGTGTTCCATCCTTTTGTAACAACCCAGGAGTTGCGCAATAAAGAGCTCTTGTATGTGTGAATACGAATTTCTGGTTACATTTCGTTCGTCAAAAGATAAGAACAAAACACAAATTAATATAACAAAACAAAACTTACAAGCCTACTACTTGCAATTGTATTCAACTTTTGTTGTTATCTCAAATAACAATGAAGTTATTCATAGTTATTTTTGATATATTCGTGTTCCAGCACCATGCTCATTAAAAAAAATGTTTTAAAAACGAGTTATAAACATGTTATTGTATTATAACATTATTGGAAAGTTGGTTTCAAAACGATAGGTAACTAGTAGAAATGAAAGGAAAACAAAAGAGAATTACTAATAGCCGTGGCTGTTATTAGATCTCTAATCGATCAAGAGATGGAGCCAGGAGATAAAGTCTGCACCTGAAAAACAAAACAAAACCGCCATTCTGAGAGCCACTATGCCGCAACTAAAACAAAATGACTGAAAATAATTTATAACTGTCACGACTTCTACACTAGGGAAACATGCAGAAAAATGTAAGCTAGACGCAAAGAACACACACAAAACACTTTCACACGTTTTCGAGCTCTGCAAATCAAATAAACACAAAGTAACCACAGAAAAAACCCAGATGTTAAGTAGGGAAACAAATATAAACAAACCCAAAGTCAAAGAAGCCTTACTTATTCAACAACTAAAACCAAAATTAAACCAATATAAAGGAACACCTTTATACCTACACTAATTAATAACCTAATATCCAACTGCGATGCCCTCTACAATCCGGTATCAGTTTATATTCTCGTCCCTAAGACGTGTCTGTCAACGGTCACATTCAAACACTTTATCTTTCTTAACCAAAAATGACATAGGAAACTCGATCGAAACGTTGTTTTCTCCTTATCAATAAAAGTGTTAATACCCATACCAACTTTAATTGTACTTATTTAGTATTAGCTTTCTTGTTTTCTTCCTTTTAAATATGCTCTTCGTTTCTTGCTCTATTTAAGAACGTTATGAAATAATTTCTGCTACAATCTTTCCATAAAAAAAGTTAAACAGTTATCGTGATGTTATGAAACTATAACAACTGATGCTGAAAGGGATAAAAATGAACAAGAAGAAATGAAACAATTAATGTGTGTACGTGTGTGCATCTTTTCCCTACTTGTTTCCATATTTATTGATCAATTAGCACCAAATATGTCATTGTGATACAGGATGACATGGAAAAGGTCATGAGGGAAGGCTGGCCCCACATCTCTTTTCATACTGATAGAATTCTTGAAAACAGATTTTTTTTTACAGTATTGGTGCCTTTGTGTATATTTGTTGCATTTTTAATGTTTATTGTATTTAGAAAAAAAATAGAAGCATAATTTTTATCCTTTCTTACAAATATGTTTTGATTTGTTTCACCCGTTCAACGAACAGATATTCCAATTAGTGGTTACTAAGTCTTCTACTGTCACAACAAACAAGAATGAATATTTCCAAAAATAACTCAGTTAACATCGATAACCTTAGCGTGGACAAAAATGTAAAATAAACGTGTAAAATTAATCTTCTTTATTACTATGGGCTACCGCTATTGTGCCCACCGTGGGCATTGAAACCAGGTTTTTCAGCGTTATAAGCCTGCTGAGTCATGGGTATGTAATTCTTCAGTACGATAGTAAAGTCTACAATGTGCATTTATTAAACATATTTCAAAGCTTTATTTTCGCCTTTACAAAGAGATAGCGTGTCTGGCAAATTGCTAGGCCTAATGGCTTTCAGTTGTTGAAGGTTAATAATTACAGAAGAGTTTCGACAAAAGTGAGCTCAAGACGTGCTACGTGATGCACGTTTACAACCAAAACATCATAGTTGACAAATGATGACAAATGCACAAAAGGACATTAGCAGTTTAAACGTGCCCATGTTCTTTGTTATTGAGGTGGCCTAAAAGTGTCTCGTGAAATTACTCCAAATAATAATAATAATAAAAAACGCAACTAAATAATATCTGGGTGTACCTCCTTTCTTTATTCTATATCTGTTATACTGTGATGCCAAAGCCCTCAGTTTTTTTTGTATGACGTTTTAATGATTTATTACGTTTGTATGTCATCAAAAGGTATGATGTCGTCAGCATTAAGAAATACACGCTGTTTCATGTATTTGCAAATTACCTGCATTGCGAACTGACAAACATGCTGCCGAAAGACTCCACAAGTAAGAGGGAACAGCCAATAAACAAATATATATATGTGTGTGTGTGTGAGTGTGTTTCGCAATTTGCTTCTATGAATTTCCTCGGGAAGTCTAAGTGTGTATATGTGTGTATTCTTATAGCAATGCCACATCGGACTATCTGCTGAGCCCACCGAGGGAAATCGAGCCCCTGATTTTAGTGTTGTAAATCCGTAGACTTACCGCTGTACTATTACACTTTCCGTATTCCTGTTTAGATCTTGTTCAGCTTGTAAAAACTTTGTTGAATGTTGGAGGTTCGAGATATTTTCGAGACCGTGACAACTACGAACAGACGTTGTTAACTTTTTCCTTGACACTTGGAACTAAGATACTTTTTATTTGATAACATTCTTTGTTGCTATCTCTGACAGTCGAAAAGAATAATCACTCGTACTTAAGTTGGCCTATTGGGACGTCGAGGTATAGAAATGAATAAAAACACACATGGAAAAGAATAAGCAAAAGGACAGAAAAACGATGCTGGAATTCGCGCTTTTTCCCAATAAGCGTACAACTTTAATTGACTTTTTTGTTTATTCTGATACTAAAAATTACGTATTAATCGAAATGAATGTTGCTTTTTTTAAGCAGAACTGCAAGCAAAATTGTGTAGAATGTCAGGATTTTAATGGAAATTGTTATTAATTCAAATTGCCTTACCCACAGACACTGTTCAAACATCTGCAAATGTTATGCCTCTCAGAGAAACAACGGTAAGCCCATAGGCTTATAACGCTAAAACTGAGGTTCTATACCCGTGGTGGCCTGAGCACAAATAATCCATTGTGCAGCTTTATACTTAATAAATAATCCATTGTGCAGCTTTATACTTAATAAATAATCCATTGAGCAGCTTTATACTTAATAAATAATCCATTGTGCAGCTTTATACTTAATAAATAATCCATTGTGCAGCTTTATACTTAATAAATAATCCATTGAGCAGCTTTATACTTAATAAATAATCCATTGTGCAGCTTTATACTTAATAAATAATCCATTGTGCAGCTTTATACTTAATAAATAATCCATTGTGCAGCTTTATATTTAATAAATAATCCATTGTGCAGCTTTATACTTAATAAATAATCCATTGTGCAGCTTTATACTTAACTTAAAAATCAAACACATACATGAAATAGTCAGCATCATGTTTTGTTTTATGTACAGATAAATGAAAAATAACGATGGTGGATTTTTTTATTCCTTCCTACAGACAAACAAGCAAATATATTAGATTTCATGATCAGTTATTAGCATTGTGTTGTTTCGTGTTTTTTTTTCTCAGTTTCCACTTCTGCATTTGTACATGTTGCTTTATTCGACCTAACAGAACACACGAATCATCAAATACGGGTGAGATACCGCGGTAGGTATAAACGTTGTAATCTAAGAATTTAGTACACTATTATATTAAAAAGGAATGATATTTTAAGAAAATATTTGATTTGTGATTTTAAAATTCTGTGTATTTTTTAAAATTTCGCACAAAGCTACACGAGGGCTATCTTTACTAGCCGTTTCTAATTTATCAATGTAAGACTAGAGAGATGGCAACTGGTCATCACCACCCACCGCTAACTCTTGGGCTACTCTTTTACCAACGAATAGTGGGATTTACCGTCACATTATAACGCCCCCACGGTTTAAAAGTCGAGCATATTTGGTGTGAGGGGGGTTCGAACTCGCAACCCTCGGATTACGAGTCGAGTGCATTAACCACCTAGTCATGACGGGCCTTAAGGATTCTGTCTCACAATAAAAGATTACTAAAGGCGGAAAGCAGTTATTGAATAAGTTACAGTGTTGAAAATAATCATTTTTTATTCTTTTCAGCTTCGTGTTGTTGTGTTAGCAACACAGCTGCTGCCACAAATTGTAAGTCATCCATATTAACAGGATCACACGAGAAACAAACACGATTCAACCGTGGTGAACAGCATTCCTGATCTTTGTTCAAAATTTACTTTTTTTTAGCAGTTCCTCCAGTCAGATCAAAATAATATTGGACTTCTTCATCTCTCGTGGTCACACTAACTTCTAAAAATATGTTGTTCCAATTTTACCCCGCATTCATGCGGAAGTTATTCGGAGATGTGTCCAGAGCGCGTGCAATTGGAGGGGGCTGCCAATGAGCAGTAAGCCAGCTGTATTTGGCCAACATAATTGAATCCTCTTGTAATTTAAGCAGACACGTGCACCCAATCAAAGTTAAAAGGAAAGGGTAAAAGAAAAGGATAAATCAAAAAGTGACCATACCCGTTGTCTCGCCAACAATCATTCTACGAAAGTTTTAGTTATCGCGATACACTAAAGTAGGCAGTAAAGGACCACGATAATTCGAAAATGGAGTAATGGTACATAATACGTTATTTGGCATTGTTCCATCACGATAACAAGATTCCGATAAAGAAAACCTTTTGATCCCGAAACAAAGGAAGGCAACAATAACAAAGAATTCTTGAACTCCTAATAGCCATTTGGAAGAAAATTGTATATTACAAAATTCGTCAACTGACTTATTTTTAACAACTTCCACACGTCACATTTTATCTCTTCGTTCATATAATTTTAAATTTATTTATCATATACATAAAACAATATAGAGTAAAAGAATAACAGTAGTTATTATGCTATATATAAAGCACTTAGACAATTCAATGAAATCAGATATTTTCCATCTTGATATCCAATCTGATATACCTACATCAGTTAGATATGTTGTAATAACAAAAATATTTATTCAAGTCTCATTGGATTTTTTTTACTGGCTTAATTTGAATGAGGTTTTTTTTTGCTCTTAGAAAGGGTACTTTTCTTATCCACGAATATTCGGTGTAACATTACAGTTTAATATGAATTAATAATAAGGATACTAATGAAATTTGATACTATATGTAACCATTGTTTTTGTGAAGTTCAACATGATCTACGGTTTATTACTGATGTCAGTCTCGTGCAATGAAATACGAAGCTCTTAAAATAAGGTTGCTTACGTTTTCAAACATTTAATTAACTCGGATATAATTGGTGTATAGTTTTCTATGCAAATACAATAACGAGAAAGGTCTACGTATAAAAAAAGACCAAACTGAGAAAAATTATGTTCATTTAACTTCTCGTCCTATTATTAAGAGTTATCAAAATAATTGAGCCTGTAAAACATTTGGGGTTTTATTACGATGCTAGACCATGGAGAAGTCTTATTGATTTGTTTTGAATTTCGCTCAAAGCTCCACGAGGGCTATCTGCTCTAGCCGTCCCCAGTTGCGCCATGTAAGACTAGAGGGAAGGTAGCTAGTCATCACCATCCTCCCTCAACTCTTAGGTTACTCTTTTACCAATGAATAGTGGGATTGACCGTTACATTATAACGCTCTCACGACTGAAAGGATTAGGAATCGAGCGCCTTAATCAACTGGTGAGAAGTTAAGTAGGTTGGATTATGGTTTTAGATTATTAATCTTAGCAGTGAGGAAATAACCACTTTAAATGTTTGAGTAAAAACGAAAATGTTTTCATAAGGAAACCAGATTAAAGGTCTTTTACTTGATAAATAGAATTACAAACCAAAGATCGAATATATATTTGGAGTGACAATACAGTATTTATTAAATTACAAAAGAGAGACAGTTTACAAATAAAACATAATAATTTACTGTCTGAAAAAGAATATTCCAAAATAAAACCATCTGGTAGTCACTGTGGCAATTTTTATGGCATTCCTAAAGACTTTTGATAAGGTCGTCCTGCTAGACTTTATGCCAGAAATATTGGAACTTATAGGGATGAAGTTGACGGTGTTCTGGCGACCTATTTGGATTCACTTACGCAAAATAAGTATATTGTGAAAGAGAATTTCATCTTTCTTAGTGAAATACAAGGGTTGAAGTTTGATGGAAAAGTAAGCTGTGCTCGTTTCAATGTAGAATCTATGTATACCAATATCCATTCAGACGAGACGTTACAACTAGCAACTGAATTGATTTACTATAATGAACATGGTGATATTGGACTACATAAGTTTATTGTCCAGTAGCTATTGAAATTCGCTAGTATTATTAAATTTTCTGTTCAGCAGGATCACTTATGATTGGTTCGACACTAACGCCCTCTCTAGCTAACCTATTTTGGTTTTCATGAATAATAATGGTTTGGGTTTGTTTTGAGTTTCGCGCAAAGCTACACGAGAACTATCTGCTCTATCCGTTCCTAATTTAGCAGTGTAAGACTAAAATGAAGGCAGCTTGTTATCACCATCCACCGCCAACTCTTTGGCTAATTTTTTACTTACGAACAGTTGGATTCAACGTAACATTATAACGCCCTCACAGCTGAAATGGCGAGCAAGTTTGGTGAGGCGGGGATTCGAGCCCGCGATCCTTGAACTACGAGTCGAGCGCCCTAACCATCCGGCCATGCCGGGCCCAAAAAAATAGTCTACCATATGCAGGAAAAATAAGATGGAATCCTTAATAGTTGCGTTACTGTAGTTCTTTCACACAGCATTAAAGTAAGTTAATGTATTTATGATACATTTTTATTAGCTATAATTTTGTGCGCAAGCACCATTAAACGTGAGGTGCACGTGTAATCGATTCGATTTTATTATTTATCAGGATTTCTACCAAACTATCTTCGAAATTGAAATTATTTTAGGCAGCATAAGAATAAATAAGCCTAAGTGACCTTAGGCATGGTCAAATACATGAGTAAAAAGAGTTGAAACTTCTGAGTCGAAAACTGTTAACTAGATCTGAAATGAGACAATAGATGACAGAGCCATGAAGTAAAAATTTGTACTTGAACAAATAATAACCATTCGATGACCCGCTTTGGTAACAGTATCACCCTGTTCTGGCAGACATGCGATAATAGTGAAGGAACAAACATAGGGCATTTTTAATAGAAATTATGCACACGTTGTTTTTAAGTCAAAAAATTGAGTGTAAAAGTTTTTGAGGCTCAAGGGGAGAATACCGCTTTATTCACGTAACGTATTCCATGAATTTAGTTATCATACATTGGGTATACTATCATAGGGCTAAAAAAACATGTACGAGAGCAAGCAAACAAATCTGCTATGAAAAAGCATTGTTTCAAAAATAATATTCTGAGATAAGACTATCTGGTAGTCACTGTGACGCAATAACACATTTGTCAGTGTTGCTTCGATATTCCATCTAAATGTGCCCCGGAACGGCCAAGAGCGTTAAGGAGTGCGACTCGTAATCCGAGGGTCGCAGGTTCGCATCCCCGTTGCGCCAAACATGCTCGCCCTTTCAGCCGTGGGGGCGTTATAAAGTTACGGTCAATCCCACTATTCGTTGGTAAAAGAGTAGCCCAAGAGTTGGCGGTGGGTGGTGATGACTAGCTGCCTTTTCTCTAGTCTTACACTGTTAAATTAGGGACGACTAGCGCAGATAGCCCTCGGGTAGCTTTGTGCGAAATTTAAAAACAATAGCAAAAAAACAAACCATCTAAATGCAACAATGAGAGAAATCCAACTACAAAAGAGACGCTGTTAACTAAATGAAGGTCCAAACTTAATACAGCTAGTTCTACAATTTGTCCTATATAACATTGTATCAGAGAGTTTTGTTCGTATGTTCTGCACAAATGACAGCACGACCATTTTCCATCATAATTGGCACACAGTGACAAAATGCACATTTTAAACACACAAGAGAAACAAACAAGTCTCCTAAGACTTTCCCGGATTTATTTACTATCATATCTGGTATTCTTTAACTTTGATGAATCTTAAGTAAGGTATGGGATAGACAGCCAAGTTAAACGCTCAAAGTTCAGTTTGTTGTTGAATACAAAACGGAAAGTGGGTTTTTTATGCTATACTCAGCACGGGTATGACTGGGTATCGAAATGTGGTTTATAAGGTAATAAGTCAGCGAGCATACCATTGTGCCACTGAGGGGACCGTAGTCGAATAACATGTATCGCTAATTTGGAACATTGCCCAAAATAAAGGAAAACAGTCAGTAACACTATCGGTCGACATTGTTTCTTTTAATAAAAAAGTGGGATTGATTGTCAGACTTATTATATTCCCACAGCCGAAAAGTTTGAACCTACGGTTCGATCTCGGACCTTCCACTACGCTAACCGCTAGGTACCGCCCTCTCTATTTACTTGGACTTTCAGTTTATATTTTCCTCCCCGTTTAAATAGTTCTCCATCAAGAAATGAAATCCTTTATGGACCCATCCAGTAACGAAAATTATACACTCTGCAAGGACAAGCGTTATCTTCCACATCAGCTTGAAAACGACATTTCGTTTTGTAGTTGAGAAAAGTAAACTTTTCCGGCTGAAAATTCTCAGAATCTTGGTCATGAAAGTACAGTAAAAAGCAACTCACTTTTATAGAAAAACTTGTATTTTTATGTGTAATTTTTGGGAAACTGTAGCAAGATTCAGTTAAAATCAGTAGGTTGGAAAAGTAACAGATAAATAAAAATAGGCCTAATTCAGTAGTAAGAAATAAAACAAAGAAACTCCAAACTGCTGACGCCTGAATCGATAAAACGTGCTTCCATCATGTCAGGAAAAAAGGCAAAATGTTCCATACAACTAAGAAAAAACAAGATATCTATTTTTACGAAAAACAATTCATGTTGTTTGATATAACTTTGTATAGCGAGTTCTAAATTAATTTTTTTCTATAGTAACTGGAGCTTCAGCAGGATGTCTGCTAACTTGAAAAGATAGAAACCGGGTTTCGAAACCCGTGGTAAACATAGCACAGATAGTCAACTATGTAGTTTTCTCCTTAATTTCAAACAAGCAAGTAACTGGACTATGAGTATTGTTAATGCAAAAATTACCATAGGTGCTTCTTACTGTCCAAACTGCTTGCAGTGACGTCATAAAGTATTTGAGTCATACAAACAACACAACACTGCAATTAGCCTATTTTAGTTTTATATATGTTTTGAAATGCGTTCAACGTGTATTACGAAAATTCTGCCTGTTTCAAAAATTTGTAGGATATTCTGGAGGGTAAGAATCAACAATATCTGTTTTACATTGTTGTCAAATAAACTTTCGAGAATTTCGCCCAATGAGTATAAAAGATAGTCATCACAATGCACGGTAAGACAGAATAATATTGTTCGGTCGCTAATCACTATTCTGTAAACCTCGAAAGATATTATTGTTATAAACACTTATTAATCGGAAAACTACGGATAATTTGAGCATTACAAACTATTCAGGTTTAGAAAATTAACTTTGAACGTTAGTATTTCCACGAAGACACTGTTTAACTTCTAATATGAGAAACCTACGAGAGACTAGACAGAAACGTAGCTAGCTAGTATTTCGGTCAAGAAAAGTGTACTTGTGTGTTAACGTAGAATTAATTCGCTCCTCGAAAGCCAACGATAAAATATTCGGTTTCAGACCAGATCGGAGACTGTATCGGTAACACTATTGTATATATATCATCATTTATAATAATTATTTGTAATAACCGTTATTGTATTTTGTATTGTTATTTATATATTAAAATATATTTGTATTGAGAAACACAATTGCGTGTGTCCATCTTGCTGGCAAATACCATAAATTTGATACATATCGACAATCAGTTGGCTTCTAAATTCAAATTTTCGGTTATTTTAAACCGTAATATGTAAAGTAACATAACAAAACGGATACTCATGGGGGATAAATTATGATACACAACATAATCACATTAATTTTCTACGCATTTTACATCGAAAATTGTACGTGTTTCTTTTAGCAAAGCCACATCGGGCTGTCTGTTGTGTCCACCGAGGAGAACCGAATCCATAATTTTAGTGTTATAAATCTGCAGACTTACCGCTGTACTAGCGTGGTAACACATATAAAACGAATGATTTCACTTACTGTTTCCAGTCAGTTCCATATATTTATTGTTGTGACAGGCAAAAATGTAAATTCACTCAGTGTGATGTAATACATATATATACATTATAACCATAATAGTTTAAGCCAAAACAAAACACATTAAAATTAAACTAGTCTAAAAATGTTTATACAAAAACTGTGAAAATAATGTAGTAATCAATACTCAATTACATGACACATAAGCATGATTAAAAATTAAACGGTAAAAGTTAAAGAAACCAACATTTGTGAGCGAATGAAACATGTTTCGGCCTGGCATGGCCAATTTTGTTGAGGCTTTCAACTCTTAATCTGAGGGTCGAGGGTTCGAAAGATCATCGCATCAAATATGCTCGCCCTTTCAGCCGTGGGGACGTTATAACGTTACGATCAATCCCACTATTCGTTGGTAAAAGAGTAGCCCAAGAGTTGGCGGCGGGTGTTGATGACTAGCTGCCTTCCCTCTAGTCTTACACTGTAAAATTAGGGACGGCTAACGCAGATAGCCCTCGAGTAGCTTTGCATGAAATTCAAATTAAACAAACAAAGCAATATGTTTCCGCCACGCATGACCAATTTTGACATCAGGAAAATTTTGAAAAAACAGATAAATCGACAACCTGTCTGTATCATTGCTTGGGACCTGTAAGAAAGTAACTTTGTACCAAAATATCATGTAAGTTGGTTAATATACACATGGATAAATTTTAAAAAAATGTACTTTCCTCGTTGAAAAATGGACTAAAATAGAAAAAAGTCGAAAATTGTCTACATCACTGCTTGGAATAGGCAAGGACGTATTTTTGTATCAAATCCCATGTTTGATATGTTGTTCAAAATTTCACTAGTTCACAAAAATAGCGAATTGTGTTTTCCTCGCTAAAATATTTGAGCAAATACGAAAATTCCAAAATAACCAATATCCGTGTTTTGGACTTGTAAAGGATGGTATATTTATTGTAACTCCTATGTAAACTGAGCGACACACAGTAAAATAATTGTCAAAAAAAAAATTAAAATTATGATTTTTGTAGCATCTTCGTTCCTGAATAACTACTAAAATTAGGCAATTCCAATACTTTTGTTTTCATTGCATGTTACTTGTACAAACAAACAAAAAATGTATTTTTACCAAACTGTGTAAACTGGTCGAAAAAGGGAAAGCAGTCGACTAAAATTATGGGTTTATTTAACCTTGTAAAATGAATAGAGATGACCATGTCTCATATTTTGATATGCGTATGTATGGGTCCTGTAGAAAAATATCTTTATGCTAAATTTCATACAAAATGCTCGAAATATGGTGGAGTAATTGACCCCAAACCCACAAAGTTTTGATTTTTTTCACACTCTGAGCATTCTAAAATAAAGACTCAAAATGAGCAAATCCAACTTTTCTTTTTATTTGTATATCACTGTGTTTGCTCAAATATATTTGTGCTAATTTTCATCTTGATTGTTGTAAGTATGACCGCATAGAAGTCCAAAATATGGATTTTTTTCAGGTTTTTTAACCTTTGACCTCATAAAATCTTTGAAAAGGGCTAAGTCAGAAAACAGAAAAAGAATCCCGAGCGTATTGGACCAAGGTGTAATCCTACTACGTTTCTATTCAATCAGCCGAGAAATGGAAGAATGGGTGTCGATTGAACTACTGTTTGGAAAAAAAGAAACAATATAAAGACATAATCCATAACATATTCAAAGTAATGAAAAATTGCATTACGAGAGTACAGCATACAGAAATCTAGAGTAATATATCGTTATTATAATTATGGTGACAGCAAATATTGTTTTTAATTCAATGGACATGTTTTATTTTGAATAAACATTTTACTGCTTAATATCTGTGACACACACATTGCCAGTTGTTCTCGTACCATAGCAACTGTTTGGCATGTTGCAGAGCTCACCAAGCACATTGGATGGAGACAAGGTGTGTGCGTTTTCGCAGGCATCTCTACCCAAGCATATATTGCATGTTCTAACCCCAGTCTCCTCAGTTTCATCATTGGAGAGAAAATTCCTCATACTGAAGTCGTAGCATTAAACGTATACTTACGTTTTTCACAACGGATTTCGGGATCTCTTGACGTTGAGTGAAGATGTTTCAGTAGTAAAGGATGATTAGTAGTTAGGAAACTTCAGATGTTGACTGAGTTTCAGATCACTGAAGGGCAAGTGAAACTTACTGAAACAGAGAACTCCATTCAGGAGTACGTGATATAATTACTGAAATTACAAAATTATTCGAGAAATAGCAAAAGTTACGATAATGTGCATGACTTTTGGCTCACAATAAATTTGTTTACAGAATACTTTAGAATTCCTGCATCTTGCAGCAAGGCAAGTTACCCACTCGGCCACGCCCAGCTGACAAAACGACAACAAAAGAGTCTTGTATTATAGCTAACATTATCGGAGAACTAAACAAGACCAGGCAGGTTAAATATTCTAATACTAGTGTTCGTAGGCTTGGAAAAAGAAAACGGTCAAATACACGAAGACAAAATAGTAGGGAGACCAAGTTGAAAGTTTTTTTTTTTTTAATCTTCAGCTTTTCTGATGGATCTATACCTTAAGCTGTTTAGGGTAACAAGATGGGAGTGTTAAACTATATATTTTGGAAGGGCCTATTCATCTTGTCTTAGAATCAGTGTTGTTGTTTCTCGACATTCGTATGATGAAACAATGTTATAAAGATAATAATAATAAATATGCACCATGGTAATAATCTGCAGTCTACTCAACGTTCAAATTACCAAATTAGGGAAGTTACATTAAGATCTACCTGCAGCTAGCCTTAATAAAGCCAAAAGGTATGATTTGATTTACACACACTCACCAACAATGTGGAGAAGCAAAAACTAGCACAGCAGAACCGAAAGGAAATAGAAAATAGCATTATTTAACAGAGAGCTAACAATGTGACTTTATCTTATTGGCAGTGATTACAGTGAACAATGCACCCTGATGTTTGAAGTGATCATCAAAGCAGAAAAACGAAGAGAGAGTTGTAAGGCAGATAACAGCAGTGTGACTTCATTACAACTCTGCTCAGGCCACATGTGTCAAGAATAAGAATTGAAAGTAACAAAAACACATAATGGTGTAGAACGACGAATGTTTTCTCGTGCAATAATACTTTCACGCTACTACAAATAAGTTCTTTAGTGAGTGTAAGCCTCCACTTGCACTCGTACGAAAGTTAAATGATGAGGCTGGAAAATGCACAATGAGGACTAACACGTTACGTAAGACTATCACAAGCTATCTTATAAGTGAAAGACAAGTCACAGATACGACAGAACGTCGGGCATTATACTTAAACATCGCTCTTATAACGAGATGTACGCTATACGAATCATAAACAGACGTTTCATGTCGCTGACATTATGCGGCTAATCTATTTAAACATTTAAATTACATATACTGCAAGTACACGTTTTCCTGAACTACTGTGCGCAAATAAATAACACATAACACAGTCCAGCCATTGTTTAGAAGGGTTAACCAAAATTTGTTAAATACTGAGTACCACCCTGATATTTCTTAGCCTTAAAATGTTCCACCGTACTTTCGATGGTAGTAACATATTTACATTAGACCTACGTGTATCAACGTGTCTGTAAACTATTTGATGGTCAAAGCTGCTTTATTAATGTGTGTGTTTTCATATTGCAAAGCCACATTGAGCTATCTGCTGAGCCCACCAAAGGGAATCGAACCCCTGATTTTAGCGTTGTAAATCCGTAGACATACCGCTGGACTAACGGAGGGCCGCGTTATTAATATTATCCGACTTATAAACAAACTATAAATGTGATAACATTGACCTGCTTAAGTCCGTAGCGCTGTTTATAACAAATCTCCCCATTCGTGTTAAATAATCTTAACGCATTGAAACGGAAGCGAATGATTTACAATGATAATCATGTATGTTTTATCACACTATAACTATCAAAATGCTGCATTACCATTCAGAAACTTCTAGCACTCTAAAACTAGTCTGAAAAACAATGATGCAAACAAAAACTTTGAAAAAAAAAATCTCGATTTCAGACATTTTCATCAAGGAAGAAAATAATCAAAATAAACCGTTACGCGAAGCACTTACAATGTAAAATATTAATTACAAGTTCTACAATAAAGGGGAACAGCCACTTGTATCGTTAGATAATAAACGCAGTCCTTGCCTAACACAATATCAAGTGTAAAATATTTCCTTAAATTGGAACTGACAGTTATATTTCTAACAATACAACTTTACGCAGTAGTTCGCATATGCATGGTATCGTTTGCACGATCTCTCTGAAAATGAAGTGTCTCAGGTACATAATTAAAGACTATATCCAATACGTGTTGCATATAATATGAGATACAAAGTTGCCCTTTAACTAATGATTTCCATTTCCGTTATAAACAACTACAAAATTCCTTGTTGCACAATAAATTATACTTAGTTAATTATATAGTGCACGTTATTAAAGTTATGGCTCACATTCGCCAAGAGTTGGTACCTAAATTCATTTTTCCAGCAACTAACACATAACGATGGAAAGTTTGAATTGTTTTGCTGGTTGACAACAAATATGTACATAAATGTATCATAAACAACAACTGTGCTTTATTTATTGCATAATTTGCGCGAGAGAAACGAAACTGTCATTCATAGTTTTTGTATTACTGTACGAAAACATAACTCCGAAAGCCAGTACAAGTCCCAAAACATCCTAGAACTCTCATGCAGCCGAAGATGAAAAAGTTATTTCTAACTATTGAGGATAAAGGTGCTGAACTATGGGTGGAAAATTGAAAAATACGTAACTTCGTCTGAAATGCAAAAGTTACCGATTTTAACAGTGAACGCAGATAGAGATAGAGGGCACTATTTGAAAAGAGAATACTTTAGAAAGCTAAAGTGTTCTAATATTAAATATTTTGTCGTGTTATTTGATTTTATTATATTAATCTTTAAAGCTTAGAGTTAAAAACAAAAAATAACTAAATTTAATAAAATTGGAAATTAGCGTAGTAAGTATAAACTTTTAATTTAGATTTTAGTTGTGTGATGTGTGGTATAATGTTAGATTAGGCTTAGTGCATATAACGGTTCTTTAGGCTTAGTTAGAATTTAACTTGCAGTGAAATTGTAAAACAAATTAAATACATTGTTTTATTTAATAAATACAGTCTAAAACTAGTCAGTTGACAAACTGAGGCTTAACGGTGTTAGTAACAGGTCACTGGTATTTATCGTACTATCGAGTATTTATTTTAATTCTACAAATAACACAATGGTTTAGACTAGAAAGCGAAGCGTTCTTAGTTTGTTAGGTGCAGTTAATGGGTTTTATTGGAGAACTCTGGAGTACTATGCACTATTAAAGAAGCTAGAAGCGAGAATGTTCATATTATATGTAGAGTTTGCAGGTTGGAAAGTATCCTAACTAAAGTTGAGGAAAGAAATAAAGAGAAATACAAACTGTGGGAAATGACAGCAGAACTTCAAAAGGAGCTTAAGCTTTTACATGCAAGGAAGCAATCAACTGCGATTAACATTGACATTCAGAAAGTTAGAAAGAGTAGTATTTAGGTTAAAAGCAGTGAAACTAATCGTAAATACCATATTACATTAAGTTACAGATTTCAGCCTCCGGCTTATGTAGACGAAAAGCTACTAGAGGGAGAGAAACCAAAGGAAATTAAGAAAGATATGGATTATGAATTTAAATTAAAATAGGTTATAGTTATAGGTTATTCATTGACACTGCATGTAGATACAATAGTTTGTTGGGTAAATAGGGTGAAACGAATCTGATTATGTTATCATTGGATGGAAGACATAACTGATAGAACAAGAGATATATTGAAGGGGATTGGCAATGAAGCAGTCTGTTGTGTATGTAGGGATAGCGATGTAGGGAAAGTAAGTCAGAGGAGCTAATTAATACGTACAAAGGGTTGATATAAAAACATTTACAAATAAAGGTAATACATTAATTGTGCCAGGGATACTGCCAAGAATTAGTTGTGGAGATGAAGTTTTGAGTAGGTTACTAGAGGTAGAAACTAGGCTGAAATTAATATGTAAGGATGAGAAGATCAGCTGGTTAGATTCTTGGGATTAGTTCAGTGGAAGAAGAATTTTTTTTTTGAATGAATGGATTACACTTAAGTAGAAAAGAGTCTGGTATAATTGTAAGACCTATTAACCCAATTATAAGGGAGGTTTTAAACCAGGGACTACATAGCGGTGAAGGGAAAGATAAATTAAATGAAACAAAAACTGAGACGTAGAGGAAGGTATAGCATAGGAAACTGGTGTAAAAGTAGTTATAGGAATAGGCTTAATTGTTACTATTATAATGCTAGAGCATATGACTTTAGAGCACTGGTAGGAATAGAATATTTTGATATATTGGGAATAACTGAAACATGGCTAATGTAGGTGATTCTGATGATAGAAATGTCTTTGAAATACATGATTAATAGTTAGGGCATTGAATCCATTTCGGTTTATATTTGTGGAAACCAAGGGAAAAAGCTTTTAGTGAGAATATATCACAAGTTACCAGATGAAACTGACGAAATCAGTGAGACTAAGATATAAAATGTTTATGAAATCATAGTTATAGGTGATTTAATTTCAGACGTGAAGACTGGAAAATGTTAGAGTCAAACAATAAATCTCTATGAGGTTTCTGGAAAATATTCAAGACGGATGTCTTCACCAGTTGGTCAAGAAAATCTGCTAAAAATAATGCTATTTTAGATTTATCGTTAACTTCTAATATAGAAATGGTTGAGAGGAAGAAAACTGGAGAACACCTAGGTACAAGTGATCGTTGCTGTATTAAGTTTGATGTTTTGCTGCATATAGAAATCAGGAATAAAGATATTTTGATTCAGAATTTCCAAAAGCAAATTTGATGGACCGCAGTGAGAATTATCTGTCGTGAATTGGACAACCGAATTATTTAGATATACTGATTAGATGCGGAAAAACTTTAATAACAGTTGTTTCCTCAGTATTCAAAACAAGTATATCCCTTACAAAAGAGGTTGCTGAAAATACAAAACAGGTTGGTTCACAAAGGGTATAAGGGATTTAAAAAAACATCAGAAATTTAAAAAATTAAATTGACTGGTGTTTATAAAATATTTAGAAATTACAGAAGTTGTTCTTTTGAATTAAGCACAAAGCTATACAATGGGCTATCTGTGCTCTGCCCACCACGGGTATCGAAACCCGGATTTTAGCGTGTAAGTCCGCAGACATACCGCTGAGCCACTGGGGGGGTAAATTACAGAAGATAAAGAAAGATAATCAAATTAGGAACTCCAAAAGGATGGATGAAAAGCATTTGGCTGGAAAAATAAAAATCAAAAGTAATGATTTTTTAGGTACATGAGAGGTAAATAAAATGTTATGATGGAAAAAAACCTTGAGATGTGACACAGGAAGGCTCGTATCTGATGTTTAAAAAACGGCTAGGTTATTAAATTCAACTTTTTCTTCACTTTTTGGTAATAGATACTTAAGCAGTATTCCTCATTTGAGCAATTGATAGATGAAAACAAAGTTATACTTGAACAAGACAGTTGTGTAAATTCTGAACTTGTTAAAGTAAAAACTCGGAAGTGTGAAACATGATAAGGCTTCTAGATCATATATTTCCACTAAGTTTTTAAAGAAGGTCAAGGGTTGGATATGTGAGGTACTGGTCACAATTTTTGTAAGTCTTTGAATACTGGACAAGCACTAACAGATTGGAAATTAGTTAACAATACAAAAATTTTCAAAGGAGGTAATAGAAGTTGTCCCAATAATTATAGACTTATTAGTCAGTTAGGAAAGTTTTGGAAAGTCTGATAAAAGATACTTTCCAAAGCCATTTAACGAAGTTTAGAATTTCATCGAATAATCAACATTATATAACAAATGGAAAATATTTTCTTACAGATCTTTGAACATGCTTTGAAAATATTATTGCATACATAGATGAAAGTAAAGATGTAGATTTGGTGTACCTGGATTTTCAGAAAGTATTTGATAAACTGCCATATAAAAGGCTTGTAAAGAAACTTACCTCTATAGGTGTAGAAAATAAGTTAATTAATTAAATAGAAGATTGACTGAACGGAAGAAAGCAGGGGGTTGTTATAAATGGTGTTCAGTTATACTGGATTAATGTTGCAAGTGGGGTAACTCAGGGCTCAGTCGTTTTGCCTATTTTTGATTTACATTAATGATACAGATGAAGGAATAGTAAATAAATTACTTAAATTTGTAGATAATATCAAGGTCCAGGGTGTTTCCAGCTTTGAAGAGAGACTGCTGCTTTAAAAAAAATGACTTAGATCATTTAGTGATTTGGCAGATGGATTTTAGTCGTAATAAATGCAAGATATTACACGTGGATTATCACAATTTGAATTATAAGTATAATTTGGTTGGAAATAACTTTAATAGTGTCATGAAAGAGAAAGATGTTGGTGTAATGGTTGTTTAATCTCCTCAGCCATTCCAGCAGTGTGTGCTGTTGATAGTGGTTGGGCAAATAGGTATCTTCAGAAATGTTGAATATAAGTCTAATTAAGTTATAATTTAACTGTATATATACCACCAGTTTGTCTGCATTTCGAGTAGTGTGTTCAGTCTTGGGCTCCTTCCTTTGAAAATACATTGAACTGTTGGAAAGGGTTCAAAGGAGGGTGACTAAATTGGTACCTTGTCATAGGAGGAGAGATTAAGATCCTTAAAAATTATTTTGTCTTGAAAAAGAAGTTAGAGGGGCACTGATTGAAGTGTATAAGATTGGAAAACAACATTTTATTGTTGACCCATCAACATTTTTCATACTTAACAGCGAGAATTGTAGAACTAGGGGACATAAATATAGATTTATAGAAAATAGAAACCGTCTTCAACTAAGACATTTTTTTTTTCAAATGGGGTGACTGGCCTATGGAATGGGCTGCTTTCGGATGTTGTGGAAACAGTAAACTTGAGTAAGTTTAAATGAAAGCTTGATAGATACATGAATGATAAGAGATGGCTTTATTTTTTTAAATTTATTTAATAGTCAACTGAAATGGACCAACAGGTCCCTTGTTGTCTTTAAACGTTTTGTTATTTTAACGAACCAAGGATTGAAGCTAAGGTATTTCGCGATAGAACCTCGCAATACTTATCAGAATAAAATTAAAGACCAACAGGTACCTTGTCTTTAAACGTTCTATTATTTTTACGGACTATGGAAATACCAAGCTAAGGTATTTTGCGATAGAACTTGGGAATACTTATGAGAATAAAATTACATTAAATAAATCCAACTAACTTCTTAAATGCACAGAACAAAACATAATAAACCAACATTATAAAATACGAAACTACATTATGGTAACAACATATAATCACACGTTATGATCACAGATTTAAAGCGTGTGAAATTCTCTTTCATAACTTTTTTTCTTATAAAGCAGAAATCAAATCAATTATCAGAAAGAGGAAATATAGTATATTGTTAATGAACCTTCCCCAGATGTTATTTTAAGAAACACGTATCACATGACACTTTCGGATTTTTGCACAGTTATAAGGAACACACACAAAAAAACGTAATGTATTCTCGTTGAACTGAAGTTAACTATTTCAAACTTGCAACATGCTTCATTCATTTCAAAATCCAGCAACGAACAATAATGTTTTTACACTAAAATATTTTAAACTACAATACTGACAAGACGTTAGTATTATTAAGTTGTATAACTGAGGCCGAGCGCGGCTTAGTAGTTATCTTGCTGGACTGTGGTTACATGGTTACATGGTTCCTGTCCTCTTACTGCAAAGAAAAATCTCGAGCTGCCGTTAGGAGTCGTGGATGAGCTATAATAATAAAAATGGACCAAATCCCATAATTTCGATCTGACAAGAGGAGACCAAAAGTTAGCAGTGAAGGGTGTGAACAAAATACAAAAGTTGGCAGTGATGGGCGTAGACAAAATACAAAAGTTGGCAGTGAAGGGCGTAAACAAAATACTAAAGTTGGCAGTGAAGGGCGTAGACAAAATATAAAAGTTGGCAGTGAAGGGCGTAGACAAAATCCAAAAGTTGGCAGTGAAGGGCGTAGAAAAAATCCAAAAGTTGGCAGTGAAAGGCGTGGACAAAATATTCTCCCCCTCTTGTGTCATAACAAACTAAGGAATGGCTAGCGCAGTTAGCCAATGTTACCTCTATACTAATTTCAATAGGCAAAGCTACATAACTAAATCAATTAATAAATTGCAAAACAGCACGTGACATTTTTTATTAGAACGGTTATTCTATTTTCCCGAAAAAAGACCGGAGGCCACCTGGAATGTTCACCTGTTTTAAGTACTCGCATAACTACATACTAATGTGTCGTTTGTCAGTCAGTCAGTAGACACTAAAATGACGTCACATAAGGAATACTTAATGATGCAATTTTTAGTCTTGACTTCAGTGAATCTTGCGCATGCCAAGAATCACGAGAAGAATTATACATTCTTTAGATTACAACACAACATAACAAATTAACTTTAAAAATAAGATATAAAATGTTTCCTACTCTTAATTTTGGCTTTATTTACTCTTGAAGCAGAATGCTTTCAGGGATCCTACAGGAATACATCTTGTGAATATCACAATATCCGTGGTGAGTGAGCAATAAGCCTGAAGACTTATACAACTAGAAATTGAATCCTTAATACTCGTGCTAGGCACAGCAGAAAGACCATTATGTATCTATTCAAGAACAAATAACTGTATTATGTCTTGTACACATGATCTTAGTGTCATCGATGTGGAACATTTCTGATAAGAGATTACATGACGAAACAAGAAATACACAAATAGTATCAATTATTTTGCTATGCAGAGTACGTGCTTCTGATGCATAAGAACACAATCAAAATGATCAATTTAAGGTTCCTTTTTTTAATTAAAGATAAGAGTGCTGTTGTAAAGAGGCCGAATTTGTTATATCAAAACGATTTTGAAGTGCCACTATGCCATTATAGTTTATATTGCCACGTCAGGAATGCTCATTCTGACGATCATGCATCTTGATAGTAGCTTTACAGAGTACATGTTACTACCAAAAGCTCCAATGTAAAACTGTCATGTCCAAAGCACATAAATCTTTCCTGAATGCTTTTTATAAATAACCCAGTATTCGAGGGCGACGATTTTTTTAGCACCCATTTCAATAGCTCGATCACACAGAAAGAAATAAGTGCTTCGTTCGGCAACTTGAAAGTTATATTTTCACATGTAACTAAAATAACATATTTTTTAAAAAATATCCGACTGCTTGAGATACGCGAGTATTAAATGGGAATTATGTTAGTGAAACTATATCCTTTTATTTCTTATCCAGACAGAGATATATCGTTCTTTGAAGCACGTGAATGGCTTTATATTCATAGTTTTTTTTTAAATATCACTCAAATTGCCAACCACAACTAAGGTATTATTTGTTGTATATCTATTTCTGGATTTTCTCTAGTGACACAATTTGACTCTTATTCCAGTTAAACATGTTTAGTGGGTTAGTCCTAAGACATAGCTTTCCAATAATCTCTTTCTTTAAATTCTGAAGAGAAATTTGAAATTCTTGCAGTATTTGAAATTTGAACTGACCACCAACGTGGCCGACTTCGCACTATTTTTCATATTGTAAGTGGGTAAACCCACATCCCATTAAAAAATACCATACAAAACACACCGTTAGACGTACACCTTTCCTAATGGAAGATAGAAATTTCCGAAAATGTCTCAACGAAGCTTAATAGTCGCTTTAAACAAGCAAAGTGCAATACCTGTGTGAACACAAACATAAACTATTTTGTACAAAGCAAACGCGGCTAATCCCTAAATTTTGCATCTTCGTGGCTGGTTTTTTTTTGGAAAGTAAAGTGTTCTTTTTAAAGAGTTAATACATCGAGCATTTTATCAGAATATTTTTTTCTCTCTTTTCTCTAACTCGAATATCGGAAGCCGTGACAAAATCCCCATCATCCCCCGAATTTTGTCTCAACAATTCGCTTACTAGGTGTTAAGTCTAAGGTATAACGTTTGCTTGGAAATTCCTAGTTTGAAGACAGCTGTAGGATTTGAACGCATACCTTTCTCAAAAGCGATCACATATCGTTGTTTTTACAATACCTTCGAAAAGCCAAGCAATAAGAAAATGCAGTACCGACGAATCCAGGAGAAAGAAGTTACAAAACAAACACGAACACATATATATTAACAAGCACTTCTATATAAAACTTTATCCCTTTTCTCATGTCTTTGTTTAACAGAAAGGTATTTTTTAAGGTTAACATGTCAACCAGTTACAACAGAGAATTAATAGTAACATATTTTGTTGTCAATGCGTAGAAGTTTTGTATTGTAAGTGAATAAATGACCTTAAATAATTTTTTGTTTTATTACTTTAATCATTTAAATGCACTATGATTTTACTTTGTGATTTAGGGACCTGCATATTCAAATAAATGTAATTTAATCAAATCTATAAACGCGTGAAACTTCAAGTTGATATCAGGCCCGGCATGGGCAGTTGGTTAAAGCCCTCGACCCATAATCTGAGGGTTCCGGGTTCGAACCCCCGTCACACCAGAATGCTCGTCCTTTCAACCGTGGAGGCGTTATAATGTTACAATCAGTCCCACTATTCTTTGGCAAAAAAGTAGCCCAAGAGTTGGCGGTGGGTGGTGATGACCAGCTGCATTCGCTCTAGTTTTAAACTGCTAAATTAGAGACGGCTATCGCAGATAGCTCTCGAGTATCTTTGCTCGAAATTCAAAACAAACAAACACATCAAAATGGCGGCGTTCTCTCTTAATTTCTGTAGTATAATTTCACACTGGCTATTAGTTGAAGAACAATGATGCTTAAGAGAAACATGATGTTAGGATGTACCACACACATACCAATAATAGCAGCAACCTTTAATTACATCATTAATATTAACTTAACATATCCGGTTTCAAAACTTATAATGCAACACGATAAATTCGATAACGAATGGTTCGTTGCTGATTTCAAACGTACTGACTTATCTACGTTACTAGCGCCAATTATAAATTATAGAAATCGTTGTTGTAGCTACATATAGAAAGTGAGGCAATGTATCGAAGACCGCAAAATAAGAATTCTATACTTTACCGAAAGGTTCATTATTAATGTTCGTAAATAACCTGTTCGTTTCCCATTGTAACAGAATCACCGATAATGCTTCATAAAACTTGTACACTAATTATATACCTCAGTACTACTCGTGTGGACCTAATTATTTAGTTTCGGTTACCTTTGTCTTTAAAACATGAAACCTTAAACCTAGTTTCTATCTGAATATCAAATGTCTAATACAAGTTAATCACCCCTCATCGTTGTGTAGCTTTGTGGTTAACTTCAAATAAATAGCAAAATTACTTTAAGGTAGCTGATCAATTAAGCTCAGAATTCACGTCTTTCTATTATACATTTTCTCTTGAACTGTGCGTTCTACAAGACACGGAGTTTTATCTTTATCGCATTATACACCGGCACACATCTGCAGGTAAGTTGATAATGCAGCATTTGAGTCACATCAACATCCACTGATCGAATTTAACGATTCTAAGTTTTTCATATCCTCTCTCCCTAGATACAGGTTTAAACGATAGATAGGGTAGAGCATATCGACCACGGTGCGATAAAATAAATCCTCCTTTATTACCGATGAAGAATGGATCACTCTGTAAGACCAATTGGTCTTCAGGGTTTTTTATTCGTCCAACCATAAAACGAAATAAACGTATTTTGAGCTATGTTAGAAAATAGACATTAGATCATTTGTCCCAAATCTCGATATACTGTACTTGACTTTTTCAGCTCGCAGATACTTAAGCAACGTCGTATATTTTCTTTGGGTTCAACTGACATAATAGAGAAAAGAGCAAATAAAGCCTTGACTTGGCAACTGCCATAAATGTAAAACGTATAAAAAAATGGCAGGATATGTTCTATGTACACTACTGTTGCCAAAAATGAAAAAAACAACAACAGAATATTCGGTATTGCAAACGTAGAAGCTTTGGTTGTTTGTTTTTGAATTTCACACACAGCTACTCGAGGGCTATCTGTGCTAGCCGTCCCTAATTTAGCAGTGTAAGACTAGAGAGAAGGCAGCTAGTCATCACTACCCACCTCCAACTCTTGGGCTACTCTTTTACCGACGAATAGTGGGATTGACCGTAACATTATAACGCTCCCACAGCTGAAAGGGCGAGCATGTTTGGCGCGACGGAGATACGAACCCGCGAGCTTCAGACTACGAGAACACGTTTTAACGCGCTTGGCCATGCCGGGCCACGTAGAAGCACAAAACAACAACAACAAACCCAATCAGGTTGTGGTAAGTATTGACATTACGACGTGGATGACCTGGCTATTTTCGTTCTTAAAGCTTATAACTATCTTGATGTAGGAAATAATATATCTGTCAAAATCATTTTAATTAATCTAGTGATTTAGAATTATATTCAGATTAAGTTGGCTTGTGCTTACAGTTTTGTAAATCACTCTGTTTACTTTAGGCTTGGTTTGTTTTGAATTTCGCGCAAAGCTACACGAAGGCTATCTGCACTAACCGTCCCAAACTGTCCCTAATTTGGCAGTATAAGACCAGAGAGAAGAAAGCTATTTATCAACACCCACCCCAACTCTTGGGCTACTCTTTTACCAACTAATAGTGGGATTGAATGTCACATTATAACGCCCCCACAGCTGAAAAGGTGAGCATGTTTGGCGTGACGGGACTTGAATCCACGACCCTTGGATAACGAGTCGAGTGCCTCAACCACCTGGCCATGCAATTGTTTACTTTATGCCGTCCACTTGTCACTTAAATTTTGCCTAAAAGCGTTTGGCAATTCATTATGATAAAGTAGTTTGAAAACTAATGCAAATATTTACAAAACATCAGCTCGTACAAATATATGATACAAAAATCTGATACAACAAAACAATTTCTGTAACAGACTCGTACAAATTGCTATGAATGTTTGTATAAATCACAGTAAATACAATGTTATGTTCAACATTTTCGCTCTAAAAGTAATTAAATTAATTATTCCATAAAACATAAGTTAACATAACCCAAAAACTTATAGAATAATACAGTGTTGTGTTTGACGAATATTTACAATAGGCCGCATTAAGTGTAGAGACTGCAGAATAGAACAATAAGTGAGAAATCGATGTTTTTTTTTTAACGAGGGTTGAGTAAAGTGGTTATTTTGTTACGAGCTCGGCTTTATCTGGTAACGATTCTACAACGTGTTAGAACAATGTGCAATTTTACATATAAATAGCCATATAGTTAATACCCGATATTGTCTTTATTATTTGATTTGTCCGTTTGTTTAAAATTAAGCACAAAGCTACACTATTGCCTGTCTGTGTCATGCTCACTACGGGTATCAAGACCCGGTATTAGCGGTGGGTGTCCGGAGACATGCAACCGTGCCACTGGGAGGTTTATTATTTGGACGTTAATTTTATGATAACTATTCTAACACTTCCTTTTCGGAAATAAATAAGAAGTTATCCATAAACTACAGTAACGAATGCTTTGATTACTGGACAGTGAAACCATCACTATATTAGGTAATTATAAAGAGATATATATCTCAACATATATCAAAGTCAACATCACTGTTTACATCACAGCACGTTTTATCCCAAAGCAGTTTCTTTAAGGATTAAATGTACAGTGAAAAGTTATAAAGCACGTCGCACAGTAGTCTATAGCAAACATATATAACAAGGAAGCCCGAAATGGCCAACTGTGTTAAGGCATTCGATTCCTGATTCGAGGGTCGCGGGTTCGAATCCCGATCGCACCAAACATACTCGTCCTTTCAGCCATGGGGCCGTTATAATGTGACGGTCAATCCCACTATTCGTTGGTAAAAGAGTAGCCCAAGAGTTAGCGGTGGGTGGTGATAGCTAGCTGCTTTCCCCCTAGTCTTACACTGCTAAATTAGAGACGGCTAGCGCAGATAGACCTCGAGTAGCTTTGCGCGAAATTCAAAACAAACAAACAACATAACAAGGGAGATAAACTTTTCTTATTATCGTCGACCACTTCATGAGGTGAAAACTTTTAAATAATATAAAAGATATCTCGATAAAATAATGCCTCAAATAAACAAAGAAATTTTCACAATAGCGATAAATTTTGTGGGTTGAGTTTTTAGCAGAATAGGAAGAGAGGAAACACATCGAGAGAGTAAGTTTGTATAAGGATAGATCCTTATCCAGTGGCTCTCATAATTAAACAAGCTGGGCTGTGTTTAGTGCTCCTTAATGGCATCTAATTTTCTATTAGTTAATTTAGCTTTTTCTCTGTGATTTGAAACCTGTGCACAATCCATTCTTGATAACTCTTATCTACGTGTGATGAACCAAGGGTATCTATAATAATGGTATGTCTGTTACGGTGACATTTACGCCACTGTACGTAAACAAACATAAAAAGTTTTAATTTCTACGACACAGCTACTTTTGTAATTATTTTGGTGACGTATATAACGGACAATATTACACTAAATAGTTTCTTTAAGTTTGAATAGAACCCAAACATCATTCCACGTGCCTGTTACGTATTTACGTATCTGTCTGAAAAAATTTGGAAATATAGAATATCTCGATAACTTCAGTGGTTTATCGTCGTTTGTATTTTAACTTTCTTTTACGTTTAGGTTCCCCAGCAGGATAGTCACAAGCTCAGGGGCTTACAACACTAAAATCAGGGGTTCTATTCGTCGCGGGAAATACAACAGGTAGCCCAGTATGATTTTTTTCTGAACCAAAGTTTTATTTTTAGATCCCCCGGAGAGATAGTGATAAGCTTACGGATCTACAACTCTAAAATCCGAGGTTCGGTTCCTCATGGTGAACAAAATAGTTAGCTCAATGAGACTTTTCTCTGAGCCAAACTTTCATTTTCAGTAAAAAGTAAATAAATTCCAACCTAAAGTGGAAAAAAAAAAACAATTTGATGATGACAAATAGGTATAACTACATTTTTTTTGTAAATTTTATTTTACATGGTTCATAAATTTGAATGTTAATAAAATTTTGGTAAAATATGCTACTCTTTAGTTTATATAAAATGTACCTAATCATATCGATACTGTGTACGGGGCCTTGATTTGTCTACGAACGTACAACAATAAAATCCGGGGTTTGATTTCTTGCAGTGGACACAGTCGATTATTCAACGTGGCTTTGCTCTAAAAAAATAAACAATATACTTTTAATCGTTAAAACTTCTAAACAAGCGTTAACTGCAGGTTGAGTATCTTACCCTTGTTTGTTTTCTCGGAGAACGAAGTAGTTGGCGTGGAGCCATAAATGTGGTCTGCCGACTTACGTTGCACTATCGCTGTGGAATACGAACGAGAAGAGAGACGTTAAGACTGTTACGGCAGAAGAACGCAGGATATTAATTTCGATTCGTCCAAACAACTCAGCGTATATTCAACGCACGTTCAAGACAGTCCATTCAAGCAGGTGGAAGGGGTGCCAAGTAATTTGGGCGACAGCGCTCTCTCACGGCAAACACATTTCGTTCACGTTCTGTTTCAAAAATACAAGAATAAAGAAGTTACGTTAGTGTTAGAGCAGAGCAAACAATTGAAAAACTTTCGATACACACACACACACAAACATATATATATAGAGGTCCGGCATGGCCAGGTGGGTCAAGGCGTTTGACTCGTAATCCGAGGTTCGTGGGTTCGAATCCCGGTCGCACCAAACATGCTCGCCCTTTAAGCCGTGGTGGCGTTATAATGTGACGGTCAGTCCCACTATTCGTTGGTAAAAGAGTAGCCCAAGAATGGCGGTGGGTGATGATGATTCCCTCTAGTGTTACACTGCTAAATTGGGGACGGCTAGCACAGATAGTCCTCGAGTAGCTTTGCGCGAAACTTAAAACAGAAGCAAACCAGTTCTCTCCGCTGAACCGATTGAGTTTTATTATTACTTATACCAGGTGTTTTAGATCTTTTGAAAGGGAAGAAATTAATTTTGAATGCTTGCAAAAGGGTGATGAGTCCATACGAACTACTCAAACCTCATTCTTCCACCATGTACAAACGTTTATTACAAGTTATCATTAGTGAAAGTTCAGTATACGTTTACCGATAATTTGAAATTCATTTCTGAAATATCGAACTCAGCTGTCTGTTAAAATACCAGACATAATTTCTACCGGTTGACAACACTACGTGAAGCACAGTGGTTTCAATGATAAATACTTGGCCTGGCATGGCCGAGCGCGTTAAGGCGTGCACTCGTAATCCGAGGGTCGCGGGTTCGCGCCCGCGTCGCACTAAACATGCTCGCCCTCCCAGCCGTGGGGGTGTATAATGTGACGGTCAATCCCACTATTCGTTGGTAAAAGAGCAGCCCAAGAGTTGGCGGTGGGTGGTGATGACTAGCTGCCTTCCCTCTAGTCTTACACTGCAAAATTAGGAACGGCTAGCACAGATAGCCCTCGAGTAGCTTTGTGCGAATTTCCAAAACAAACAAACAAACAAAGATAAATACTATAAAATAAAAAATACATTCAAAAGTTACTTAAATGATACATTTCAAAAAAAGGGGAAGAAATGATAATTTAAAGTTAAATTTTTAACTTCAGAAAGACACCCGGTGTCGAAATAATTATTTACTTTGCATGATTTATTTTTTTGCAAATAAACATTACATCCTGGGTACAAACATACACATTCCGGAAGTCACTGAGCTTGATGGTCTAGTAGTGAGGAAATTCTATTTCTCAGTCAATTGTACCCGAAATTTCTGTTTCAAAAATAGTGCGGCACTACTGACAGCCCCCTCGGAAGGCATTTAGACAAACGTGTGATAAAAAGTCTTCCCACGTGTGTTATTGGGGAGTAAATTTTTAAAGTATTCCCGGTTATTTACCCTCACTTACCGAGGACGAGGTTGTTGTTATGTGTTGTGTCTTTTAACTTACGAAGTGATACTTACAGTACGTTGACAAAGTTAGGGGCCTGGCATGGCCGAGCGCGTTAAGGCGTGCACTCGTAATCCGAGGGTCGCGGGTTCGTGCCCGCGTCGTGCTAAACATGCTCACCCTCCCAGCCGTGGGGGTGTATAATGTGACGGTCAATCCCACTATTCGTTGGTAAAAGAGTAGTCCAATAGTTGGCGGTGGGTGGTGATGACTAGCTGCCTTCCCTCTAGTCTTACACTGCTAAATTAGGGACGGCTAGCACAGATAGCCCTCGAGTAGCTTTGTGCGAAATTCCAAAAAACAAACAAACAAACAGACAAAGTTAGGCTTAGTGACAGGATGCTATAGTGGTTCGAAAGCATTAAAATTATAGTAGAATTCATTTTGAAAACTGAAAGGACAAAAAAAAAAGCAAGTTGAAATATTAGGTTCGTCCAGTTTGTTTTAATTTGGAGAAATAAATGTTTGTTTTGTTTTTGAGATCAACTAATACTTTATTATTATTTGGTAGGAATTTTGATAATATTAACAGCAATAGAATTTCGTGAAAACTAGAGAGTGACCTACTGGTAAACCCGAGGCCTTTTTACGCTAAAAATCAGAATTAGATATCCGCGGTGGTCTGAGTTCACTTGTTGTGTAGTTTTTGCTTCAGAATAATAAAACGAAACAGTAGAAAAACAATAACTGAATCCATCGACTGTCTTATGCATGCACTTATTGTACGAGGAATTTTGATATTTATGAGTATTTGCGGAATGTCGATATTTGTGAACATATGAGAAAGTTAATATTTGTGAACATATTAGGATTTTACTATTTGTAAGCATATGAAGAAGTTGATATTTGTAAGTATACTGGGGATTTTAATATTTGTGAGTGTATGAGGAAGTTGATATTTGTAAGTATACTGGGGATTTTAATATTTGTGAGTATATGAGCAAATTGATATTTGTAAGTATACTGGGGATTTTAATATTTGTCAGTATATGAGCAAGTTGATATTTGTAAGTATACTGGGGATTTTAATATTTGTGAGTGAATGAGGAAGTTGATATTTGTAAGTATACTGGGGATTTTAATATTTGTCAGTATATGAGCAAGTTGATATTTGTAAGTATACTGGGGATTTTAATATTTGTGAGTGAATGAGGAAGTTGATATTTGTGAGTATACTGGGGATTTTAATATTTGTGAGTATATAAGGCAAGTTAACGTTTGTAAGTAAACAAGGATGTTATTTGGAGAAACTTTCACACTATATTTTTAAAAATTACTTTTATAGTACAGAACACATGTCAAGCAGTTTTCCAATATTATATTCGCTGTCAAAAAGATTTTAATTGGTTGAAGAGTCCGATTTTCAAAATATTTTTCCTTGTATTTTTAGTTTTATTATACACTATCTCTTCCCGCGTTTATTTAAAAGATAGTTTGCAGTTTTAGTTTCACACGTGACTCGTGTATATTCTTCCGCGCAAGATTCCAAAAGAACAATAAAAAATGCGCGATTTTGACAAACATTACATGAGCAGGAAATCCTGGGTCAGTATCTTTAACTGCAAGGAACTTTGATTCTCGAAACTCTTCACTGACAGAGAAGAAACCAATGAACAGTTCTTCGCTAATTATTGCGATATAGCAAGGAATTTGTGAACATTCGAGGACACCACACACAAACAGATACGACAGCTAGCAGATCGAACGCTTCACGAACGGCAGTCTATTATGCTTAATTTAAGTTTCAAAGCAAAACCATCACGTGCAGCTCGAGCTCGTATACAAACAGATAACACGAAACTATTTCGTGCATACATACACTCTGAAACTTTAGTGTCCGTCAAGTCCGCTGAAACATTTATCCGTATTAAATTCAAGACGGTTATTCAACCTGATCAATTCCACTGTAATTACATTTTAATGACGAATTTGCACAGTTCTGTTAAGGGTCCACGTGCTGTTCCCAGTTGTTTGTGGTTCTTTACTATGTTATATACTTGGTTATTACCATTTCACAAACGATTTTATACGTGAAACAATAACAAAAAACAAACATATGTTTGTTTTCTGTCCACGTATTAATTCCATTAAAAATCACACTTAAACTAAAATTCAAATAATGAGCTTATGGAATAATGTCAAGACGTTTATAAATTTAGGCTTAAGCAGCCAATGAAATGATGTCCTTGCTTATTTTGCTGAATTTCACACAAAGCTGTTCGAGGACAATCTGCCTACCCTTTCCTAATTTTAAAATGACGTGTTTAAGATTAATGTTATTCATAAACAGTATATATTTCAGTAAATTATCTGTAGCTTTATGTATTACTACAACGGGATAAAGTAGCAGAAATAGTTAGAAGCATCCCATTTCTTTATAGCTTTCCATTACAATGGAAACATTTATTTAAGAAGTATATAATTTCAACCAAACATTCACGCATGCGCAGCAAGAATTTCATCTCAGCGTGTTTTCAGATATGTAATTTATAATAAGTTCAGGAACTTCTTTACTGTCCAACCTGTTATTAAACTTAAAATAACGTTTCGTTTTCAAGCTATATATCTAATAATTCCTTCCAAGTATCAGTGTTTCGTAAAACAGCAAACAGTGTCTCCTAACTGAACACAGTATAAAAGTAACTGAATGATAAGTCAGTACACGCATATTAAGTAACTTATTGTTTTAAACTTTATTTTATGTAGTGTAACATAAGTCGTAAAAAGACATATTTCGAGAGGTGCGTCCAGATGGACGATACTTGTAAGTGATGTTGTGCCATCAGTACTGTCCTAATTTCTCCTCGTCGGCAAAATGTGAAATCAAAGAGGAAGTCTTCAGTGTAAATAAAATTAGAATTACTCCAGCCTGAAGTGGCATATTATGTTTGTTTTTCGTGGAATTGTAATGTTTAGAATGTAATGTGGAACTGTAATGTTTGGAATGTAATGTTTATAATGTAATGTGGAATTGTAATGTTTAGAATGTAATGTGGAACTGTAATGTTTATAATGTAATGTGAAATTGTAATGTTTAGAATGTAATGTGGAACTGTAATGTTTAGAATGTAATGTGGAACTGTAATGTTTGGAATGTAATGTGGAATTGTAATGTTTAGAAGGTAATGTGGAGCTGTAATGTTTGGAATGTAATGTTTATAATGTAATGTGGAATTGTAATGTTTAGAATGTAATGTGGAACTGTAATGTTTATAATGTAATGTGAAATTGTAATGTTTAGAATGTAATGTGGAACTGTAATGTTTAGAATGTAATGTGGAACTGTAATGTTTAGAATGTAATGTGGAACTGTAATGTTTGGAATGTAATGTTTATAATGTAATGTGGAACTGTAATGTTTAGAATGTAATGTGGAACTGTAATGTCGAGAATGTAATGTTTATTATGTAATGTGGAATTGTAAAGTTTATAATGTAATGTGGAATTGTAATGTTTAGAATGTAATGTGGAACTGTAATGTTTAGAATGCAATGTGGAATTGTAATGTTTAGAATGTAATGTGGAACTGTAATGTTTAGAATGTAATGTGGAACTGTAATGTTTAGAATGTAATGTGGAACTGTAATGTTTAGAATGTAATGTGGAATTGTAATGTTTATTACAATTCACACAAAAAACAGTATCTTCGAAAGAAGATTATATCAATTGTTTGTTTGCTTTGTGAATTTCGCGCAAAGCTACTCCGAGAGCTATCTGCGCTAGCCGTCCCTAATTTAGCAGTGTAAGACAAGAGGGAAGGCAGCTAGTTATCACCACCCACCGCCAAATCTTGGGCTACTCTTTTACCAACGAATAGTGGGATTGACCGTCACATTATAATGCCCCCACGGCTGAAAGGCTGAAAGAGCATGTTTGGTGCGACCGGGATTCGATCCCGCGACCCTCGGATACGGAGTCGAACCTCTTAACACTCTTGGCCATGCCGGGCCGATTAGAATAATGAGAGAATTTTTGAGAAATGAGGAGAACTAAAAAGATATCCATTATATAAGAGGTCATCAAACAAATACAAACGAGTGAGGTTTAAACTAAAGCGTGTGAATCCAACAAAAATGCTTCTTCTGGTGACGTGGGACTTTTGATGTAGAATATGCTGAGAAAGAGAGAAATGAAGATATTTGGCAGTCTTTATTCACAAGTGGTGAAGACCATTTATTTCTATTCTCCAAAAGCTCACAGATTTTTGTGTCAGATGTTTCAATCACCTCATCCTTTACGACAAAGTGCTCGTGGTATTTCTGTAAAGTGTGAATCAACTATTTTGACAGGAGTATTTCAAAGTTTTATAAAAATATCTAATAGTTAAACCACGTGTGAAGGATTGTACTTCAGTAACTGATTCCTTTGCATTGCAGATGCAAATTGAATGGGAGGAATGTGCATCAGAGTTTCAGTTTTCTTCAAGCTTGCACATGTACAACAAGCATGAGCATCTTTAAAATTCAAAGAGATCCTGAGTTCATTGTTTATCATTGTAAAAACCCTGGCAATCATTGTCTCACAAAGTCACAAGCTCTTTCCTTATTCCAAGGAGTACACTACAAATCACAAGAATAGGTCTAATTTCAGCATTATTCACATCCACCATTGACTCCTTTTCGATTTGTTCTGTTCTGTTGTTCTAAAATCAGCCCAGGTAAGAAAACAAACTCTTCAAATTTTATGATTAAACTTTGGTTCCCACGAGACGCAAATAAACAATTCTCAGTTTTGTTTAAGTTTCAAAGGTATTGTTTTCTAGTGAATTATAGAAGATTGAGGGAGTGGACCGTAACATGAGAATGAGTTTTTCAAAAATTAATATCATCTTTATATATATATACGCAATAACAAATTTTTATGAAGAATAAAATTAAATTGAAATATACGTTTTGAACTGTCAATGTTTAGCCTAGGATTAAATGAAACTGACAAGTTTGAAAACTAAATCTATCGCTAAAGTGGTTCCAAAAATAGTATTTCGTAAGCCTTTCTCTGTAAATTCTTTGTGTTTCTCTAGCGAGGTTTACTCAAATGAAGCAACAGCGTTGGTGCGACAAAGCATGTGTGAAAATAAATGAACTATCATAGAAACATGTACCAGTAAATCAAGTTTAGTTATTCTACATTAGTGTCTAGTTGTTATATAGAACATTTGGCGAAGTTTCTTTGAGCTATATTCACGACTGATAAAGTGCGTCCTTTTATTTGTGATGTCAACTACACAACAGAGTGCAAACTGCGAATTATGTCATTTACATTTTAACCAAATATACTTTTACAAGCGACGCACGCGGGCTTAATCTGTCGAAAACAAAGCAACCATTAACATCTCAAGTCGATTATATTCATTATCTTTATTTCTGCTTTAAATGTCTCAGTTCCATGCTTTACAGAAGTAATGAGCTGAGACTAAATAGTTGAGAGTGCTAACAGACGTCGCTCTATATAACAGCATGAGTACATTTGTCTTTAATGGAAACTCACATCTATGACGTTGTTATGCTTAGCTGACACTCCATTTAAATCGTGTAACACTGTTTAGGTATTAAGAAGCATGAGGAATAGACTTGATAACCTAGTTACCGTCAAAGCAGTACTTTAGAGCGAATAATAAGCTTACTTGTATGTTTATCTCTCTGCTCGTAAATGGTAAATTGGGAATTTGATGTTGATTGTTATCCAAAACATAACACATTTTCAGGATGGACAAGAACCAAGTTCCATTTAAACCCTCTTGTTTTTTTTTATTCTGTTAAAATCATTGGACTGGTTATTTGTTTCTGTGTTTTGATCTTCGCGAAAAGCCACAGGAGGGCTATCTGTGTCAGCCGTCCCTGATTTAGAAG